>OY829915.1:107771558-108249368 GCA_963691935.1 Nephrotoma guestfalica
TCAACGCCAGCTGCAGTGAATTATGTCCACCATAACTGCTATTCTTTAGAAGTTATTGTTTCAATTTCAATTTTCTTTAAAACAAAAATTTTTTTTTTTTTCAAAATTAAATAATTAAGAAATATATGTACATATATATATATAATAATAGCCCATAGTATTTAGATTTAGCGATTAAGGAAGTAGTTAGGTTGCCCGGCTTTGAGACTATCTCAGGGTGTGGGGCGTCCGCCACGTTGAGCTATTTCAAGCTGATCCAAATCATCATTTCCTCTATGCAAAGTGATTCCACCATGACCTTGAAGAGATCATCTTCACAAAGATTCTTTAATTAGTTAGTCATGCGGGAATCACCTAGATTTCTTTGTGTTTGTTGTTGCAATACAACGAACATAAAAAAATATTTCATATCTACGTATGTATCCAATTGCAACCGACGTCACTCAATGTATCTATAATGTAGTTATTATAAATACAAATGAGTAAACGTAACTATTTATGTTGTTGTTGGATTGCGTAGTCATGTGTTTTGTGTTGTGCGCGCAAAGGGTAAACGTTCTACATGGAGGTAATCGAACTACCTGTATGTAGAAATTGAGGAATTGCACTTTCCGCGACACATGCAATATAAATTCCCCAAGTGCAAATTAGCACACTTTTTAAATGGGCGGTGTTTATAGCAATATTTTGTTAATATTGCGAAAATGAAATTAATTAACTGAGAGAGTAGTACATTAATTGTACAAAAATTTCCCCCTCCTTTCTCAATCAGTTAATTAATACAATATAAATACTGTACCAAAATTTTGAGGGGTTCAGTAAGTTTGAAGTCTCAACGTGGAGACATTGTTTATTGTGGTAATTATTGTAGTTTTTTTATTGTGGTAATTATTGTAGTCTTTTTATTGTGGTAATTATTGTGGTTTTTTATTGTGGTAAAGAATAAATTAATAAACATTTTTTTGTTGAAACCGAGATAGTGTGTGAGTTTTCATATAGACTGAGTGTGATTTTGGTGGATTCAACAGGCGGCCAGAAGATTTTTTTTTACGTGTTTTTGGTGAGTATATACAAGTAAGTATTAAGTTAAGGCTTAATAACCAAACAAAATTAGTAACAGATCGTTCCTCTAACGGTCTTCTTAAGACAGGAACTGATACGGCCTAGGCTGTCCTTTTCCTCTCTGTTAGAGCCGATCTGTTAACATAGTCTTACTAACAACATCGTACTGGCTGAATTATTAACACTAAGGAAGGCCAGATAGGAGATGACTCACTAGGAGTCATGAAATATACACATCCATAGTCAACTCATCAGCGGGATGGGCTGACATAATTTTTTTTTTGTTTCTTCCCCCACTCCAGGGTCTGAAACACCCGATCGCGGTTAACTAGGCTACTATCTGGGCATCCTTATCCCCACGCCGTTCCCTCTACACCGACTGAGCTGCGGGAACAAATGCCGCGAGGGATGCCATACAGATGGTGGCAAATTCTATGAAACTGGGTTTGCCCTACCGCATGTAGAGGCCAACCCATTTCATCTTCAATAACGCGATTGTATCATGTGCTGTGTGGCATGTGGCCCCGTCCTGTTGAAACCACATGTCGTCCAAGTCCATTCCATTCAATTGCGGCCAAAAAAAATCGTTTATCATATCGCGGTGGCGATCGTTATCGTCGAAGAAAAAATATGGCCCAATGACGCCGCCGGCATGTAATCCGCACTAAACAGTGACTTTTTCGGGATGCAACGGTGCCTCATGAATCACGTGTGGGTTGCTTCCTGCCCAGTAACGCATATTTTGCTTGTTGACAAATCCATTTAGCCAAAAGTGAGCGTCATCGCTGAAGATGATTTTTCGGTGAAAATCTGCATCATTTTCGATTTGACAAACGGCTTTAGTTGTTGTGTCAGCTTGATCTTATACGGATGTAGGCCAAGATCTTTACGTAAAATTCGCAACAATGATGTCACAGAAAGGCCCAATTGTTGCGAACGTCGTGTGAGCGACACATTCGCGTCTTCTTGAACTGAAGCCCTGGTGGCTGCGATGTTTTCAACATTTCGAGCACTTCTTGCTCTCGAGAACACCGGAACATTATGTAGCGAAAACGTAGACTCAAATTTTGCCACTATACTGTCGATTGTCGAACGGGCTTGTTAAATGGACCGTAAAATGGCCGTAATGCTCTTAAAGTAGCAGCAACAGAACGATTATTTTGATAAAAAATTTGCACGATTTGCAATCGCTGTTCACGTGTGTAGCGTTCCATGATGAAATGTATACTAATGAAGTTTCCAAATGACAAAAGATTAATAAAAAATATGGCGTCGTTCGCCGTCCCTATCGGAAAAAAGTTGAAGCGCACCTGTTGAAACACCCTATATATATATATATATATATATATATATATATATATATATATATATATATATATATATATATATATATATATATATATATATATATATATTTATATATATATATATATATATATATATATATATATATATATATATATATATATATATATATATATATATATATATATATATATATATATATATGTATATATATATCTTAATTGTTTGTATTTCCTAATTATTTAATTTTCAAAATTGTATAAATTTTTGTTTTAAAGAAAATTCTAATTATTGTACACTAATTTACGTATTTTGACTGTTCAATTTTAGATTCAATCAACAAAACTTTTTTGTTTCTATTTACAATTTGAATGTAATTGAAACAAAAACTTCTAAAGAATAGCAGTTATTGTAAACGTAGTTCACTAAGCAGCAGCCGTTAATGTCATTACCAGTGAGGATCTCTTGATGGTTACCCTTTGTTGAATACGCACGAAATATCACACATAATCTTGACATCCGACTATTTAACATTTATCTTGAACCGATTCTTAACTGGCGCAGCGCAGTGGCGTTAGCGCAGTTGTATGATTTTAAGCGTAATAACAGAAATGTTGAGGGTTCTGTTGCTTTGGCGACGCTTAACTAGTTGCGCTCTCGTGACTTTACAGATGCTGATCTGGTAATCTCCTGGGACATCAGGCCTAGATAACCCGCATCAGGTCTAGATGACACCGATTGTCTACATTGCTCGTGGACTAGAGACGTGGCAAATACTGCAAATGATTTTTGTTGTGCTCGACATATGGCGACTTTTCGATAAGCTTATCCGTTTACATCGCATAATCAGCTTCATTTATGCGGTTTTTCTAAATCTAACAATTAGGCTTCATCGTATCTTGGTATAAAATTGATATCTAGTCGAACAACAAATATGATTTGTTCATTTTTCACTGGAACTGGTTTTGTGATATTTTTACAGCTGTCACCCTCTATTGCTTTCGACAATTTTATTTGGTCTACATCCTAATTATTTTGGGAGTTACAGGAGTGTTTGCTTTAACGAAGGTTCCCACGACAAAAATGCTTACATATGTTTGGCTCCACATCCGTCAGTGTATATTGCATCCCCATGTGCAGCTGTACAAAGGTGATTTATGATTGCGATCATCGGTGGTCATGAAGCCCATAGTATTTAGATTTAGCGATTAAGGAAGTAGTTAGGTTGCCCGGCTTTGAGACTATCTCAGGGTGTGGGGCGTCCGCCACGTTGAGCTATTTCAAGCTGATCCAAATCATCATTTCCTCTATGCAAAGTGATTCCACCATGACCTTGAAGAGATCATCTTCACAAAGATTCTTTAATTAGTTAGTCATGCGGGAATCACCTAGATTTCTTTGTGTTTGTTGTTGCAATACAACGAACATAAAAAAATATTTCATATCTACGTATGTATCCAATTGCAACCGACGTCACTCAATGTATCTATAATGTAGTTATTATAAATACAAATGAGTAAACGTAACTATTTATGTTGTTGTTGGATTGCGTAGTCATGTGTTTTGTGTTGTGCGCGCAAAGGGTAAACGTTCTACATGGAGGTAATCGAACTACCTGTATGTAGAAATTGAGGAATTGCACTTTCCGCGACACATGCAATATAAATTCCCCAAGTGCAAATTAGCACACTTTTTAAATGGGCGGTGTTTATAGCAATATTTTGTTAATATTGCGAAAATGAAATTAATTAACTGAGAGAGTAGTACATTAATTGTACAAAAATTTCCCCCTCCTTTCTCAATCAGTTAATTAATACAATATAAATACTGTACCAAAATTTTGAGGGGTTCAGTAAGTTTGAAGTCTCAACGTGGAGACATTGTTTATTGTGGTAATTATTGTAGTTTTTTTATTGTGGTAATTATTGTAGTCTTTTTATTGTGGTAATTATTGTGGTTTTTTATTGTGGTAAAGAATAAATTAATAAACATTTTTTTGTTGAAACCGAGATAGTGTGTGAGTTTTCATATAGACTGAGTGTGATTTTGGTGGATTCAACAGGCGGCCAGAAGATTTTTTTTTACGTGTTTTTGGTGAGTATATACAAGTAAGTATTAAGTTAAGGCTTAATAACCAAACAAAATTAGTAACAGATCGTTCCTCTAACGGTCTTCTTAAGACAGGAACTGATACGGCCTAGGCTGTCCTTTTCCTCTCTGTTAGAGCCGATCTGTTAACATAGTCTTACTAACAACATCGTACTGGCTGAATTATTAACACTAAGGAAGGCCAGATAGGAGATGACTCACTAGGAGTCATGAAATATACACATCCATAGTCAACTCATCAGCGGGATGGGCTGACATAATTTTTTTTTTGTTTCTTCCCCCACTCCAGGGTCTGAAACACCCGATCGCGGTTAACTAGGCTACTATCTGGGCATCCTTATCCCCACGCCGTTCCCTCTACACCGACTGAGCTGCGGGAACAAATGCCGCGAGGGATGCCATACAGATGGTGGCAAATTCTATGAAACTGGGTTTGCCCTACCGCATGTAGAGGCCAACCCATTTCATCTTCAATAACGCGATTGTATCATGTGCTGTGTGGCATGTGGCCCCGTCCTGTTGAAACCACATGTCGTCCAAGTCCATTCCATTCAATTGCGGCCAAAAAAAATCGTTTATCATATCGCGGTGGCGATCGTTATCGTCGAAGAAAAAATATGGCCCAATGACGCCGCCGGCATGTAATCCGCACTAAACAGTGACTTTTTCGGGATGCAACGGTGCCTCATGAATCACGTGTGGGTTGCTTCCTGCCCAGTAACGCATATTTTGCTTGTTGACAAATCCATTTAGCCAAAAGTGAGCGTCATCGCTGAAGATGATTTTTCGGTGAAAATCTGCATCATTTTCGATTTGACAAACGGCTTTAGTTGTTGTGTCAGCTTGATCTTATACGGATGTAGGCCAAGATCTTTACGTAAAATTCGCAACAATGATGTCACAGAAAGGCCCAATTGTTGCGAACGTCGTGTGAGCGACACATTCGCGTCTTCTTGAACTGAAGCCCTGGTGGCTGCGATGTTTTCAACATTTCGAGCACTTCTTGCTCTCGAGAACACCGGAACATTATGTAGCGAAAACGTAGACTCAAATTTTGCCACTATACTGTCGATTGTCGAACGGGCTTGTTAAATGGACCGTAAAATGGCCGTAATGCTCTTAAAGTAGCAGCAACAGAACGATTATTTTGATAAAAAATTTGCACGATTTGCAATCGCTGTTCACGTGTGTAGCGTTCCATGATGAAATGTATACTAATGAAGTTTCCAAATGACAAAAGATTAATAAAAAATATGGCGTCGTTCGCCGTCCCTATCGGAAAAAAGTTGAAGCGCACCTGTTGAAACACCCTATATATATATATATATATATATATATATATATATATATATATATATATATATATATATATATATATATATATATATATATATATATATATATATATATATATATATATATATATATATATATATATATATATATATATATATATATATATATATATATATATATATATATATATATATATATATATATATATATATATGTATATATATATCTTAATTGTTTGTATTTCCTAATTATTTAATTTTAGAAATTGTATAAATTTTTGTTTTAAAGAAAATTCTAATTATTGTACACTAATTTACGTATTTTGACTGTTCAATTTTAGATTCAATCAACAAAACTTTTTTGTTTCTATTTACTATTTGAATGTAATTGAAACAAAAACTTCTAAAGAATAACAGTTATTGTAAACGTAGTTCACTAAGCAGCAGCCGTTAATGTCATTACCAGTGAGGATCTCTTGATGGTTACCCTTTGTTGAATACGCACGAAATATCACACATAATCTTGACATCCGACTATTTAACATTTATCTTGAACCGATTCTTAACTGGCGCAGCGCAGTGGCGTTAGCGCAGTTGTATGATTTTAAGCGTAATAACAGAAATGTTGAGGGTTCTGTTGCTTTGGCGACGCTTAACTAGTTGCGCTCTCGTGACTTTACAGATGCTGATCTGGTAATCTCCTGGGACATCAGGCCTAGATAACCCGCATCAGGTCTAGATGACACCGATTGTCTACATTGCTCGTGGACTAGAGACGTGGCAAATACTGCAAATGATTTTTGTTGTGCTCGACATATGGCGACTTTTCGATAAGCTTATCCGTTTACATCGCATAATCAGCTTCATTTATGCGGTTTTTCTAAATCTAACAATTAGGCTTCATCGTATCTTGGTATAAAATTGATATCTAGTCGAACAACAAATATGATTTGTTCATTTTTCACTGGAACTGGTTTTGTGATATTTTTACAGCTGTCACCCTCTATTGCTTTCGACAATTTTATTTGGTCTACATCCTAATTATTTTGGGAGTTACAGGAGTGTTTGCTTTAACGAAGGTTCCCACGACAAAAATGCTTACATATGTTTGGCTCCACATCCGTCAGTGTATATTGCATCCCCATGTGCAGCTGTACAAAGGTGATTTATGATTGCGATCATCGGTGGTCATGAAGTCTGGATATTATAGATTCAACTTATAATGAAGTGTTGACTTGTCATCATTATTTCACTTGCCGAAGAAATTCCTCAGGCAGATATGTCTAGTTACACTTGATTTAAATGATAAAACAAAGGAAACACTCTTATGTTTATGGTAGTGTCAACGAAAGTTTATTATTAATGGTTTGGTTGCTTTTGTTGCTGTGATACATTCGTAATGTTTTTGAGCAGTGTGACATTAGTGCGTTTTGATGGTTTTGCTGTTGGCAATTTTGATGTACACATTCTCCTGGTCTGCTGTGCTGGTTCCTGCTATTCTTAAAAATTGATATAAATGATTCTACAATTTCAATGACATTTTATAAATTTTATACTTAACCTACCAACTATATATTATAGTAGATGGCGCTACCTCAATCCCACTTTGCTAACTAAGCTGAATGGGGTTGAGCTAACCTCCTCCTTTCTTTAAACTAAACTTAATATTATACTTTCCTGATTGCTATTGATTTAACTAACGACGCTGGTATATTCATAATATCGTACGCGATATACCAGCCTTCACTTTACCATTACATCATCTATGTAAATGCCCGACTATACATATATGGTCTAATGGTAAAGTGGATGATGTATGCGACCACCTTTTCTACGACTGCGCTTCCAATTCCGGTATTTACGAACATGACTACAACATCCCATCCTCGCGCTCATACCGTGGCAGAACCGTCAATGCCCTTCTGCCCCAGTATTCCGCTAGAGAGATAGACTTCCTGATCTTTTCCGTAGGCCTTTCCTCTCCTTCCCTTTTTGTTGCTACTCCGTCCTTCTCTTCCTCCTCTTCCATCATTATGGGACCTCTGGGAAGGGGAAAATCCATTGTTAGCAACTACTGGCTTACCGGTTCTAAATGGGCTCTGGGGCTACTCTTAGACCATCTAGGCTTCCGTACTACCCCTAATGTCCTTAGAGCCCCTAGTGTCCCTTGAGTATCGCTGGGAGGTATTACTCTGGCCAAAGTTGCGCACATAGACCTTCTTGTCCCAGACTCAGTACACGATCTGCTAATCACAAGTTGTAGCGGTGTGTTGACTTATCATTTGCCAGGCGGAGGTCATTTAGAACCAGCTCTTGAGCTAGTTGAAGGCGATCGTCTTTGGCATTTACCGTGAAGGTACTCAAACTTTAATCCCCTAGGAGACGCAGCAACTCATACTGTGAGCCGTGATAAACTGTATGTTGACCAAACACTAGATAGGACGGTGCATACTCCATGGAGGACTGCGCTGTATTTCTTAGTACGCTCGTAATTGAACTAAGGTGTTCATCCCATGTGCGCTGGTCCTCTTTCACATAAGCGCGGATGGCGGCTAGCACTGATCGATTTACCCGCTCAGAGACATTGGCCTGTGGAGACGGCACACTGGCGTACACTGGCGTGAACACGTGCCTTATCCCCAGTTTAGCTAAACAGTCCTTGAATAAATTAGTCTTGAACTGCTTGCCATTGTCTGTATGGATCACTTCGGGTACGGAAAATAAAGGGAACACTTTCTTTTCCAGGTAATCCACGACCTTAGCGGCTGGTGCATCGCGAAGTGGTTTGAGCAGAACAAATTTAGAATATTGATCCAGTATAATGAGGATACAAGTGTTGCCATTCTTGGACCTGAGGTATGGTCCTAGTAAATCCAGATACAGCTTCTGGAAAGGCCTGACATATTATGCATATTCTCCCATTTTAGGTCTCAGAATAGAATTTACAGCTTTAGTCAGCTTACACATTTGGCACTGGCGTACGTAATCCCGAGTATCTTGCTACTTTACTTGAGTGTATCCGAGATAGCACATCAGGAACCACGTTTTGTGCTCCTTTACAGTATTCGATACGGCACTTGTAGCCTTGAAGTTTCAGACTCCATCTTGCCAATCGATCAGAGAGTTCGGACTGGTTCATTAGCCACTGAAGGCTGGCATGGTCTGTAGTCAGAACAAACTCGAATCCTTCAACATAGGGTCGGAACTTTTTACACTGAGGACCGCAGCTAGACACTCCAGTTCCGTAACACTGTAGTTCTTCTGTGCAACATTTAGCTTATGTGAGAAGTAGCTGATGGGATGTTCTTCATCTTTATCGTCCTTTTGGAACAGAACTCCACCTACACCTGTTTTAGATGCATCTACCTGAATATAGAAGGTACGTGTATAATTCGGGTGCACTAGTGCTGGTGCCTCGGACAGGCAGGATTTTATCTGCTCAAAAGACTCCTGGGCTTGTTCATTCCATACTATACCTCCTTTGCATTTTAAAAGGTCAGCACTCGGCGATTGATGAATAGTTCGCAATGAATTTTCGGTACCATCCACTCGTTCCTAGGGATTGCCTAACCCGCTTGACTGTCTTCGGGATTGGGACATTTTGAATAGCTGTGACCTTATCCGGGTCCACTTTAATACTACCATCCTCAATCACATGTCCCAGGTATTCAGCCGTTTCAACAGAAATTTTGACTTCTCTATGGTGAGCCCAGCTTCATTCAACCGCTAATTCCAGTAGATGAATATGTTCTTCAAACGTGGAAGACTTGACTAGTAGGTCATCTAGGTATACAAAAACACGATCATGTAACTCGTGTGGAATTACTTTGTGCATAAGCCGGCACATGGTTTGCGCAGCATTACACAACCCGAAAGGCATTACAGTGAACTGATATAATGGCCTGCCGGGCACAGTGAAGGCAGTCTTGGCTCGTGCTGATGGATTAAGGGAGATTTTCCAAAATGCATCTTTAAGATCTAAACTCGAAATGTACTTGGTGTTTTCCAATCGGCTAAGTAGCCCATTTATAATAGGTAATGGGAAGGCATCTTTGAATTTCACACTGTTTAGCTTGCGTGCGTCAAGACATAAACGTGTTTTCCCGTTAGCCTTGCGTACTATTGCCATTGGCGAGCTCCAATGACTACATGATTCCTCTACCACCCCAATCCTATCATACGTTCAATCTCTTGATCCATATCCTTTTGGGCTGCGGGTGATATGCCATAATACCTCTACTTGATGGGGTTCGCATCACCAGCATCTATATCGTGTTCGAGAAGGTGTGTCTTCTCCAGCCCGAACCGGACTGAAGAAGGGAATTTTGATTTTACGCTCTCCAACACACGCTGTTGTGTAACAGACAGTGTATGGTGATCATTTTTGCTTCCTAATTGCAGCTGGGTTTTCTCGGAGCATGATATTTCTGCGACAGAAATTTGTAGTCCAAACTCCTGCCAGAAATCAGTTCCCAAATATAATTCTTGTGAAAGAGATGGCACTATGAACAAACGTATAGTTTTAGTTAACCCATTAAAGTCAACTGGTAGTTGCACGTAGCCCAGAATTTGTTCAGCGGACCCGCTTGCAGTATGTAACCTTGATTTATATGCCCGGTATGCCAATCCGTGATCTAGCAAAAACTGTTCGCTTTCTTTGCTTAATACGCTAATATTGGCTCCGGAATCGAGCAGACCTAGGATTGATTTACTGTTCACTGAAATTTTTGCATAAGGCCGATGATCAGGCTCTGGTTGGATAACTGACGACATAATATGTTTGCGCTATGTTCTGCACTTATAGAAATATCTTAACATTCGAATCAATTGCCTGTTATCCGTTTGGTAATGGACTGAGTGTGTAGATTTATTTAACATAATATTTAGTGACGATGATTGCGAATGTACAACTCCGGGTGCGTGTTGCATGCTGCCTCTTCTGTTGCCTCATGAGCTTGGCGACTCGGTTCTGGAGGGCCGAGATGGGACTTCCGAGTATATCCCACTTCGGATCTCCAGTTTTCCGTTTGGTTGCACCGAGTACAATACGGTTTGAGCACATTTTTAGTACCACATCCGAAACAGAATACGCCGGTAACCCTTTTGTTGCATTCCGTGAAGGAATGACTTGTTTCTCCGCAATTCCAGCAGCTGAAACTGCGGTTACCAGCCGACGCGGGGCTTGGATCTCTTGAATGATCCCTCGTTCTTGGATTGGATCTTTGCTTTAGTTGGTGGTTGATTGCACACACCTGTTGGTAGTATCCATCACCTTGTTCATGTTCTGTTAACTCGAAATCTTCATCATTCACTAAATAAGTTGGGTAACGTTTTTCTATCACGCGAGATGGATGAGAATTGAATCTTATTTGGGGCCTTGGCCTAAACCATTCCGACCCCTGCGGTGAATTCCAGGACTGATTGGTAGATCTTAACCCAGCTTGAGCTTAATGCTTGAGTGAGTCCAGTAGAATTGTGTGGAGTCTGTTGAAAAGGTTTCCTGTGTGATGATTCTGAGTGAGAATCATTACCCAGTCTCAACTGAGTTCGAAATCGAAATCTTACGACTGGTCCTCCCCTAGATGTTCAAGTGTGGGAGCTGGAACCTTGACATGTGACACCTTTCCACTGGGACCTGCGTCCCCTTGGATAGCTTCAACAGATACTACTTCCTTTTCCTTTTGTGCCTGTACTGCGATTACTAAATTTTCTAATTTCTCTAGGGCTTGCTTGAAAGTCAGCTTCTCTCGCTTAACCAAGGCTGTGACTTTGCCACTTTCGGAAACGATTTCTTTCAGGTCCTCGAACATTTTCCAGAACTTTGGTGTTTTACTCACCCGATTGGCTCTGCTCTGGATATGCATCAGTTTCGCCATTGCCCTGGGCAACCAATCCGCAGCGGAGGTGTTGTTTCTCAGATCCTGTACCATGTCTTGACATAGCTGCAGAATCTTTTTGCTACACGCCTCTATTTCGCGCTGTGGTTGTTTCTGTGCAAAGACGCGAGCCTTGTCCGGCGCTAGAAACGAATCCTCGTGTTCTTCCTCTAACTTGCGCACCAACGCTTCTTTTAATGTTTGCGTTACTCCTTGGTCAGCCTTGTCCACCAGGTTGCGCACCTCAAACTCTATGAGCAATTCCTCTTCACTCAGTTTGTCTACATTGAACTCCATTCTGAGCTACCTGTTACCTAACTAAGTCAAACCCTAGCTTTACCTAATTTAAAATTGAAACGTATAAGTCTATAAATAAAACTATCTTACTAAAAAAAATTATGCTAAACATATACAACCACAGTCAATTCCGCCCTCGCTACGCGGTGACGGTCCAAATATCCACTACTTGGGTCAAACAAGGATAGGCAAAAAGGAATGAAATTGATTTGGATGAAATACGAACTGCCAACCCAATGAGCAATGGCATTCATAACTTCGATCTCTCACAAGTGAGACACATTGCCTTGGTGAAGCCATTTGGTATTTCATTATTTTACCTATAATTGACTGAAACAATCCTCTTGTCCTCATATCTCACAGTCATCATTCAAAATCCCCTTGGATGAGTATGACTGTGTGAGTGGCAGGCCGAATCGTTCACTCAAATAGGAACAACAACACGCCGGTTGCTGTTGTGAATTTCCATAACTTTGTGATACCAACTCGAATGATTTATGGCCAACTTGTATTCATGCACACCCACTTGCAGACTCCTAAGTTTGACCAACCAATCACGTTCTACCTTGGATGCAACTACTACCTAAACGAGTGTACTGGCGACCCCATCCCGAAGGATGATAATTTGAAATTTTAAAAACAGAAGTGAAGAAAACGAGACTCTTAAATATAAAGTTATAGATTGGGAATTCCATTTTTATCTAATTTTAAAAAAATGACAAAACTTAACCTGTGGTAAAACCTGAGAATGAGCAGCCCTTTATACCACCCAAGGTTGTCGCTTGGTAGGAAAGGGATATGCTCATTACTTCAGGGATCGCATCACTCACCCTTGCCAGTGTAGAATTGAAAAATTGTACGTTGTACAAGGTACTCGAAAACCGCACAACATTTTTGATGGTGCATATAATGAACCGTTGTAAAAAGAATGGATCACCGAGTTCCATATACCACCACAAATACCAGTTCACCCCCCGGAGTGCGGGTTGGGACTTGCCACAGGCGAACTGAATATTCGGAGATCCGGTACAGGAAAACGTCAATTTAAGATAATATTTAAAATATTTTAATTAATTGTGGAACAGATGTTGTGCTCCATTTGGGCGTCACTTGAAGCGGGTTAGAACTTTAGCTACCGCTAAAGTCAACCCAGTTTCAAAGATTTGTCACTCTCTGTTCAGTATCCCACGCGGCATTGATTCCCGCAGCTCAGTCGGGTAGAGAGATCGGTGTAGGTTTAGGGGTACCGCAGATTGTGGCCTAGATTACCTCATTAAATAAAGATAACAAAAATGAAACTGGGGAAGGTAGGAATTAGGGTATCGGACTCCGAAGTAGTAGGTTAGCTTATCAGCCCATCGCTTGGGCAAAACTGACCGCGGTTGTATTTCGTAATTTAAATTTGAGAAAAATATTTCTCATGTGCATATTGAGCTAGCGAATTTCATATTTATGACTAAAATTAAAAAATAATATGAAACTTTTAGAAATACAAATTATTTCCCACAAAACAATAAATATGCTTTCCTGCGATATATTTTATTTGGACTTGGTTAAAATATTTATCTCTGTTAAAATATTTCACGTAGAACTGAAATAGCTAAATATGCACTTATAAAACAGATAAAAATATTGCTAATGTAAGAATTTGAATACCTCATTATAATAAAATTCACGAGATATGCATTTTGGAGCGATTAGGCTGTTTGAGATATATTTTTTATCGAACTTGGTTAGTTTTAATACACATGCTTCTATATTTATTTCCAAATGAGTCAAATGTTGCAGATAAGTCAATATATCTGTCAATATACCACAATGCTTTTCAATATTTGCTTAGGTCATTGTAATTTACCTAGTAAATAAAACAAATACATTTGTTATGTACATAGGCAGCGTAATCAAATTACGTTCATGTACATATTTGCGTTTAGTTAACTGTGTCACATATGAAAAATTCTAAGGTGAATGAATGATATGATACCACTATAAATAAATGCAAAGGAGAAATGTAGAAAGCCGGCATGACGGGGCATGAATGGGATGTAGTTGAAGATATTATCTTCGAGGTCATGCCGATGAGAGAGTAGATTTTGTTGGGATGGGTTGATAACGGAATTAGGTTTAATTCCGTTACAACCAACAGTTGGTAAGGTTGAACGGTAGTTGTGTAAAAATTTGGAGAAATTGTATATTCCGTTGTTATAACCGAAGATTAATCAGGGTAATTTTCTCCCACTTAAGGTTTTTTTCCGTTTGAGGAACCCACAAACATTTATCATTTGTTCGCAAAAACAAAATGCATTAATATTTATTGTTGGAATACAACACAACACGATTTTGGTTTATTCGTTAACAATAATAACCAAGCACACCAGTTAATTACAGGTACATATATTATACATCAACACATTTTATTTTTTTCTAATACAGATTTTATTTATATTATAGTTTTTGTATTAATTGTATTTGTTTTTATACTTTACAAAAACTAAGAATTATACTAAGTTTTATTTAAAGTCAAACAATATAATACTGTGGGTAAAAAATAGTAGTTCATAATTTTAAAATTTTTTATTTATTTCTCCAAATCTATTTCGTCTCCCCAAAGTAATCTCCCACGGCCTCAATACACTTGTGCCAACGTTTTTTCCAATCCTCGAAACAGTTGTTAAAGTCAATTTCCGGAATAGCCTCCAATTCGCGTAGCGATTCACGTTTAATATCTTCATTTGACTCAAAACGGTTTCCCTGAAGCGGTCGTTTGAGTTTGCTGAATAGCCAGAAGTCACACGGAGCTAAATCAGGCCAATACGGTTGTTGCGGAACGATATGGGTGGAAATTTTGGCGAAAAAATCACGTAAAACCAATGCAGTATGAGAAGGTGCATTATCGTGGTGCAAAAACCAAGAGTTGTCGACCCATAATTCCGGCCTCATTTTACAGCTTCGCACAAACGACGCATAACACTCAAATAATATTCCTTGTTGACAGTTTGGCCGATTGGAAGGAATTCGGAGTGCATCACACCTCGATAATCGAAGAAAACTGTCAACTTCACCTTGATTTTTGGCTTGCTTTGACGTGGTTTTTTCGGCTTCGGCTCACCTTTGGCACGATATTCGGCCGATTGATCGTCTGTTTCCGGGTCGTAAGCATAGATCCAAGACTCATCGCCAGTTATAATACGTTTCATAAATCCTGGTAGCCGGGAAGCATTGTTTCACAGACGTCAACGCGACGCTGTTTTAGGCCCAAATGATCTTTCAAAATGGTTTTCACTGATCCTTCCGATATTTCAAACGATGCCAGTAAGGTCTCTGACTGTTAATCGTCGATTCTCGAGTACCAATTCCTTGATTTTATTAACGTGTTGATCATCATTTGATGTTGATGGCCGTCCTAGACGTGGTTCGTTGTCAACACGTCGTCGACCCTCTTTGAACAATTTGTACCAATCAAAAACACTTGCTCGCGACATTTAATTATCACCGAAGGCCTTTGTAACATTCTGAACGTTTCGGCACCACAAAATTGATTCCGCACATAAAATTTAATGGTACTTCTTTGTTGATTAATTTCACTCATTGTAAAAATTGCCGAATGCACGTTTTGTACTTCAGAAAGACAAGCGTATACTAAACACTAATGATTATTTTGATGTAACATTTGGCACAGATGTCACTGACAGTCATACCAACATAGAAAAAAAAATATTTCGACGAATGGTTTTCCGCACGAAATTTAAAATAATAAGTCTTACTACTGTTTGCCCTTTATATTTTTATCTAGTTAAACAATGTTTTTCTATTATTTTTAGTTCTCGACCTTTCTTGTTTGGCAAACACGACTCGAATCCCCATGCCAAACTGTCATTGTGTTTCCGCGCTTTTTCCGCTCTTTCGCAAAATCGATACCAATAGACATTTGTATTCTATTCAACGAAATCAGCTGATTTTTATTTTCGAAGTTTGTAACCCGATAAGCAGTTGTACGGTAGGTAGGAAATAGTTAACGCAGGTATATATAAAAAGCTATGATAGAAGGAGAAATAAATAAATTTATAGATTACGCCAATATTTTTACAGTGTTAGTATGCATAAAAAGCAGGTAAGTTACTTACTATGATAAGTCTTAAAAAAGGTCTTAACATTTAACGTAATCGTTACAGGGCAGGTTCAAATTACTTTATAATGTTATATAGGACTTTGAAGCTGAAAATAGTTTAATTTTAAGGCACGCTATTTGTTTTAATATCCATTAAGTTGTAGACACTTAAGTCTTTGTGATTTCCGTCAATAAGGGGGCAGTAAAGTTCACCAAGATTCTCCTTTATGAAGGCTTTTCGATAAGGATACGCGAATTTAGAACTGAGCTGTTTACTTGCATCACTCATCGGATGTTGCTTCACAAAAACTAGTTGTTCCATCCAGTCTAATGCATTTTCGCTAAATACATTCACACTGCGCAGAATTTTATAATCTTTAGCATGAATAATTTTGTGATAGCCATTCAGTAACAAATTAGGAGAATATTTCGTTGACTGATGAATGGAGTTTCGCAAAGCACTTCCAATTTTTGGGAGAAACTTGTCCCAGTTCGTATGTTTACTACTCACATACGCTCTTAATGCTGCGATGATGGACCGATTAATTCATTCGGACACGTTACTTTGCGGCGAATATTAGACCGTTTTGACATGATTAATTCCCAAATCCCTAAGTAATGTTGCGAATTCTTTCCCCACAAACTGAACGCCGTTATCAGTGTGTACGGTTTCGGGCACGCTAAATAGTGGAAATAATTCGTCCCGCAAGAATTCCGTGATTTTATTTGCTGTTGCTTTGGTTAAAGGTTTTAGATAAACAAACTTGGTGAGACTGTCTAGTACAATAACAATTGTTGTTTTGCCACTTGCTGTTCTTGGGTAGGGCTCCAATAAATCGATAAAAAATTTCTGCCACGGCCGCTCTGGCAGTATTTGTTTACCTAATGGTGGACGTAAGCATTGGTTGGTTGCTTTCGTTTGCTTATACATGACACAATTGTTGACAAAATTGTGTATCTCTATTGACATTTTGGGCCAATAATATAATCGTCTTAATTGGTCTAAGGCTTTGAGAATCCCTCCATGTGCTCCGGTTGGTACGTCATGTTCATTTGTGTTTAGTTTTTCGCGAAATTCAATAGGCACCCATAGCTTCCAACAAGGAATATAGTCAAGGGCACGTTTGATTTTGAGACGATTCTAATAAAAATTTGGCCATCGATTAGCCGTAAATTAGGATACAATCCTGGATTGAGTTTTATTTTTGAACAGAGCTGAATGTAGTCGGAGTCCTTTATTTATAATTATTTTAATTATTTTGTTTTATATATTGTTATATTAATATTATTTTAATGTATATACTCGTATGTTTATAATTAATTGTTTTTATTTATAATATGTGTAAATGCAATGAAACGAAGTCGAATTATTCCTTAAATCGAATTTCAATTTATGACAGTAACCTTTTTGTGCTAATTTTCTGTGTATGTATATGTATATATATATATATATATATATATATATATATATATATATATATATATATATATATATATATATATATATATATATATATATATATATATATATATATATATATATATATATATATATATATATATATATATATATATATATATATATATATATATATATAGTTATGTGTCATTACTCCACATGCCATTTCCAAGAAACAGCAACAACGACAATTACGAAGAACCACATCGTTGGGAAATATTAAATTTTAGTATAAGCATTAATATAAGCATTTAATATAAATTTGCAAAATAAACATATAAAATAATACAATTACAATTAACCATATACATTAAGCAAAATAAGCATATTAATTGAACCTGTAATACGAACAGTATAAATACTGTTCTTTTTGTACACAACGTGTTCATAATTTTAATCGCGCTTACATACGCAAGTCTCACGTTGGTAATCATTGTTACTCTAAATTTTAATAATTAAAATAAATCATTGTAACCTATACAAATAAATAAGTTATATCTAAGTTATTTACCTAACCCTCGAGAACCACAACGTGCATAATACTATAACTGGCGCAGTTTAAGTGAAAGTGAATAATTTTAAAATTAAAATTAAGTGTAACTAAAAGAAAATTTTTTTTTTTGGTTGTTGTAAAATTCTGAAAAAACAAAAAATTTTTAAATTGAAATTCAGTGTAAAAAATTGATTCATAAACTGTTATCACCACACAAAAGTGAATGAACTCAAAAGTGTTACAAATCATAAATTAGTGTTGGACAAACAATCAAAAATAATCAACATGAAAATTCTACTCCAAACAACAATCATTTTGGCTATAAGGTAATCAGTTTTTATTCATATAATTAATCCTTTAATCATTCCTTTATACATACTAACAATTGTGGAAAGTGAGAGTTAAAATTATTGAACCCAAGAAAAAAAACTTGTAAAAAATTTTTATTTTTTCGTAAACGTATAAAATTTACGCTATCGAAAATCGCAATTTATCCGTATAAAACTCTACGAATAAAGTGCAAACGACTATAGAAATATAGATCGTATATCGCGAAACCACATCAAATTCTGTGTTAACGTGATTGAAAAAGTGATCGGGTTATCACTATAAACAAAATTTTTTATGGGACAAAATTCAGAACAAACCGACTTAACAAAAATAAAACAACAATTCGAAAACGATTCAAATAAAATAACAGGAGTGTTAGAAAAATTTAATTTAGAGCAAAAACAAAAGAAAATAGTTCAAAAACAGCTAGAATTAAAATCAAATCAGGTAAAAATAGAAACCATCGATAACGAGAAAACTCAAATTTTTAACCAATTAAAACAACCATTAGTATTTAAGTTAGGAGAAAAATTAGTTCAGTACAAAAAAACTGAAGAAAACGTCGAATCATTAAATCGACAATTGGACAATCTAAATTTAGGTAATAATATACTTGAACCAATACAAGAGATTGTGCTAGATTTTCCTAACGAAAACAAAGACCTCCAACAAGAGAAAATAAAAATGGCAAATATTAAAGAAATTCTAGAAATTTTCGACGTAGATAAAATTACTAAAAATATTTTACCCTACGATGGGAGTAGAACAGACTTAGTACGATTCTTAGATTCTGTAGATAATACGCTTAAAATTTGTCGAAATTTAGATAAAAATTCAGAACATTACAAAATCATATTAACTAACATTAGAAGCAAAATCATAGGCGTAGCTAGTAATTCCTTAATAACATATAATGTGAATACAACAAATTGGAAAGAAATAAAAGAACATTTAGTGAACAAATACGCTGACAGCAGAGACGAATCAAACCTACAGTTTGAACTATACAGTCTCGTCAGAAATAATTTGTCACCTCAAAATTTGTTCATAAACCGACGAACAACAAAAACTACAGCTCTAACTATAAACCTAATTATACTCCTAATAACAGTAATAACATTAAGAAATTTCAAAATAATTACATGTACAATAAATCACCGGAAACTACTGGTAAAACCGAAACCAAAAGAGAAATTAAAACCGAACACTTCAACATTGAGACGGAAATAAATGACGAGATTTTTCATTAACAGCCTCGGAAAACAATCTACTATATTCAATATAGAAAACATATCTAAACTACCATTTATAACCTTGTCAATTAACAAACAAATCCTAAAATTTCTTATCGACACGGGAGCCGATAAATCCTATATCAGCCCTGACGTCGTAAACAAAAAACTTCGAACACCTACTGATTTAAAAATCACGAGCCTGTTCAACTCTACCACCATTAATGAAAAAACTTTCATAAAATTTAACGAATTCAACAATCCTATAGAACTATTTATTTTAAAATTTCACAAATTCTATGATGGCCTAATAGGTTACGATAACTTAACAAAACTTAATGCTAACGTCCTACTAGAAACCAAACAACTAAAAAGCCCAAATTTTTCGTTAAAATTACACGACAAGATACAGTCATGTATCAAACCATTTTTCTTAAACGCTCTGGAAAAAGTAATAATAAGAGCCCCAGTTTCAATAAAAAACGGTGAATTCTACATTAAACCAATAAAAATACAAGAGGGAGTCTACATCCAAGAAGGTATTTACAAAACTCACTCACCACACTCGGCATATGTAGAAATAATTAATCAATCAAGTACTAATAAAGAAATTTTCTTAATTCAACCAATAATTGTCGAAGAATTGAACCAATATCATGAAATAAATTTTCATACGTCCCAGGAACAAAATTTCACAGAAAATATTGAATCTAAATTAGACCTAGCTAATCTAAATAGGGAAGAAAAACAAGAAATCATAAAATTTTGTAATAAATTTAAAGACACTTTCTACGACGATAATAATAAGTTAACATTCACACATAATGTCAAGCATAAAATTGATCTGAACAACGAAAAGCCAGTACATGTCAAACAGTACCGACATCCAGAATATCAAAAAAGTGAAATAAAAAACGAAATCAATAAATTACTATCAAATGGGATAATACGTCCTTCATATTCACCTTGGAGTAGTCCAATATGGCTAGTTCCAAAGAAGGCCGATTCCCAGGGTAACAAAAAGTGGCGTCTCGTAGTGGGCTATCGCAAACTCAATAGCCAAACTATAGACGATCGTTACCCACTCCCAAATATTTCAAATATACTAGACAAACTCGGGAAAGCTAACTATTTTTCCACTATCGATCTCGCGGCGGGTTTTCACCAAATTCAAATCCATCCAGACGATATACCAAAAACAGGGTTTAGTGTCGAATCTGGACACTATGAGTTCTTAAGGATGCCCTTCGGCTTGAAAAATTCCCCGAGCACTTTTCAACGAATAATGGATAACATCCTTGGAGAACTACAAGGTAATAACGTGTTGTGCTACATGGACGATATTATCGTGTTTTCCACTAGTTTACAAGAACATCTTATAGATCTTCAAAAAGTATTTATAAAATTGCGCAACGCAAACTTAAAAATACAAGTAGATAAAACGCACTTTTGTCAAAAACAGATTGGATTTCTCGGACACATAATTACACCCGAAGGCGTTAAGCCAAATCCATCAAAAATTGAAGCTATAAAAAACATTAACCTACGTAAAACCCAAAAAGAAATAAAATTCATAAAGGATTTTGCAAAAATAACCAAGCCACTAACTAACGAGCTGTCTAACGAAAAAATCAAAAATTGTAATTGACGATAATTACAAAAATTGTTTTGAGTTATGTAAATCATTACTAACCAATGAACCAATTTTAAAGTATCCCGATTTCGAAATCCCTTTCACACTAACAACCGATGCAAGCAATTTTGCCATAGGAGCAATCCTTAGCCAAGGTGAAATAGGTAAAGATTTACCTATAGCTTACGCGTCACGTACATTATCAAAGACCGAAACAAACTATGCGACTATTGAGAAAGAGCTCCTAGCCATAGTTTGGGGTGTAAAATATTTTCGCCCGTATCTATACGGAAGAAAATTTAAGATAATGACAGATCATAAACCACTGGTATGGCTATTTAACGCCAAGGATCCGTCGAGCAAAATCGTCAGATGGGGACTTCGACTCGAGGAATATGACTATGAAATCCTGTATAAGAAAGGAACCTCGAATACCAACGCGGACGCTCCATCTCGTATAGAAATCAATGAATGTTTAGCAAATAAAAAATTCAAATATCCCGAAACAATAGATTCACTAAAACAAATAAATCCAAACGAATATTCTAAACCCGTAGAAAATTCGATAGGTACCCAAGTCAGCAAAGACGAAAAAAACAAAGAACACGAAATTAATATGTTAGAACTCATGGATAATTTTCAAACTCTGGAAATAAACGAACCAACGGATAAAACGGTTAATATCCCTGAGACACTAACACCAATAAATAACTTCAAACGTCAAATCGAAATACTAGTCGACGAGCATTTCGAAATGATGAATGAAAAATTTAAAATAAAATTCGGCAAATACAAACAATATACAATCAGGAAAAAGGAATACACACCTGAAGATATTAAGTATTTAGTAGAGAAATATATTAATAACACCCTTTCAGCAATTAAAACTGATGATGAAACATTTAAAATGTTCAACGATTATTTCAAACAAAATCGAAATTTAAAAATAATCAGATCTAAAATTTCAATAGAAGATATAACAGATCATGACAAACAGCTAGAAATAATTAAAACAACTCATATACCATATCACCGAGGTATAATCGAGAATTTTGAAAAGATAAAAAAAAAATATTTTTTCCCTAACCTAAAACAAAAAGTCACTACATTCGTGAACAATTGTGAAGTTTGTAAACTCAACAAATATGAGCGCAAACCTGTTAATCTCAAATTTCAAATTTCCCCAACACCAAACGGACCAATGGAAATACTCCATTGCGACACCTTTGTGTTGAGATCCAAAACATTCCTCACGATTATGGATAAATTTTCCAAATTTATCTCCATTTTCGAATTGCCTAATCGGAAATCTCAAACCATAATCAGAATGTTTAGAAAATTTTTCTCTCGGGAAGGAATCCCAAAGCAAATCACAATAGATTCAGCTACGGAATTCAACTCAGAAATATTCAATAATTTTATGGGTATGCACAATATAGAATTGCATACAACCACAGCTAAGTCGTCTACAGGAAATAGCCCTATAGAACGAGTCCATAACACCTTAACGGAGTTAATAAGGATAATTCATAGCGAAAATAAAGATATGCCAATATGTGAGCTAATGGATGAGGCAACCTTTGCATACAACAATTCAATCCATAGTGCAACAAATCTTACACCATTTGAATTACACAAAGGGCATCTAATAATAAAAAATATTCCAGAACAATTCCCAGAACAATCGGAGGAATTTTTAGAAAGAATTCGTAAAAAATATCAAGAAGTGGCCAAATATATTGCGCAACTTCAATTACGAAATAAAACAAAAAATATTAAAGCACTCAACACTACACGTGATGAACCAAGACAATTTTCCGAAAATGAAAAAATATTTGAAAAAACGACAACTAGGGACAAGTTAGTCCCAAAATACATAAAACATTTAGTCGAAAAAAATAACGAAATAACCGTAGATACCAACAAACGAAGAGTCCACAAACGTAAAATAAGAAATTGTAGCGAACATATCAATAAAGACAACATCTTATTGCAGGATACTCCTGGATGCTCAAGGTCAAACGATAGAGTACTTCGACCTCAGTAACGGAAAAGGCATACTAGCTCTCCAACAAGGTAAAACAAGAATAATAGATTCTTATTCAAAGTTATTTCACATTATCGAATTATCCGATATACGAGATAATGCAAATCAAATAAATAATACCTTCAATAAAATAATTCAAATGATGGATCATCATAAAACCAGAGATATACAAGCAGTAATAGCAGACAGAAGACTGAAAAAATTAGACTCTTCACTGTACAATATTTTGCCCAATACATACAAAAGTAGAAACAAAAGAGGACTATTTAACCCTTTAGTAAGCTTTATAAAAGCAATAACAGGAAATCTAGATCAGGAAAATCTAACCGACATTCAATAATCAATAAAAAAATTAGATAATGGTCAATACGAACTAATCGATAAATATAATGATGAAATTAAAATAAATAATCAATTAATAGAAAATAACATTTTACTAACAGAACACATTAATAACCTAACTACTAAAATGAACGAATGGATAAAATCGGCATCCCAAGCTGATAAAAATTTAACAGAAGAAACATTGCTAAACCACTTATTCTTACAATTGTATGACCAAATAGATATAGTTCAGGATCAAATAGACGAAGTCCACGAAATCTTAACCTTTTCTAAAATTAACGTAATCAGCCGACATATACTCGATAATGAGGAAATGGAATACGTAACCACAGAATTTGACAAAGATAACTTAAAAATTAATTCAGAAGAACAAATTTATTCTCTTTTAAAAATAAAAGCGTTTTACAATAACACTGACTTAATAATAATCGTAGAGATTCCACAATTCACTGACGAAAATTTTAACATGTTTAAAATCCAAACATATCCCGTAAACAACCAAATTATTAATCAGCCTTATAATTACTTACTCCTAAACTCCAATAATTATATGATAATAAACAACCTTTGCCCAACAATCGAGGAAACTTTTATATGCGAGAAGCAACAAATCTATCCAATTACCGGACACTGTATACCAGAGTTGTCGAACAATCAAAACACAAGCTGTACAACACAATATATGAAGCCAGCTGAAGAAATCAAGCAAATAGACGACGGATATCTTTACATATCATCACCTGGAGGACTATCAATTACATCAACGTGCAACCTGAAACAAGCACTAGTTAAAGGAATAAAACTCATTAAATATTCGCAATGTACAATCTACGCAAATAATAAAAGATTTTCCAACACAAAAACTCAACGCAAGCAGAAACTAGCATTAATCCAGCCTTTGGACAATATCAATATAAACATAGCAACCCAGGAATATATCGACATACCATTACTAACCGAGCAAACTATTCACAAATTGGAGCGAATAAACAACAAAAGCAAATATATACAAATTTATCAACATTCCACCGTTTCATTTACAATAACAGCAATTTTAATTATAATACTAATTATATTGTTTATTCACAGAAAAAATAAACGAATTTTCAAGAAACCTTTACTTCCAAAATTAGTAACAACTCATAGGGATAGCAAAGAAGTCGAGGACAACTTCAATCTTCCAAGGGAGGAGTTATGTGTCATTACTCCACATGCCATTTCCAAGAAACAGCAACAACGACAATTACGAAGAACCACATCGTTGGGAAATATTAAATTTTAGTATAAGCATTAATATAAGCATTTAATATAAATTTGCAAAATAAACATATAAAATAATACAATTACAATTAACCATATACATTAAGCAAAATAAGCATATTAATTGAACCTGTAATACGAACAGTATAAATACTGTTCTTTTTATACACAACGTGTTCATAATTTTAATCGCGCTTACATACTCAAGTCTCACGTTGGTAATCATTGTTACTCTAAATTTTAATAATTAAAATAAATCATTGTAACCTATACAAATAAATAAGTTATATCTAAGTTATTTACCTAACCCTCGAGAACCACAACGTGCATAATACTATAACTATATATATATATATATATATATATATATATATATATATATATATATATATATATATATATATATATATATATATATATATATATATATATATATATATATATATATATATATATATGTATATATATATATATATATATATATATATATATATATATATATATTTATATATATGTATATATATATATATATATATATATATATATATATATATGTGTGTGAGTGTGTGTGTGTGTGTGTGTGTGTGTACTCGAATAACTCGAGTAAAATTCAACATATTTTGTGTAAATTATGTTCGATAAATTATATTGAGTAGACTATGCGAAAACATTGCAAAAATGATACGATTATCGATGAGTGTGGACTCATGAGACTTGTGTATAGATGCGAATGGTATTTTGAGATCAGAAACTGGTCTTATAATTTAAATTCATGTATGTATTGTAAATATTTTGTATTACGAGTATATGTACATACAGGTGTTATTATTTATTATTATCTGATTTTAATATTTATTTAATTGGTTTATAATTAAGTAACATATTTTGGTGTTGTAACCAGTCTTTAAAGAGGTGAGACCTCATATGGATTACGGCATGGCAAAGGAAAAATGATTTTAATTTTTATTTTCGTTTGTAACGATAAGTAAGTCTTTGATGTGATATCCCTCGACCTTTTAATATTGACTATTTTTTAGATTGCTTACTGCTAGCGCTATTTTCTATAAAATAATTTATCTGGCTTTATCTAGCTCATGCACCAATTACGTAAGAAGCCTTCCACGTGGTCCTAATTTCGGTTCGTGCCGTCACCTCATGTAAACTTTGATCTATTTTGATTGACTGAGATGTGCGGAATTATCTCAGTAATCTGTTTCGATATAGAATACTGCGGAAGATGCATACATAATTTTTGGGTACGAATTGGGCTGAATTGAAGTTCTAGCAAATTTTAGATCAGCTCTGAGCGAGTTAAATCCAAGTTTGGTTCGGCTGAATGGAGAAGCTGGATAATTCTTTGGCAGATTATTTTCAGATTTATTTTGTAAAAAAACCCAGAACTTAATCCAAAGTGCTGTAACCGCTATTAACTTTTAAAGTATAAACACAAATAATCATATACAGATGAGTATTTACCAAGGCACGCCGATGTGCACTAAATAAAATCGATAAATTTGTAGGGGAAAAATTGTTTAGCCAAAATGAAAAGATGAGCTATAATATTTACGTTGCTCGATATTTTCTCTTTCTGCCGTCCAGTATTTTCAATATGATCGAGTAGAAGTTTATAACAAAAATATTTTATTTCTTTGTACAGTATAAAACACAAATTATTCTTCAAAATTGGCTTTTCATTATTCTATGAAAGTAATGAGCAAATCCAATCCATTTATTATTTTCGTTTGAAAATATCTCTCTCTACGCATCATTTGTATTTAATAAAACAGAATGAAACGAAAACTCAAACGCACATATTATGTATATACACTCGTATATGCATACTATTTAAAATAATATGTGTACATGATCGAGTGTTCCTTCTCATTTTAGATATATCAAAATTAAACACGTGACATGAAAAGAAAGATGATCTGTTTAGGTGGATTTAGCTACATTGAATGTAATACATATTTTATGTTGGTGTGTTAATGAAATATAAATCAAAAAATGGGAAAAAATATTTGGAGGATTTTGATACGGTAAAAATCTAAAACTTATCAATGAAAAGGAAAAAATGTATGTTATGTATATCGGTTTTTAATGGTCGCAGTAAACAACTATTATACATACATATACATATTTGTATTTTGTATATATTATGTGTTTCCTATATATACTGATTTGTCCAAATTATTGAGTTTTTCTATGTGTTGTACTATACGGATGATATGTGATTTGAATTCAATAATATTAAAATACCTAACAATTTTAGAAATTAGTATTTTTTGGAGAAAATGAATGAAATAAGCTTACAACGGAAAGGGGACATTTGGAAAATATACTATGTAGTATGTAACTATTTAGATTTGTTTCCAAAACTTGATCAAGCATGATAGTAGTTAATTTGTTTCGACTATTAATTGATATTGACTTGTTATTGATTTTAACAATATTTACAAACAAAATTAATATTTCGCTGTTGTTCGAGGTGTATAGAATTATGAGTATACACAATAATGTGCAGTTCCATTTCTGAACTACTAACCTTAAGCGTTAAAACCACCTTAAGGTTTTCCAATGGCAATAAATAAATATTTTGTTGTTGGTTGTGGCCAGTCGATTGAAAATTTCGATAATAGATATTTCAATATCGAATAAGGGATATCGATTTATAGGCCTCACCAGAAGTGCAATTCAATTTTCGAATTATTACTTTTAGGCATAAAATCCAATTTATTTATTATTATTCAATTTATTTGGCCACGCACTTTATTTAATTAATTCTCTGCCTAACTGGACGTCTCAAAATTTTTGGTTTGCGGAGTTTGAGATCTCACATAACGGCGTTGGGTTTATTTGCTATTTATCAATGTTTATAGAGATCAGCTCAACACGACCAAATTTCACGAGCATCACACTTTTTCGAAACTTGTCGCAGGAGGCGATTCAAAGATTTGCCCCGAGGCTAATAACTTGTACCTGTGAAAACATTAAGCTTTTCACGATTACTAACAACAAAATGTTCGGATACCACCTAAATATAACAGAACGCTTAAGAATCAGGACAAGAAGGATTGGCACGAAACGGTATGGTAACACATGCATCAAGGAGTATCGGTTGGAGCTTGTTGCTCTCCAAGAAATTTCATGGTCTAATAAATGTGGTAGAAGTGTCCTATGGACTTACGTTGCCATCTTAGGCTTGCAATATCATTATTGATTGGACTAAACCACATTTTGAATTTTCAACCGATGTTAATAGACACTGCCGACTTCTTTTCTATAACAATGTATAGAATAGGTGACATAGAGCTTACAACTGAATTTATGAGAATGGGTGATGTAAGAGTAAATAAGAAAGGGAGTACATAATAACTCATTTCCCTTAAAAGCACTACAAATCGATTGATTATTAAAAAATATCTTTTTTAAAGCCATGTGTTAATTTCTAAAAATGGGCTCGGATTGTAAATTTGGGTTATTATTCGCTCGGTACAATTTTTTCATTCAATCATTACTGATCGAATACAATGTTGTTGATCGATCATGAATCGATTTTAACACAATTCTAATTAATAATAATAATTATGAAGTAAGAAAATGAGCAGGGTCTAATTAAAACCAACAGATTTAAAAAACGAAAAGGTGCAAAAATTTAATGTCAATTTTACTAATATAAAACAGATTGAAATCAAAAATGATGATTGTGTTGCGCTTTATTTTAGCTTACAAGGAACGTTTCACTAAACGTAAAAGAGGGTAAATTACACAGAATAGTTTTGGATATCGTAGATAAATTTTTAAGTTCTTTATTACTTAATGATTTATACTCGTACAATTAACATATGAAATATAGCAAAATGAAAGTTATGTAAAAATCAATATTAGAGGAAGCTTGACGTAAAAATTGACAAACTGATAACTGTGGTTATGATAAAGTTCAAGAGACAAGTTTGAGAAATCATTGTAAACGTTCAGATAACTAAAATAATCTTAGTCCTCATTTGATTTTACAAATTTCCCAACGGTTATTTGTGAGATTACGTAGTATACTAAGGTCTCGATTCTACCATGAATACGGATGTACAAAGAAATAAAATATTTTTGTTATAAACTTCTACTCGATCATATTGAAAATACTGGACGGCAGAAAGAGAAAATATCGAGCAACGTAAATATTATAGCTCATCTTTTCATTTTGGCTAAACAATTTTTCCCCTACAAATTTATCTATTTTATTTAGTGCACATCGGCGTGCCTTGGTAAATACTCATCTGTATATGATTATTTGTGGTATAAATATAAACAGTTAAATATATACGAAGAAATAAAATAATTAATACGTTAATATCGTTCAAACAAAAAAACTTCCGAGCAAAAATATTTAAGAAATATAAATAATTATATGTAGGCAATTAAGTTAGTTAAATATCGAGAAGACCAACTACTTTTACAACATTCCCAAATTTGATCAACGTACAACTGATAAACAACAAAAATGTATTGGTACAATTTAAGAAAGAACAAATCAAAAATAGAAAATAAATAATATAATAGAAAGAAAACAATGATTAAATAAATTATATTTTATTAATTGACTCAATTCATAAAATGTAGAGGGATCACAGTGTAGTGTTATGTACAATTAGTTGCTTTAATATTTAATGAACTCAACGTATAAGCAACTAATATGAGTGGCGTGCTAAATGTACAAACTTATAAAAAAATATAAAGCTGCATTACTAAATGAAGGTCATAACTACCAAGACTATCTTGATTCGAAACAATTAAATTCTAAATTAACAGGACTATTGAATAAATTATTAGAAAGAAAATAAATTTAAGTAATGCTGTGTGCCTCAGAAGACTTTTCAAACTAGACTTTTCAAATTTTGAAGCTTCCACTACTGTCTCGTGACATGATATGATATGATAGAGGCGTACAGGCCAGCCATAACGGCGATCCTAGGTACGTTACCATAATCCTGAAATATCAACAATCAAATACCAAATTATATCTTTTATTATGAATGCGAATAATATTTCAGCATCATGCGGGCCCAGGCCCTGCCTGCATCCTTAACATATAAGGTTAGTTAGGAAAGGATGTTAGTCACAGAAACGACTAGGGCGAACCGCAGCAAAGTCATTTTCTAACTACTTAAATATATTAGAATGTTAGTCTCAATTAAATTCACACTCCAGATTAGAGTTTGTAAGTTAATTAATGTAAGTTAGTTGTGTTTGAGGTAAAGGATACTAATATTCATCATATGTATTCGGCATCAGTCCTACTAGACTGGTTAGGTTATTTAATTCACATTTATGGGTCATCTCATCACATACTGCTTTTAACCTTATTTTGCCCTATCTTCCCATCCAACACCATCTAACCGAGGGACTTCACGTTCGTAATGACACGGCAGTATTATCATACATATGATGACCTAAATATTCCGTCAATAATGTCAAAATAAAAAAACAAAATAAAAAAAAAACAAAAAAATAATAATAATAAAATAAAATATAATAAAAAAAATTTAGATTCGATATTGTCATTCAGCTACCTATATTTAAATTCATCCAACTAAAAGCAGGGTTAATTTATATCTAACATTCACACAACTTCACTAAAACATAACCTGAATTCAACCAGAAAGATCGTCGAAAAACAACACTCCATAGCAAAAAGTCTTTGGATCGTTAACATATTTGATTGTATTGAGTTTATGCTCAAAGCGTAAGTAATTAAATAGACCCCCTGATCAAGAATGTTGCAATCACAATCTTTCCTGACCTTCCGGTATGTAAAAAAAGAAAATAAATAAATAATAAATTTTAAATAATAATAAAAATAAATTGAATTATATTTGTCGACAACTTTATTGTTTTAAATCAGGACTTTCGACAAAATTTCAATTTATAGAATTGTTTAAAGTAAGTGAAAATTATTAAAATAAGTTATGAAAATGTAATTAAATTTAAATAAAAACCCAAATGGACAACACAATCCAACATATTTCAGCTCAAATGATATATTTCCCGTGGCGGAAAACTGTTTCCTCCTTTCATTAACATTTTATATATTTATCAATTTATATTATTCCACAAAAAGTCATTTTTGTCACAATACGGTGGCAACCCATTTTGAGTATACAAATTTTCGCTTATTGGGCAAGTTACAATTCGATCTGTTGTAATTTCAAATTTTGGTTTCTCGGGTACCAATATTTTATGTACTTAAGTACATACAAAGGGAATTCCCTTGAAATGTCAGTTTCTATGTATACGATTATAAATTACCGTTCACATATATGTAAATAGTTATAATAACAATAACAATAATAAATAATTAACTTTTATATAATTAGAATGAAAATTAGAATAAAAAGATACTTCTCTGATTGTATATGTGTTGAACGTAATTTTCATAATAACTGTCTCAATTCACCTGTATTAACAGGTGAACTTCTAAAGAACAAAACTCACTCAAAAATAGCACATCACTCTCACACTACACATTCCTAAACTGATTTGAATTAAAATATTAATAATAATTTATTTAAAGGAGCGACAAAAACACGTCTTTCCTCTACGACGATCAGTCGATCCTCCTTCTGAAGCTTCCGCTACTGTCTCATAGGCAATAATTAAAAAGTCAACTCCTGAGGTTACTTTCAGACTTTTCATTTTATTGTATAACTTGAAGTGATGTGTATAATTTATTTTGACGTTAGAAAGAATTAAACAAAGAAAAAATAGAAAAACGGCCATACTCTATTCGATGTAAGTTTATTTGTATTATTAATTAAATTCTATATACCTAATGTACATTATTATGTATTAGTTTAGTGGTATGTGAGGCACAGATGAAAACTTTTGTGCTAGGGACATCTGTTGAGATATTGCTTGAACTATTAGTATATTGAGTAGTTTAGTTTTAAAAGTCTTCTGAGGCACTCAGCATAAGACGAAGAATTCGGACTCACCGAACCGCCAATCGACACAGCATTAAGTTTTTCGTCAGTCACTAACAATTTATTAATTAACTGTGGGGATATATATAGAAGAAATCGATTAGCTGCGTCAAAAAAAATTATTATGAAAGTACAAGATTGATTGATTCTGTCATTAATTTTCATGAGGAACTTTCATTCTGTATTACACGTTATTCAATTCATGAAAATTCTTATTTGAAAATAACTTATTTGATCAATTGCTCACACGAGGTAGAACATAAATCGTGCTTATAAACTACGAACTAAAACCATTTGTGCAATACACAAATCAAATTCTGTGCAAATGATAATGAACATATACGTAAAAACAAAACAATATTTGCAAACAGAACGACCACCTATGTCATAAAATGGTTTTTCTTAGCCTATGCCATTACCGATATTAATAAAGTTAGTGGTCACAATAATTATTCGGTTAATTTTGAATGTGTGTGTTATGAACTTTTAGCAGAAAACGGTGATTAGTAATCATGTTAAAGCACATGTAAAGCGCATTTTATTTTTGTGCAACCGAAAAGGTTAACGTTTAAGTGATGCAACTAATGACCTGTGCAAAAAGCAAATTAGTGCTACCTGAGTGTTAATTTTAAATAAAAATCGTAACTAACAAAGTTGTATAAGAAAATTTATAAAATTTCTTCGATAAAAACGTGATGTACTCATGGATTATCGGCCGCAACGAGACGCAACTTTTACTGTATACAAATACCGAATTTTTTACTATATTTTTCTTGTAATTAAGTTTAATTTTTTTTTAATTAATAGTTTTATATAAATTTAATTATTTTGCTCTGGTGGAGGGGTTATAAAATTTCTAATTATTCTATTTAAGATTTTTCCTTTGTTTTTTTGTAATAAATATAACATATAGTTAAGCTAGTTAGAGAATATGATGACGTCATAAATAAAAGAGCTCACATATTTTTTGTTAATTCACAAATATGTTTTTTTTTTAAATTTTAGTTCTTAAAAATTTATATTACAAATTATGAATCTTTTTATTTTATTTACATTCTTATTTTGAATTGATTAATTTTATTCTCGGCCGTTGTTTTTTTTCTCTCATTGTCGTCATTTCGCTTCTGTATAGTAAAAAAAAAGAGAATTTAAACATTTTCGTATTGAGGATGGAGGATGGTAAGTTGGTTTATGCCTTGGTCCTTTCCAGTTTGGTTAGTTTGTACCCTAAATTTTTGTTCATTTGCCTATAGTGATCATTTTCAGAAATTATGCAACTTCGGAAAACTCCACACCCAATCCCTGAGCCATAGCTGGTAACATTGAACAATGTCCGAAGCTCTGTATAATTCACCGAATTAATTCAGTAACGAACGGCATTTTTTTTGGAACTTGTTCTTTTAGACCACTAGTAAGTCTACTTATGCCACCCACGTTTCGTTACAACAGGTTCATATAGTATACATCAACACATTTTTTTTCTAATACTGAATTTATTTATATTATTATTTTTGTATTAATTGTATTTGTTTTTATAATCTACACAAACTAAGAATTATACTAAGTTTTATTTAAAGTCAAACAATATATATATTTTACTTTTAGATTTAGATTTTTAACTAGTTAGAGACATTTTTTTTTATTATTTTTGGTTCTCGACCTTTATTCTTTGGCAAACACGACTTGAATCCCCACGCCAAGCCATCATTTCTTTTTCTACGCCTGGCCGTCATTGTGTTCCCGCGCTTTTTACTCTCTTTCGCAAAATCGACGAAATCATCTGATTTTAATTTTCAAAGTTTGTAACCCGTTAAGCAGTTGTACAGTAGGTGAGAAAGTATGCTACGGAAATAGTTAACGCAGGTATATATAAAAAGCTAGATGGAAGGGGAAAAAAATAAAGTTGTAGATTACGCCAATATTTTTACAGTGTTAGTATGCATAAAAAGCAGGCAAGTTACTTACCATGGATACTCTTAAAAACAGGTACCTATAACGTAATCGTTACAACTGCGCCTATCAACTTTCATATATGAATTACTCGTATTCCTAAGAAATTTATATTTTGGGCCAAACCGATCCTTATTATATGGCAAAATGAAGGTCATCTATTTTTGGTAGGTTTTACATGCATGTAACAACATCTGGAATCGGTCTACACTTAAAACTTTTAATGCAGATCTGGTCAATAAAACACGTAAACGTGTAAGTAAAGATATAATCATTTAGTCTTAAACTGATAAATATTTGTCAAAATAAAATGCCAGAAATGAGGATTTTAATAAAATGGGGATTGATCAAGGTATTTTTGCAAGAACAATTTATATTTCATGTAATGTAGCGTCAGTAATAATGACAATATTATAATCGTTACATTTACATTACCTTTACATTATTCACCGATGAGTGGGTTCGGTATTACGGTATTTAATTTTGGAAATGTACCAGACAAAGCAACATAGATGTCTTCCAAAAATTTCAAAGCAAAGTATCCAGGAAATATGGTTGGTGCACTCTGGTACATCAGGGTCTTCCAGAAAAACCTTAAAATTAACTTAATCTCAAAGGAAATCCCGAAAATCGCTCGAAGTCATAGAGAAAGGCTCAAGGCATGCGTCAATATTGATTCACAAATAACTCAATTATGATAGGACTCTTTGAGTCAGTCAAACTTTTTGAGTTAGAATGTGTTTCGACAGTTTATTACTGGTTTTAAATCCATAATAAAATGCGGTTTAGTTAGTCTTACCAGAAGCTATATGGAACGCTGACGGATAGGAGACATAGATAAGATAAACTAGTAAATTAATTTAAAAACAAATTGTGTATTAAGCCAAACTATAGATTGTAAAGTAAAGAATATTAGCTTACTGGTAAAAGCTTTCGTTATATTATTATCATTTCTCGTTTTTGAGTAATGGAATTGAGACATAGTTATTCCCTGAGTTCATTATAAATATTTTTTCATAAGCTAGCTAACTTTTCTTACACGTGCTTTTTACAACGATTGCAAAAATATGTATATCACTTGTGAATCATGCGTCCTGGTCGAACCTTGATCTTTCAAATTATCTGGTTTATACAATATTTAATTGGTTTTTTAGTTAGAGATTATTCGATAATTGCTAGCTATTTGATTCACTCGCTTTAAGTGTTTTTATTGTTTTATCTAGCGTATGCTCAATACACCTAAACATTTTTTACACGGTGATACGGTCCAACCGTGTAAAAAAACAACGTAAAAAACCACGTAAAATCGTGTAAAAGAAACTGTGCAAAAAAGACATTGAATACATAGATAAAAAGGCCTGAAATATTTTTTTTGTTTTTCCAAACCGTGTTTTTTTCAAAACCATGAAAAAAAGGTTTGGGTGAACAGCATTAACTAGCAATAAATTTAAAAATGTTATATCTATTTTTTAAAGGCAATGAGAAGTTTAAACATTAAATTTTCTTGTAAGAGAAAATTGTGAATTGCCTGGTGGCGAATTAGCTAATGAAGACAAAATAAAAATATGCGACACAAAAACTTTGAATGAACATAAATGAATTTTCATCTGCAACACATAATAGAGTTATTAAATGTCCAAATTGACTATCAACACAATTGACCATCATTGAAACTGTCCAGGATTTTAAGGTTCTATATGGGATTTAAAATGAATCACAAGAATATCCGGAGTATAATACTGTCGGCAAAAAATAGTAAGACTTTGGTCATAATTTTAAAATTCTTTATTTATTTCTCCAAATCTATTTCGTCTCCCTCAAAGTAATCCCTCCCGGCCTCAATACACTTGTGCCAACGTTTTTTCCGATCCTCGAAACAGTTGTTAAAGTCAATTTCCGGAATAGTCTCCAATGCGCGTTGCGATTCACGATTAATGTCTTCAATTGTCTCAAAACGGTTTCCCCGAAGCGGTCGTTTGAGTTTGCTGAACAGCCAGAAGTTACACGGAGCTAAATCAGGCGAATACGGTTGTTGCGGAACGATATGGGTGGAATTTTTGGCGAAAAAATCACGTAAAACCAATGAAGTATGAGAAGGTGCATTATCGTGGTGCAAAAACCAAGAGTTGTCGACCCATAATTCCGGCCTCTTTTTACGAATAGCTTGCAAACGACGCATACCACTCAAATAGTATTCCTTGTTGACAGTTTGGCCGACTGGAAGGAATTTGGAGTGCACCACACCTCGACAAGCGAAGAAAACTGTTAACATCACCTTGATTTTTGACTTGCTTTGACGTGGTTTTTTCGGCTTCGACTCACCTTTGGCACGATATTAGGCCGATCGATCGTCTGTTTCCGTAAGCATATATCCAAGACTCATCGCCAGTTATAATACGTTTCATGACATCCTGGTAGTCGGAAAGCATTGTTTCACAGACGTCAACGCGACGCTGTTTTTCCTCAAAATTGAGTGATTTCACTTTTCTTAAGCCCAAATGATCTTTCAAAATGGTTTTCACTGATTCTTCCGATATTTCAACGATGCCAGTAAGGTCTCTGACTGTTAATCGTTGATTCTCGAGCACCAATTCCTTAATTTTACTAACGTGTTGATCATCATTTGATGTTGATGGCCGTCCTAGACGTGGTTCGTCGTCAACAGGTCGTCGACCCTCTTTGCTCGCGACATACAATTATCACCGAAGGCCTTTTGTAACATTCTGAACGTTTCGGCACCACAAAATTGATTCCGCACACAAAATTTAATGGAACTTCTTTGTTGAATAATTTCACTCAGTGTAAAAATCGCCGAATGCACTTTTTGTACTTCAGAAAGACAAGCGTATACTAAACACTAATGATTATTTTGATGTGACATTTGGCACAGTATACCAACATAGAAAGAAAAATATTTCAACGAATGGTTTTCCGCGCGAAATGTAAATTAATAAGTCTTACTACTTTTTGCCCACAGTAGTATATGTTTGTATATTTTTGTGACGAGGGAGATTACCAACAGTTGGCGATAATTGATTTCAAACTAGAAATAATTAGTATTTTTCAATAACAAGTTGGTGTTCAGTAAAAAAAATTTAGAGGAATATATTTTGATGGCAGAACAACGAATCAAATAGATCACGTAATGATCAACAAGAAATTTCTTACGTCATTACAATATGTCAGGGCAATGAGAGGTGCAGATATTCATAGTGACTATCAACTGGTAATAGTACAGTTCCAGTGCATCATTACAAATAGAAGAATTTTAACATTCACAGATTAAAAGATTCCGAGACAAGAAACACATTCTGCGAATCACTCAATCTCAGTCTCCATAGCAATGACGAACCAGCCAATTAGTGTAGATCAATAGAGTGAACAAGTCGAATAAGTTTATATCTAAACACATACCAATGCCCCCTTAAGAAAATGGCAAGTAGTAACCATAGAATAAACACTGAAGACATTTTCAAGGTTGCATCAATCTGGAACTTGTACGTATGATTGGCAAATGGAAAATTGAACAATATACCACCAATAGCGTTTGTATCTGGTCAAAGTTTAACCACAGACGAACCGCCATTTAAGAGATGAACATCACCAAAAATACACAAATCTTTGAATTAACAACTGGTACGGACAATATATCAGTTGGAATATTCAAAGACGACCTATCTGCAACTGCAAGAGCTGTAACACCAGTAATAATTGAAGTATGGAATTCCGGTAGAATACTGCGAAAATGGAAGGAAGGCTTGACTATATAATGATTCCCAATAAAGGTGACCTGAGAGAATCCAAAAAAATATCCAAGATATTAGCAATACTACAATACTAATACAATCATACTAGATAAAATTTCACCGATACTCAACTCGAAATTAAGAAAGTAAATCAAACTATAGCTTCAGACCAGGTAGAAGTTGTACCGGTCAAATCAACACAATACGCAACATCACTGAGCAGTCTAACGAATGGAATTCACCACTATATCTACTCTACGCGGACTTCGAATGTGCATTAGAAACAGTACACTGCAACGCAATTGCAATTTTTTCGAATCATACTGGAACAGCCAAGGAGTAAGACAAAGGTGCATACTCTCGCCCCTTACTGTTCCCAGTAGTATTAGATAGTGTCATGAGAAAATTAAATAGTGTGTCTTTCAACGACATTCAGCGGGGATTAATAGAGAAACTTAATGATCTGGATTTCATATATGAGTTGACATATGCCTGCTAACACACAAGCACATCGACATGCAACATAAAGCACAGAAGTTATCAGATCTAGCAAAGGCCCAAAAAGCCTCAAAAGAAATATCAGGATGACGCTAAACAAACCAAATATTCACACCGTTCATATGAACAAATAAGAAATAGAAGAGGTCAATACATTTGTACACCTTGGTTGGATACTAGCAAAAATAGGTGAAACATAGGAAGGCATAAAGAAACGAATAACAAAGCCGGAATAACATTCAACATGTTACACAAAGTCTGAAACACATCTGCTCTATCCCGCAACACCAAGTTAAAAACCTTCTTTTCTTGTGTGAAATCAGTGTTGTCATACGCAGTATTGTCATACGCAAAATATCAACAATAACCTCCAGGACTTATAAATAAATACCTTAGGAGAATACTAAGGTTCTTGTGACCCAAAAAATAACAAATGTTGATTTCCTTAGGCAAATACATACAAATAAGAAAGCGCAAGTGGAGGTAGATTGGCCACTTACTGAGGAAGTCACCGAATGGCATAACATGAAGGTCTCTACCCATTCGGGAAAAGGAAAGTCGGACGACCAGCTAACGTGGAAACGAACGGGGCTAGCGGAGCAACAGAGTTAGAAGGTCGAGCCTAGTAAACGCCCTATTCTCCTAAAAATTGGACATAAAGAAGAAAGATCCATATGGATATAATGTGTTAATGTGAAATTGAGTCGAGTAGGTCAACAATCTTTTAACTAAAAGTAATGAATAAATAATATATGTTGTTTATCGCTAAACCAGAAATTATATCTTTACATTTTAACGAATTTATGAACTTTTTTAGGAAAAGGTGTAGGTACGAGTATATGTATAATGAAAGGTCGATTACATTTCCTAATGTTGTTGTATTCCGTAACATTACAATTTATGTATAAACGTATGTTAAAGAATATAAATCAAAAACATGTAGTACCACCTTAAAACATGGAGTCACTTAAATAAGGTTTGCTCCATAAATCGCTCGAAACCAACGACTTAAACATAAAACGACAAATACAAAAATATTTCTTTACGTACATTTCTCATTACCATAATACCATCTTAAGTGCTCAATCACACTTATTATATTTCCTAAAACTGGTATCAAATTTATTCTAAATAATTTAAATGTTTTTCACATTTTTCTCCCTCAACAAACAAAGACACAAGACACGAAAAACAACAACGATGTGTCAAGGTAATTCTTAAAGGAATTTTTCGTTTTATAGGTTTTCGAAATATTTATTCTTATAAAAAATTCCTAGTCTGTCCCCATTTCTATTTTATTATGTGGCTCCTTCAGCTCCTCTTTTATAAAATACCAATCTTATACCGAATCGTAATACATATAAATGAGGGACGCAGACGAGGGTGCAGTAGAGTATTATCTTATGATTATTCTAATTATTAGTCTATTTTGATCACATTTACGTGATTTGGATTTAAATTCAAAATTGCGTCTCTTCTTTCGGTTAAGTGAATACAAAGATCATCAGTATTTAAAGCAATTGTTACTGTTAATTAATTTTGATGGTAATTTGATTGAATATAATTTTTACCGATAAATAACGTTTTCAACAGAATATTGAATAGCTTGCCCTGCATGTAGTTCTTGAATATATCGAATTCCCTACTCATTTGATTTATTTTAAAATCATAATTCCAGAAAATTAATGAATTAAATTCAGAAAAAATGGTACGACATAGACGAATCAAAGGAAATGAAAAATCGGGAAAACACCTATTTAATTTTGCCTGCGATAATGGCGGAGGAGGAACAATTTACTGAACCAAGGAAAAAATGAACACTGGTGCTCCCTTTGGTATAAAATAAGGAGAACACGTATACATATACATAAAAAATTATAGACGCGAACCAACAAGCAAGACAACGATGAATATATATACATAAAGAAAAATTCTAATTTATTTTCCATTCAATTAAGTCACATGACTGTATAAATCGACATGAATAAGACAGAATCAGAAAGAAATCTTCCATAGTTTTTCGCAATATTTTCTATATCATTAAATTATTATTACTACTAGCACTATTGTTATTATTACTTTTATTATTTTATACTAACAATACTGCTATTTATTAGAATTGCATCGTAAGCCATTTGTGAAAATCAAGAATGGAAAAATAAATAAATAATGAAGAGGCAATATAAAGTTCTAAGTTTCTTCCTATACTCGTAAATTAATGCATATACGAAAAATGCCAAAATATTCAAAATACGTTGATTGGAGTTAAAGTAATGGAATAAATTAAACATCTATTTTTTAATTTTTTTTTCGTTTTTATTGATTTATAGCAGTTCTATCTTTAATATTAATATTTTTTTGGACCGCCTTTTTTTAATTACACCGGTACAATCCCGCAACTGATGTGCAAAAAATTGGTCAAGCAATAATTTTATTTTACGCCTACCGTTCTTGGCCGTTATTAGGGGGCAGATGTTTTATTGCCTGTAATTTTTTTTAAGTATAAATAGTGCATATTTTGTAAGATTAAGTTATTGTGTAAGTGATCCTAGTCAAATAAAGAATAAAGTGCAATTTTAGTTTTAAAAAATGGGAAAAGTTAGTGAGCAGTGTAAAAGCAATATGTTGATAGCCGAAAGGTTAAACATTCTAAACAGTAATTTTTTGTGGAATATTAAAAAAATGCGAGAGATGGGCAGTACAGAAAGAAAGAAAAGCTCTGGGAGGCCCAGAAAGACAACGCCCGTGGAAGATCGTTTCATAATATCACAATGTCGTCGGAACCGTTTTAAAACTTCATCGGACATAAGACGGGATGTTGAGCGAGCAACGGAAAAACAAATTTCAGCCAGCTTAGTGAGAAAAAGGCTTGTTAAAGCTGGTTTGATAGCACTTAAACCAGTAGAGAAGCCTGAGTTCACATTACTAGTGAAAAGAAACGTTTGCTATGGACCCAGGAGCATGTTTCTTGGACTCCAGAGATGTGGAATGATGTGATTTTCTCCGATGAATCAAAATTCAACCTGCATGTTGGAGATGGAAGAATTATCGTAAGCAGAAAACCGGGCGAGAGGCTCAGCAACGGATGTCTTTTAAAACTTCCACCGAAAAATGAAGGAGTTATGGTCTGGGGAAGCTTTTCTGGAAATGAAACCGGTCGATTGTGCTTCCTTAGTTCCAGCATTACAGCAGCTGTTTATCTGCAGGTCCTACACAACGAATTTGAGCCTTCTGTGTTAAAGCTTTTTGGCGAGACTTGTAAATTTATTTTTCAACAGGACAACGCTCCTTGCCATACCGCCAAAGTTTTGACGAATTAATTTTGAATTGTAGATAGAAAAATTGCCTTTCAGATAAACATAAATAATTTGTTAAAAACTTTTCTTTTTTTCTTATCTCTGCATTTAAAAGTAAAAAAGTACTTCGAAGAAAGAATTATCGATGTGTTGAGCTGGCCCCCGTATAATCCAGACTTAAATCCGATTGAAAATATTTGGCCTTTAATGAAGTTAGAAGTAGCAAGAAAGCGCCCAGAATCGATTCAAGCTTTAAAAAGTTTGTTGATGACGATTTGGGAATCCATACCTCCTACGACTTTGAAAAATTTATCAAATTCAACGAATCGGAGGTGTATCGCTGTAATAAAAGCAAATGGCGGTCCAAAAAAATATTAATATTAAAGATAGAACTTCTATAAATCAATAAAAAACAAAAAAATTTAAAAAGTAGGTGTTTAATTTATTCCATTACTTTAACTCTAATCAACGTATTTTGAATATTTTGGCATTTTCGGGGTTTTTCTCCTAAATTGCAGGTAAATTTTTTTTCAAAAAATTACATCATAAATGTATTTAAAATGAAACAATAAGCCAATTGCTTTCAAAAAATTTGTAATTTTAGCAAGAAAAGACTCCAATTTGCTATCAAATATGTTTGCCCAATTTTTTTTCCCAGCACTGTATATGGGACTGTTACGATACACAATTTCAACGATAAACAGTTTGTTATTTGATATTAAATTAGTTTGCTTATAAAGATTCGTCTTCTCGATTCAATATTCATTAAATTTACCGAATTAAAATTGTTGTGACGCAATCCCAAATATTTTTATTTTGACGTGGTTAACTGTTTTGAACAGGACGATTCATCCACTTTCAGAACATATATGCCCACACTTGGTAACATCTCTGAGTTTTTCGGAATCGGCCATAGTGTAGCAGATATTTTGACGAATATTAGAATATTCATTAAATTTACCGAATTAAAATTGTCGTGACGCAATCCCAAATCTTTTTATTTTGACGTGGTTAACTGTTTTGAACAGGACGATTCATCCACTTTCAGAATATATATGCCTACACTTGGTAACGTCTCTGAGTTTTTCGGAATCGGCCATAGTGTAGCAGATATTTTGACGAATATTAGAATATTCATTAAATTCACCGAATTAAAATGTCGCGACGCAATCCCAAATCTTTTTTTTTTGACGTGGTTAACTGTTTTGAACAGGACGATTCATCCACTTTTAGAATATGTATGCCCACACTTGGTAACATCTCTGAGTTTTTCGGAATCGGCCATAGTGTAGCAGATATTTTGACGAATATTAGAATATTCATTAAATTCACCGAATTAAAATTGTTGTGACGCAATCCCAAATATTTTTATTTTGACGTGGTTAACTGTTTTGAACAGGACGATTCATCCACTTTCAGAATATATATGCCCACACTTGGTAACATCTCTGAGTTTTTCGGAATCGGCCATAGTGTAGCAGATATTTTGACGAATATTAGAATATTCATTAAATTCACCGAATTAAAATGTCGTGACGCAATCCCAAATCTTTTTTTTTTGACGTGGTTAACTGTTTTGAACAGGACGATTCATCCGCTTTCAGAAAATATATGCCCACACTTGGTAACATCTCTGAGTTTTTCGTAATCGGCCATAGTGTAGCAGATATTTTGACGAATATTAGAATATTCATTAAATTCACCGAATTAAAATTGTCGTGACGCAATCCCAAATCTTTTTATTTTGACGTGGTTAACTGTTTTGAACAGGACGATTCATCCACTTTCAGAAAGTATATGTCTACACTTGGTAACATCTCTGAGTTTTCTGGAATCGGCCATAGTGTAGCAGATATTTTGACGAAAATTATAATATTCATTAAATTCACCGAATTAAAATTGTCGTGACGCAATCCCAAATCTTTTTATTTTGACGTGGTTAACTGTTTTGAACAGGACGATTCATCCACTTTCAGAAAATATATGTCCAACTTGGTAACATTTCTGAGTTTTTCGGAATCGGCCATAGTGTAGCAGATATTTTGACGAATATTAGAATATTCATTAAATTCACCGAATTAAAATGTCGTGACGCAATCCCAAATCTTTTTATTTTGACGTGGTTAACTATTTTGAACAAGACGATTCATCCGCTTTCAGAATATGTATGCCCACACTTGGTAACATCTCTGAGTTTTTCGGAATCGGCCATAATGTAGCAGATATTTTGACGAATATTAGAATATTCATTAAATTCACCGAATTAAAATTGTTGTGACGCAATCCCAAATCTTTTTATTTTGACGTGGTTAACTGTTTTGAACAGGACGATTCATCCACTTTCAGAAAGTATATGCCCACACTTGGTAACATCTCTGAGTTTTTCGGAATCGGCCATAGTGTAGCAGATATTTTGACGAATATTAGAATATTCATTAAATTCACCGAATTAAAATTGTCGTGACGCAATCCCAAATCTTTTTATTTTGACGTGGTTAACTGTTTTGAACAGGACGATTCATCCACTTTCAGAAAGTATATGTCCACACTTGGTAACATCTCTGAGTTTTCTGGAATCGGCCATAGTGTAGCAGATATTTTGACAAATATTATAATATTCATTAAATTCACCGAATTAAAATTGTCGTGACGCAATCCCAAATCTTTTTATTTTGACGTGGTTAACTGTTTTGAACAGGACGATTCATTCACTTTCAGAAAATATATGCCCACACTTGGTAACATCTCTGAGTTTTTCGGAATCGGCCATAGTATAGCAGATATTTTGACGAATATTAGAATATTCATTAAATTCACCGAATTAAAATGTCGTGACGCAATCCCAAATCTTTTTATTTTGACGTGGTTAACTATTTTGAACAAGACGATTCATCCGCTTTCAGAATATGTATGCCCACACTTGGTAACATCTCTGAGTTTTTCGGAATCGGCCATAATGTAGCAGATATTTTGACGAATATTAGAATATTCATTAAATTCACCGAATTAAAATTGTTGTGACGCAATCCCAAATCTTTTTATTTTGACGTGGTTAACTGTTTTGAACAGGACGATTCATCCACTTTCAGAAAGTATATGCCCACACTTGGTAACATCTCTGAGTTTTTCGGAATCGGCCATAGTGTAGCAGATATTTTGACGAATATTAGAATATTCATTAAATTCACCGAATTAAAATTGTCGTGACGCAATCCCAAATCTTTTTATTTTGACGTGGTTAACTGTTTTGAACAGGACGATTCATCCACTTTCAGAAAGTATATGTCCACACTTGGTAACATCTCTGAGTTTTCTGGAATCGGCCATAGTGTAGCAGATATTTTGACAAATATTATAATATTCATTAAATTCACCGAATTAAAATTGTCGTGACGCAATCCCAAATCTTTTTATTTTGACGTGGTTAACTGTTTTGAACAGGACGATTCATTCACTTTCAGAAAATATATGCCCACACTTGGTAACATCTCTGAGTTTTTCGGAATCGGCCATAGTATAGCAGATATTTTGACGAATATTAGAATATTCATTAAATTCACCGAATTAAAATGTCGTGACGCAATCCCAAATCTTTTTATTTTGACGTGGTTAACTGTTTTGAACAGGACGATTCATCCACTTTCAGAATATGTATGCCCACACTTGGTAACATCTCTGAGTTTTTCGGAATCGGCCATAGTGTAGCAGATATTTTGACGAATATTAGAATATTCATTAAATTTACCGAATTAAAATTGTCGTGACGCAATCCCAAATCTTTTTATTTTGACGTGGTTAACTGTTTTGAACAGGACGATTCATCCACTTTCAGAAAATATATGCCCACACTTGGTAACATCTCTGAGTTTTTCGGAATCGGCCATAGTGTAGTAGATATTTTGACGAATATTAGAATATTCATTAAATTCACCGAATTAAAATTGTCGTGACGCAATCCCAAATCTTTTTATTTTGACGTGGTTAACTGTTTTGCACAGGACGATTCATCCACTTTCAGAAAGTATATGTCCACACTTGGTAACATCTCTGAGTTTTCTGGAATCGGCCATAGTGTAGCAGATATTTTGACGAAAATTATAATATTCATTAAATTCACCGAATTAAAATTGTCGTGACGCAATCCCAAATCTTTTTATTTTGACGTGGTTAACTGTTTTGAACAGGACGATTCATCCACTTTCAGAATATATATGCCCACACTTGGTAACATCTCTGAGTTTTTCGGAATCGGCCATAGTGTAGCAGATATTTTGACGAATATTAGAATATTCATTAAATTCACCGAATTAAAATTGTCGTGACGCAATCCCAAATCTTTTTATTTTGACGTGGTTAACTGTTTTGAACAGGACGATTCGTCCACTTTTAGAATATATATGCCCACACTTGGTAACATCTCTGAGTTTTTCGGAATTGGCTTTAGTGTAGCAGATATTTTGAAAAATATTTGAATTTTTATGAAATGTATATCCTAATTCTTGTGTAAATCCATTTCAAAACAATTTATTTTAATATAGTTAACTGTTTTGAACAGCTTAAGCTGTTTACTATTGGTCGTTATATGCCAACAATTGGAATCATCTCTGAGTTTTTTTTAATCAACCATAGTTTCGGATATGTATATCATTTCAAACATTTAAAGAATTAATTTCTTTACTTGTAATAACCCTAACTTTTAGACTAGAATTATTATGATAAAATTTGATCCCGGTATTTGCATGAAGTATACATTTTTGACGGTATTTTTTTAGTAGGTGTATTATTTACACTTTTAATTGCTACACTTTTTAGAAGTTACACTTTTCGTTAATTTGTGTAACTACACTTTTCATTAATTTGTGTAGCTACACTTTTCGTCACACCGGTCGAAACTGTTCCTATTTTTGGTGAGCGTTGAACATATATTTAGTGGTCTCTGCTAGCATGGTACTCCTTTGTCCTGTCCTACACTGTATCACATTATTTTTACCGTTTTCGTTCTAATACTAACTCAATTTAGACATTAATTTCATTTTTTTATCTTTAATTTTATTTTTACTTTTCTTAATTTTCGTAATCCCTAACTTAACCTACAACTATATAATGTATTATTGTAGATGGCGCTACCTCAATCCCATTTAGCTAACTAAACTGAATGGGGTTGAGCCAACCTCATACTTTCTTTAAACTAAACTTAAAATTATACTTTCCTAAGCCTATTGTCTTAACTAGTGTCGCTGGTATATTCATACTTTCGCGTGCGATATACCAGCCTTCACTTTACCATTACATCACCTACGACCGTAAATGCCCGCCTATACATAGATGGTCTAATGGGAAAGACGAAGATGTACGCGTTTGTGTTTTCGGCGGCGCTTCCTATTTCGATATAAAGTTTTCGCTAGAGATTTCCGGTTGGAATTCACTTTGTAACCGGACGTAGTCTTTACACAGTTCAATAACGCCATAATGCCGTGCTCAGTATCACAATGCCACTTCCAATTCCGAAAGTTCGTCGATTGTAATACTGCGGCGGATATAACGTTAATCGAAAGTGCGTCGATTGTAATACTGCGGCGGTTATAACGTTACTTACTATTAACTTTAGCCTTTTTTGAATGGTTTTAATTACCATCAAATTAGCCCTGCTTCTTAATGGATCAGCCTGATCTACCGTAGACGATTCTTTACCACTGTATTTGTTGTAGGAATGTGATTTAGATTTATTAAATTTTTGCCAAATTAATTGACGGTCCTTGGATGAGGAAATTGTACCCACTTTAACTGCACCTGGCCTTGATTCTAACATTAGAATGTTTGATGGTAAGCATCTAAGATATTTTTTGGTAGTTCTAAATTCAAAGGATTCATGTAGAAATAGTACGTTATTGACGAAGTAACCTTGATTAAATCAGAAAGGAAAGTCGTCGATAATTTAATTACATTAGCCGGCTGACTTGAAGTGATTTCGATCGATTTGATGGAATTTCCTATCTGTAGTTTAAATTTACCTCTGATTATTAACCTTTTATCTCAAACTCTACCGTTCTTTTTATTTTTAAAATATTCCAAAGAAAACCTTTTGGAAAATTTCGCTTCAAAGTTAGCTCTGGTTTCATTTTTGGAAGTGCGTGATGTACATTGTTCTGTTGCAGATGGACATGTTATTTGTGCTGCTTTAGGTGATGATTTACTACTTACTTTATTTTGAGTTACTCGTACCACTACTTTCGGCTGACGACGATTCAACGTCCACCTCCGTCTTGCGCATAGACGGTTGTTCGTTAAATGTCCCTGCCCCCAAATTTTCACATTTACGTTGATTTTGATCTAAGTTTTGAACTATCCGTGCATATTGTTTACGTATTCGTTCATCCTTATAATGATTCCTTCGCGAGGGGTTCGAGTGTAATGAGTTTTGGCTATGTACAATTTTCTCCAGATCTAATATCGCCCTAGATTCATCAGAGATGATTTTCAAATAATATAAGCGTCTTGCAGCTCCTTGTAACTTATCAGTTATTTTTATAAATGCTCCTAATTCCCACAGATCCCTTACAGCCAAGATCATATCATTGATTACCTCTTGTAAAGGGAGTATAAACCAGATACGATCTAATATACTTTGAATGTGTAGCAACTTTGTTGACACAACTGGCAATTGCTCATCCGCTGTAATAACTCCATTCGTTAGCTTGTGAAAACATGTCACTACTTCTTGTTTATGAAATCTGACTGAAGCTTCATGTACAACAAGATCATTCCCCTTAGGGTTCACTTGTTCTTCTGCCAATTCTCTTTTCAAAGCGAGGGCCGCTTTATGATAAGACACGACGGGGATCTTTCGACATTCACATTTGATTAAGCAGAAGCATACGAAGATCGTGAGTACACCGCATAATAGGAAAAAATGCAACGAAACATCGACCCGAACATTTACCATACACTCAGCATTTCCGTAATAAGAAGGTAAATTATTTCATATTGATTGTACTAACTTTCACAAGAACCATTTAAATGAAATGAAAACATCACAAACTTTAAGTATTAAGCTATACAACAACGATAACAAATGTTTTATATTTCGAAAGACCAAAAAAATCAAATATTAACCAAAAAATATAAATAAATGTTTAATTAATAATCAGAATAAAAATCGAAATAGTAAATTATTGCAAAAATAAATGTACATAGAAATAAATAAATTAATAAATATGGTAAATTAAGTACATAAATTTTTTTTTCCGCTTATCTAAGTCCGGACTATAACTTACTTATTGATAATAAATAATTAGAAAATTTAACAAAAATACGATCATACATATGTACTACAGTCATACCCCGCCTATCGTCGTTAATTGGTTCCGAGAAATAACGACGTTAGGCGAAACAACGTTATGAGGGAAACGAATTTTAATTATTTGATTCCATAGTAATACAATAAATAAAACGATTTTTTTTTGACAAAACAATCAAAAATATATTTTGAATCAATTGAATCATTGCCATTTACTGTAAAAAATATCACACCAAAGTTATTAATTTAGTTAAAATTAAATAAAATAATAATATTCCAGTAGGTAAATGTATTTACCATATCAAATAAAATAAAAATAAAATTATAAAATATGTACATATCACAAAATACATAATACTTGTGTAAATAAATCCATATAAACTCGATTAAAAGTTTTTACTTTAATAACATGCAGTTTCTAATCCGATTCAGAAGAGTCCACACTAACATTATTTTCCTTTTCGCCAGCTGATTTGTTTTTTATCTGATGGCACTAATTTGGATGAACCAACGGTAGCAGTGCAACAAACTGACTTAATTTTTTGACTAGTTGAAAAAAATGTGTCTATGCAGGTGTTTTTAATTGTTTGTAAAACTCTCTATAACAAATGATAGCTTTTTCGATTCCTCGATTGGCGATGTTTTGTCGCTCTACGTTAACGTCGTGCTCTGAAAAAATTTCTTTCGCTTTATCTAAATGATCTAATGCTTCTTTAATTTTTTCAGAGCTTATTTCGGTTTGCACCACCTCGTTCGATACATCATTCTCGTCGTCTGGGATCTCTTGTTCTACAGCAATTAATTCTTCATTTGTTAATTCATTAGCATGCGAGTCAATCCAGTCTAGAATATCGCTTGTGTTTAGATCTGCAAACTCTAGCTGTTTCCCTATTGTTATAATGCATTCTTGAATTGCCGGAGTAGTTTCTTCTGTTTCCTCATAACCTTTTGTGCATTCGATCCACAACTTCTTCCAACATCCATTCAAGAAGTTTGTTGATACGTCTTTCCATGCCAGATCAATAATTTCAATAGCGTCTAATATGTTATGATCTTTCCAAAACTGAACAATTGACGATTCGGTAACACCTTCTGTTACAGTCAGTGCACGGGAAAATGTGCGTTTTAAGAAGTAATGTTTAAACATATTGGTATTCGGTCCATTGGCTGCAACAACGATGTTGTGTTTGGAGGGAGAAATACGACTTGAATATTTCCATTCGATAATGATTCTAAATCATTTGGATGTCCAGGTGCATTATCCAATATTAACAATGCCTTATTGGATAAGATAATGTCATTGCAATATTTGGTGAGCGCTGGCATGAAATATTCTTTGAACCATTCCTGAAACAAGGATTTTATCATCCAGGTCTTCTTATTCGCCTTCCATAGTACCGGCAATTTATGTTTATCAATATTTTTGAGCGCTCTGGGATTCGCAGATCTGTAAACCAACATTGGTTTTAATTTAAAATCTCCTGCTGCGTTACCACCCAATAATAACGTAAGTTTGTCCTTAGCCGCTTTGTGTCCTGGCATCGATTTTTCAGCTTCGGAAATAAATGATCTCGACGGCATCTTTTTTCAAAATAAGCTCGTCTCATCCACATTGAACACTTGTTGAGCTGTGTAACCACCATCTTATACAATTGCTTTAAATTTGTGCAAAAATTCAGTCGCTGCTTCTGTATCGGCACTTGCTACTTCTCCCATCAATTTTACATTATGGATTCCTGATCGTTTTTTAAAACGGTTGAATCAACCACGACTAGTAGAGAAAGTTTCAGATGTTGAAGTCTCACCACCATCTATTTTTAAATCGTTATATAATTTTAACGCCTTTTGTTGAATGAGCATTTGACTCAAAGGCATCCGACGGTGCGTTTGATCTTCGATTTTAACAATTAAGTTACTTCTTGGTTTATTTCCTTTAAAGTCCATCGGGATTGCATCTATAACATATTTTTGATATTTTTCTTGGTTTTTGAGAATTGTCCTTATTGTTGTAGGTGGAACTGAAAGATAATTAGCTATATCAGATGCTCGTTCACCACTTTCGGCCCTGTTGATGATATCCAATTTGACTTGCAACGTAAGGTGTTTCCTATTTCTTTTTGAAGAGATAATTGCCGAAGCAGTTTTTCTTTTATTGATTGAAGCCATTGATCCTAGTTATCTAAATACATATCTACGTACACACTAAATTAGTAAAACAATAACATTAGAATAAAAATCATTAAGAAATACTTACAGTCAGTGCATATGTTAATTTACAAATAATAAAAACAAATTATCATACCTAGTTTTAGTTTTCAAAAACACAACCTGAGCATTTGGCGATATCACATTGAATGTTGTATGTATGTACATACATACCTTCTATAAAGAAATGCATAAAAAACCTAAATTTTCTATGTATGTATGCATTTATGTACATTTATGAATACAAAGGGATAGACGAAAAAACTTAAATGTCGTTTGCTTTTTACGTACATATGTTTGTCGCTTATTTATTTTTGTTTTTTCCATCCAAAATATATACATTATACAGGGTGTCCGCCGGGAAGGTATACTACTTTGGTTTGCCGCCATTTAGGCGAATATTAGTATGGACAGTTCATACTTGACAGTCGTGAAGTAGACACGTGGCAAATTCTTCCACAAGACCATTTACGTCGCCGATTTTCATGAAAAAATCATAATGAGTGACGAGGCACATTTTCATTTAAATGGATATGTGAATAAACAGAATAGTCGGTTCTGGGCAATGGAAAACCCTCGCATTATTCATCAGTCACCTTTACATCCATTAAAAGTGACAGTCTGGTGTGCAATTTGGTCAGGAGGAATCATTGGACCTTACTTCTTTGAAAATGAAAACGGCGTAACGGTAACCGTGAATGGGGAGCGATATCGTGATATGATTGAAAACTTTTTAACGCCACAACTGCATACTTTGGGCTTGATTAACATGTGGTATCAACAAGACGGTGCCACATCGCATACAACCAGGATTACAATGGAATTACTGCGAGAACTCTTTCCACAACAAGTTATTTCAAAAAATGGTGATGTTAATTGGCCTCCACGGTCGCCTGATTTGCTTGCTCCGGACTTCTTTTTGTGGAGATATCTAAAAAGCAAAGCTTATGCAAACAAACCAGAAACGCTTGAGCAACTCAGACAAAATATTCGTGATGAAATTAATGAAATACCGCGTGAAATGTGTAAGAATGTAGTGAAAAATGTGCTCAAAAAGGCTCGCATTTGTGAGGCTAACAGAGGCGGACATTTATCTGATATTGTATTCCATACATAATTGCCGACATTAAATAAAACATTTATCAATATAAGATCCATTCTCTTTCATTTAATCAAAAATCATAAACAAACAAAGTATTATACCGTACATACACAATGCGAGTACAGGAATGTACAAGAAAACGAACGACGTTATTATGAAATACAACGACGTTCACCGAGGTATGTTCGCATTTTACTAACGACGTTACAGCGGAACAACGTAACGGGTATGACTATACTATAAAATGGACTGAGTCAATTGACAGTAAACAATTATAAATATCACAATGGACAGCAAAAATAGTCATATGTAATAATAAATAGTAAATATAGTTATATGTCATAAATATAATAATACAATAACTAACAAAATAATTTAATGAAAATAAATAAATAACAATAATAAAATAATCAACTCATCTGCGAATGATGGCGTGCTTATATACAAATTGTAGACAGCAACACAGCTGGTAGACGAAAAATAGTAATGTGACCCGTACTTGGTATGTTCCATTGAACAACGGTCCACGTTAAAGCGAGTATATCTGTATATTATTATTTCGTTCGAATACAGATGTACACCAATTTTTAATATGTTAAATTTTATGAAGGTTTTTATTTTATTATGATTATTTGTGGGATTCTCTTTTTTTGTACTTTTAACTTTAACTTATAATAATTAATAGTTATAAATGTAACAGTTTATCATAATTTTATAAATTAGATATTACACATATTAACAATCTAATTTTTGAGTTTTTTTTCTGGGTTTAAATTATTAACCATATCAATTAAATTAATATTGCGGATTACACCAACAATTTGTTTTTATTGCATTACCGCATACGGTTATACGATCAATTGGTACTCGTAAGAAATCTTTAACAACGTAACCGACATGTATAATATCTAGAACTTATAACAGTTATTTTTCCACTATGATTATTTAACATCCGTGTAAAACTGGAATGCCATGCACACTACATTTAGTTTTGCAAATTTTCACTAAAATTAATCTCACGAGGATTTTTCTATGCGGTAAAGTTTTGTGTTGGTTTTGCTCGATTTTTAATAGACCGTTCTTGAAAAAAAATTTTTTTTTTTTTCAATAAACAACACGAGATTTATCATTTCTGCTGCGATCCCCACGCGTATATTTTTGTATTTTTATTTCTATTTTAAACAGGGATTCTTTAGAAAACCTTTTAACAAAAAATTATTATTTTTTTTTATTCATAATCACATTTGTTTTATGGTCGATCATACCCATGACCGATCGCAGAAAAATCTCTTGTAAAAAAACGTAACGTAACTCACGGAACATCCACCTTCGTATTTGGGATCACTATTTATACCATTTTCAATAAGGACCGGCACAAACTGGATTCATTGCACATCAACGATTTCTCATGAAATAAATTTCCCAATATTTTTACAAATTAATACCGGGAAATTTATTAGACAGAGATGGGAACAAGGGTGCATCGACAACCGCCGTTTCACATTGTTTATTGGAAAATCACACGCTCCCAGTGTGCTCAAAACCGGGATGAGAGAAATTGGTTAGGTTGTATGAACTGTTGATCGCTGCTGCACTAGACGTTGGTACCAAGCTTACTATAAGACATTTTATGCTAGAAGTTGTATTGTGTCGATCTATTTGGCGTTTTTCACTATGGTTCAGGTTTTAAGACCTCTGTTACATTTTAGTAAACACATTTTTTTAATCACTTGGTTTTTTGTTTCGCAAAAATAAAATTTAGAATATTTAAAAAAAATTTCAAGAAGTTTAAAAAGTCACTCGATCGATTTCTACATTGGTAGGTCATCAGGACTCTATACTAAAAAAAATGTGTTTATTAAGTGTCAGTGTGTTTCGCCAAGTACCTACGGCAAATAGTGTTAAAAATGTCATATAGTTATTAAATAAAATATTTAAAGATAAGTAAACATGGGTTTTGTTGTTAGAAATAAGTTCTGTTGTATTTTTTTGTTTTCCTGTGTTATGTGATCTGATCCGCTTTACAAAGTTTTGTGACACCATACAAAAGCTAATTAGGTGTTTAGGTGTCTTTAAAATACATAATGGTGGTGTATATGTTGTGGCGAATACCCGAATGGTAAAAAACACATAAATGTACAAAATTGTAATTCTCAATTAAATTTCAAAAACCAACAAGGACAACTCTTGTTAAACATTTAATATTTAAATTTATTAAAATCATCTAATTCATGGTAGTTTTTCATAAATGCTGTACTTTTCAACATGCCAGCGATTAGTCAATCCTGTAGAGATTAAGTATTTAAAGAAATACTTAGTAGTAAAAAATTGGTAGTAAATTTTATTTTGAATATTTTTGATGTTAGTGGGTGTTATTTTGTTCTAGACATCTCCAAATATTTGAAAATTTTCTGTTATTAATATATATTGGGGGTACAAATAAGTTTTGAGGGATTTATAAAAGAAGGCGTAACTACTATTAAATCGCATCGGACCATCTCGTAACTATATTCATGTTAAAGCGTCATCACTCATCATTCCCCTCTAAAATCAGTATGTGTCATTTCGCTGAAGTGTAAACAACATATTTGTTTGTGCTCTAACGACATCAACCTTTGTGCCAACAAAAACAATTGGCAGGAAGTGCTGCTTTTTTGTTTTAATTTGTAGAAAATTGCATTTGATATACTTGGATTGCTGTGTGAAGCATATGGGGAACATGCTCCATCAATAAAAACATGTGAGTACTGGTTCTGCCGTTTTAAAAGTGGCGATTTCGACACCAATGACAAAGAACGCGAAGGGAGGCATCATTGAACCATGATTCATGCCAAACTCTAGAGACCTGCTATGAGCTACTCCGGTCTAACAAATCCGTTACTGGAGAACATTATCAACAACAATTGTTGTAATTAAGCCGATCATTGAAGCTCAAACGCTCACAATATGCCAAAGACATGATAATAACTGATATTTCAGCACAACAACGCTCGGCTACATGTTGCAATAGTCGTCAAGTAAACTTTGGAGGTGCTTCAATGGAATATCCTGCCCCTCCCGCCCTATTCACCAGATCTTGCTCCTTCCAACTACCACTTGTTCCGGCCGACGACTCATGGCCTGGCTAAGCAGCACTTCACTGCTTACGAAGAAGCCATAAATTAGGTCGACCCTTGGGTAGCCTCAAAACACGAAGAATTTTTTCGACGCGGAATCTGTATTCTACCTGAAAGATGGGAAAAAGTCGTAGCTAAACAGTTAACCTAACAGTTGATTAATCCAGACGTGGTTTGCTACCAAAGATCCAACAAAAATAAATTTGCGACAGTGCACGATAAATATAATTTTTAAACAAAGTTTTCGTTTCAACCCATATATTTATGTGCACGTAAAAAAAGCACAAACGGAATCAAGAAAACCTGTATTGTTGGGAAAATAAAATAAACTTATAATTCAGTATTTCCTTTGTATATATGTATATATATATATTTTATTTTAATTAGCAAAAAGATTGCAAATAGAAAACTTTTTCGTACATTTACAAATAAAATTTTTTAAACTCTATAGGAAAATTAAAATTTAGTTTTCTACAATTTTTACAGATTTATTTTTTTATTTCGTGTGCTGCAGCAAGTTTTTCCTTTAATTTTCATTCCACCAAAGCCGTTCATTATTTATTTTTAGTTTCTCGATTTAAAACGATGAAAACTCATTTTCTTTTTTTTCGCATTTCCCCATATACAACATTCAGATCATTTTTCGCAATTCTGTTAACTTTGCACAGAAAATTGAATAAAAAAATTGAACGAAACTCCTAACTAACCACTAATTACTTCTCATTAAAAAATGGCATAATAATACGTAACGGTTTTCGAAACACCAACTGAAAATCCGCTTAAAATCCAATGAAACCTACTTTTGCTGTATCTATACATATCTTGTTTTACGGTGTGTTTTATCTACTCGGTGTGGTAATTTGGTGGTGTTGTTGATTCACAATGAATTTTATATAATTTCAACAGTAAATGATTAATATTTTTTTTGTAATTCAGTAAATGGTACTTGTTTTGTATTCTGTTTTCTTATCCGAATTCATGAGCAATTCAATATTATTTAGTTTATTTATTCCTTTGAGTGTTGGGTTGTATTGGAATATGGTAGAGGTTCGAGGTGATTTGAACTTAGGTTTGAAAATTGACAACCCGGAAAATTCTCGGGGATTGGGTAAAATGGCAAATTTTCAGTAAGAAAATTAATCGCAAATCGACTAAGGAAAATATATTTTTAATATACGATCATCTTTTGTTTTCTATGAAATGTGTTGATCGTCATTGTGGTGTGATCACCAGTTTTAAAAATTTTCATGATACACAGTAAAGCGATTAATAATTGAAATTTGGTAGGAAATATATAAAGAAAACCTTTTCTAAGAACATAATTATCATTGCAAATGTAACTGCTTCCAGCGTCACACCGGTAATTTGGAGTACTAAAATGCGTCAACCAGACTTTTTCAATGATATACGACACGTATATTAATGTTTCAATATTTCTCAGCGTTGTTCAAGCGAATACACAACTATTTTCGTTCAGTGGAAGGATAAGCTAATAACTAGCTTTCTGTCAAATCAGAAGTGACATAACCCTTACCATACTCAAAAAACCGCTAGTTCAAAAAAAATATTTGGCTCATCCTGTATATATCCAATACCAACATAATAATTTTCCATCAGTGCCACAGCGATGGATTTGTAAAATGGATTACTGATATGGGAATGGAAAAATGTAACTGGTGGCAATCTTGAAAACTTTTACAATGATATGCGACTCGTTTAAATTCTATAATAATTTAAAAATTAGCTACCAGGCCCGATACGGTGGATTTGTGAACAAACGCGCTGATTACAAAACTCAACGTCAAAATGGTGGATAGTTGAGGAGAAGGGGGAGAAAGAACGAGTGTGATTTGTAAAATATGATACAGCTTCTCCAAAACTAAACAAAATAAAAAATTACTCGTATCTGACTGTGTTGTGAATTATTATTTTTATTTTTTATCTTGTTGAATTATTATTACATATACAGAAAAAAACATTTGTAATTTATTTAGAAGGATTTAGAGAAAAATTTATTATGTCATAATTTTAATTTTAATATTTCGGTTAGATATACTCTTTTGAGTTTTTCAGCATTGTTTGCATTTGATTCGATATTATTGGCAGCGTTCTCATTCTCAGCGTTAGCGTGTGTTACATAATTGTCATCAATTTCAAGCAATTCTTCCTTATCAATTAAAATAAAATAATGGAGGACGATTGCTGCTACCCAGTGTTATGTATTTCCCCACTAGCAGCATTGAGATATATACGTACCTTATGTCATCTTTTGGGCTAAAATCATTGATTAATATTCCCGCGCGCGTAACTTAATTTTCTTCGACTTGCATTGACCATTTTTTTACTTGGCTTAAGACTAATGATCTTTCATATATAACAGCTTCGGCTTTGGACCGTAACATTGCTGACCAAAATCAAACACATGCAACCGTGGACTTCATTTGACCTTGATAAATACAAGAACAAAATTAAATTAATAACAGGAATAAACTGAGAACCAAGTTAAATAAGTGTCCTGACAATTCGGTACTTCGTGAAAGCTATACTAAAATCCGCGCATTAATTAATATTCAAAGATCAATAAAATTACCTGGAAGTTAGTAAAGATAAAGCTTCACTAGCCAAATCTATTTTTGTTGAGAACGGAGAACAGAAAAAATGCTGATGAGTTTAATTGTTATGTTACTAGTATTGCTAGGTGCCTAGGTGCTAAATTTGATTCTAACAACACACCATTGTAACAGAATTTTATTCCGGTATTATTTCAAGCACCCAAATCCACATAATCTCTGATATCCAGGTACTTTCGCCATGACCTTGAAGATCTCATCTTCACAAAATTCATTAAACATTTTGTCATGCCGGAATTCCATAGTTTTTATGTTTGTTGTTGCATTCGTATTGATGTGGTGTGGGTTTTTTGTTGCGATTGATTATTGGATATGCTTACACTTTGTATGAATAATTTATTATCGATAATAGTATGCCGTTAATGTTACGGATGTTAATTATGGTTATTTGTAATTTGGTGATTATGAGAATTTTAAAATCTATGTAGCGAATATAGCCATTCAATATAATATTTTTAGAGTGAGGAGGAAATAATAATTTTATAACAATGAGATAGTTAGTAATTCTTACCTTATTATCTGCAGTCGGTTAACGGCGAAAGTCTCTGTAGATTTGGTTTAGGATTTAATAGCACTTAATTGAAACAATAGAGTTTTTTTGATTATTAATAGAGTTTTGTTTCCACTTTATTTTCTTGAATGATTTACTAATTTTCATAATTTTGTTACACTATAAACTGAACATGAACCACTGAACCACGATAAAATTTTATATTTTATTATTATTTTATTGAAAGTTGGACTGAAAACTGTTTTTATTTCCAAAAATTTGGTTTTTATATTGACCGATTTTTGTTTATTATTTTTTATTTTAAAACGGTGTCGAGTGGAAGTTTTCCACTCGCAAGAAAATATTTGTTTACCTAATTACTTTTGTGTTAAATCGAATTTTGGGTCATTCGGTTTTATTTTTAAATTTTAATTTATTTTTTTTAATTGTCGTGAAATTGCCTTTTTTTTGTATATGCATAATTCGGTCGCATGCATTTAATTCATGTGTGTTTTTTCTTGTCTTGCATTTTTCATGCGCACGTGTTTCTAGGTTGTATGTGGGAAAGAATTATCGGAGATTTTTAATTTTTGCGTGGGAACGTTTTCTTGTTCCACAACAGTATACATAAAATGGGTATAATATGCAATCCGACAAACATAAATATATTTCTTGTTTATGCTATTGAATTGCAAACTACGTCACTCAATGTATATATAATGTAGTTATTATAAGTACCAATAAGCAAACGTAAATGTTTGTTTTGTAGTTTGATTGCATATGTTTTGTTTTGTGTTATGAGAGTAGAAATCTAAAACGTTGCAATTTTCGTGGCACATGTAAATTCCCCAAGTGGTTATTTATTTTATAACAGAGAGAAGTACATTTTTGTACTAAAACTTCCCCTTCCCTTCTCAATCGATCGATTAATTTTTGTATAAATATCTTGCCAAAATTTTGGTTTGGGGAGTGAAGTTTTGGAAGTTTGGCCAACTTAATTAATCACAAAGCTTAAGCCTTGTTAATTAAGTTGTGTATAATTCTTAAATAATTAATTAGTCATAGCTAAAATAGCTAAAATTATAAATTAATTAGTAAATAAATATTTTAAATTTGTTTTGTTACTACTTTTGTTTACATTTGGTATTTGTGCGAGAACTGGGCGAGCTTTGAGCTTTTACTTGGTAAGTATAATTAACAATCAGCCTACTAACTAACGGGCCCAATTGGTAAAGGGTCTACCAGCTGCTCCATTATTGGCGGAAATCGCGCAAGTGCGTTAGCACGCGGGTTTCCTTCTGCTGGTAACGCTTTACCAATATAACATAAAACACTTACTAACTATTAATGCTTTAGGCCAAAAATATTTAAACCTTTTTATTTTTTATGCTTAACTTAGGGTAATGATGTTACCCTAAATTTTTTTTTGTAATTAAACAACCACGGTGGGTATGCCAGCCATCTGAGGCATGAATCTCACCAATTTGGGTTCGATGCCCAATTCACTTAATTTAATCCCTAGTTTGACGGCATAATCCATGCCGTCTCATCTTATCTAATTATTAATGCGCTAATCTAGGCCGTGATCTGGGTACCCCAAAACCCACACCGTTTTCCTCTACCGGCTTGAGCTGCGGGAAACAACACCGCATGGGGTACCTTTCAGAAACCGGCAATTCTATGAAACAGGGATGCTTCTACGCAAGTAGAAGTTATTCCGTTTCAAGTGGCGCCCAAACAAGGGCCTAATAACATCAGGTCCAATTTATTTATATGTAGGCACCACCGTTTCAAGTGGCGCCCAAATTAGAGCACCACACCAGTTCCAAAATAAATAAACTAAAATTATATGAGCATCACTGTTTCAAGTGGCGCTCTATACAAATACTTTCCAAATCAGGTAATCCGAGGTTAAATATGGAAAAGTGGAAAAACTTTTTCGGTGTGAGTGTGGCTGCGGTCATGCCTTAGTGGCTTGCCTGACCAGATGCATTGTTGGGTCACACACACGGGAAAAGTTTTGCAATTATCGAGTTTCAGTGCTGGATTCTCGTCTTATTAGTTCATTTGTGGCATTGTCCCAACTCGCACTCCGGGGAATGAACTGATATTCGTGGTAGCATCTGGGATTCGATGAGCCATTTTTGCGATGTTTAATTTCGGAATCCTTATTAATTATCAGGTTGAACGGTTTTCGTTACCATGTACACTCAACAGTTTTGCTTTACGTTACCAGTAAGGGAGAATGATGTGATTCCTGAGGTAATGGGCATATCCCTTTCCTGCCGAGAGGTTATCGGATGGTATAAAGGGCTGCTCATTTCTCAGATTGGTTATTCCGTATCCTGATTCGTAAAGCCGAACTGCCCCAAAATTTTATTTTCCTCAGTTAAATTCTTATGGCTATTGGTAAGAAATTACCACGAGCCGTAGGATAAATTTATGAATTATACTAAAATATGGATTTCTAAGTCAGTGTATAGTTAGATTATCACGTAAATTCCACTTCGTTATTTTATTTAAAATTTATAATCCTCCGTGATGGAGTTGCCAGTCCTCCCAGTGTTAGATTTAGGCGCGTTTAGGATATAATGTGTTTAGCTGTTCAACCCGGTGTTCTATCAGTGAACGGATATTGATGAGGGTTCGGACATAAGTTAAACACTGTTATACCACACACTGCAGAAATCTTTGGTGATAACCGGCGTGTTATCATCCCCAATAAACAGCAATAGCAACTGATGTTCGAGTGCCTGTAAAGGTCTCATCAATATCAGTTGACTTACATGGTAGCGTTTTTGTCAACTAGCAGGTGAGCTCCTCTGAAGTCAGAGTAAGATTGCCAACTGCGGATAAGGGGGCAAGAATTTTACTATGGCCTATTGGGTACCATTAATGTTATCTGTTTCCATGTTCATCCTAGCAGCAAGGATCACCTTGTATGTTAGGTTAAGACTACTGCTGCGAGATGGAGAACAAGAAAACAGGTTCATCAAAATTTTCATTTCATTTCCTTATTCCTATCCTTATTTTGACCAAAGTTGGGGGAATTTATGCCGTACGTTGAAGGTGAAGAAACTGTGGTTGTTTTTGATTTAATTTGAATTTTAAATTAATGTTTTTTTATTAGTTTAATTTTCTTTAGTTCAAGTTTTTTTTTGAAAAATGAATGTAGCACACCTAGCCAGCGACGAATTCTTAATCGAATGTGAATGTCGAAAGATTCCCGTCGTGTCTTATCATAAAGCGGCTCTCGCTTTGAAAAGAGAATTGGTAGAAGAACAGGTGAACCCTAAGGGGAATGATCTTGTTGTACATGAAGAGTCAGATCTCCTAAATAAGAAGTAGTGACATATTTTCACAAGCTGGAAGGTGTCAAACATTTGTTCCTCCAAATAACGAATGGAGTTATTACGGCGGATGAGCAATTGCCAGTGGTGTCTAGTTTCGATTTACCATTTGATTTCGGTTCGACAACCTTTTATATGACCTCAGTGTTTAGTTATGAAATTTTTTCAATTATTTGTACTTTAGAACCTTCAATACTCAATTGATAACGTTGATCTGATTAATTATATTTTAGTATATCATTGCTGGGCATATTACTCTTATTCTTGCACACATTTTTAACCTATTTTTGAGCTGGGAGTTGTACCCAATCGACTGAAAATAGCAACTATAATTCACCTCTTTATAAGAATGGTAATCGTCTCGATAAACGTAACTATAGACCTATTGCCTTGCAGCCAATAATTCTAAAAGTTCTTGAAAATGAAGTTAAAAATAGTCTTTTTAGTTTTCTTTAGATCAAACGAGTGTACTGACATATAGCTTTCGCCGAGGTTTCTTATGTTTACTAACTCCGTGTTTAAATTGAATCTTCATGGTTATTCTGCCGGGTTTTCCGATGACATAGCTTTGGATTTTTTTGGAATTCTCCTAGTAACGTTATTTCGATGCTCAATGCTGATCTAAAAGTTTTACTCTCATAGATCGCCAAGCATCGCCTGATTTTTGGCCGGAAAACTAAATTCATGTTGTTTAAATTGTCTATGATAACATTAATTTGGCCATTTTGCTGCGGGAAACTAATCGCAATAGGTCTAAATGTGCATCTATTAGTTGCTATTCTGAGTTTTTTGTCAATAAACCAGTTGACTCGTCGAAACGAGTACTCGACAAATATTTTGGTGTTCACTTGGACACTTGTTTTAATCGGAAAACGCATGTTAATTCAGTCAACTAGTATCTGACATCAACTGCTAGAATGTTCTACCTCCTTCGTAATCACTGTCCGATGTTAAAATTGCTCTACATGCTCTATAGTTATGGCTGAATTAGAATATGGTTTGGCGTGCTGGGTTAACAACCACCCCAGTAGCTACTTTGTACCCTTTATATGTCCTTCAGAACACGATTTTGAGAATATTTCTAAAGAAACCAGGAACTCAACCATCTTGAAATTGATTAATTATTTATTTATTTATAAATGGTGCCTACAGTGACTACAATCTGCACAACAAAAAAAATTACGGCACATAAGCTCGACTACAAAAGATTATGTAAAAAAACTTTCTTGAATGAATTTATCGACAGGTGATAATCGAAAGCTTCGTAGACCTTGTTGAACACCCACGATATCCTCTGAATTGGATCAGAAAGATCGTAGTTCATTACTGCTCGATCGATGAATAAAGCTCCATCGCGTTGACGCATTCGACGTTCGGGAGCGTACCAGTTGATACGTGCTAGTAACTCGATCCAATCGACACGGCAATTGATGAAATCACGCACAAACAGCGCGGAAGCTACATCTCGGCGATTATCTAGACGTTACAGTTTTAAAAGATTACAGCGATTCTGATAAGGCGGAAGAACGTAGTCCACAGCACGCATGGATGGTAAACGTCATAGTGCGAACAAAATAAACTGTTTCTGGATAATCTCAATCCTTTCAGAATGACAGTGGTACGAGGGTGACCAAACAGGAGATGCATACTCCAAAATGTATCGAACAAAGCATACGTACAATGATGTCAAAGTTAACAGGTCACTAAAGTCCTTGCATTACAATCAGTGTTGTGCAGATTAATTACGTTACATTAATTACGCTATTATTTACGCGAATTTTTTTTCATTACATGGCGTAACAAATGTGAAAAATGTAATTAATTTGCGACATCTGCATGAATATACTTAAATTAGTAAAATAATTTTAAATATGTTATTTTTTAGTCGATAATACAACCATTTCAAGCACCTACATCTATTGAAATTTTGACATTTGAATTTTATTTTTATTTATTTTTATTTTATGGCTTATTTTTTATTTCATTAATCATTAGTGTAGAACTGAACACGACAAACTGACACATACACCCTAAAATTCTAATTAGGTGAAACTTTTTTTTTAATTCGAAAAATAATCGTAAATAAATCACCCAGCGTTATTCCAACATCAGCAAACTTACCAAACAATCTACCTTATGAATTCAGCCAAATGTATCACATCAAAGCGTTTCATAACGAGATAAAAAATTTCGATACTAAAATATTTTTTTTAAAGTAACAGTACATCGAAATTCTAAAATAACTATTCCACCGTCCACGTAATAATATTTGGCGAAAATAATGTATTTAATATTATTTGACTAATTTAAGTATTTTCATGCAGATGTCGCTAATTAATTATATTTTTTGACATTTATTACAATTTTTACCGTAATTAATCATTATATTTACATTATTTACGTAAAAAATTATTTTTTACGCGTAATTAAACAACACTGATTACAATAACATCTTGCCATTAAAACATTTATATGTCTATAAGGTATTGAGAGTATTTTTGAATTGCAGTGGCCAACAAATAATGAGAAGCGATTCTCGATACAATTTTCGCGGCAACCATCAATTTCTCTGTAACATTCCAAGATTTTACAACGACCACTTCCGTCACTCTAGTCGTGTTGCTGCACCAACCAATGCGTTACCACTTTACATTAGGCAGGACATTCATTTGAATTTCTTTTTATCAAAAGTTAAACAATGACTATTTGAAACTGTTGATATCACATTTTTTATTCAGGGTTATTACATAAAAAGTGTTGTACTTTAGTCGTATGTTTTGAAGTTTAAATTTAAATATTATTTTTGTTATTGTTATTACATATTATTTTTAACCGGACAAGTGGTGCAGTGGTTAAAGCTTCGGCACTTGGACCGGGAGGTGCTGGGTTCGAATCCCATCAGAGGCTAGATGCAAATCGAATTTTCATCATCGATTACGATCGGTGATGCTAATAAATACGACCCTAAGACCCTCTGATGGAGTGCAGAATTCCGTGTCACGCGCCGACCCACCTTCCATGTCAATGTACAGGTTGACATGGAGCTTGCAATGTGCAGGTTGGTATACTGTAGTTGTGTGAGTAGGTGAAGTAGGTGGGTTAATGATGTGGAGTGAATGAGTGGTATCACAATGGGCCTAAAAATTGGCCTAAGTGTGCAGTAAGCAACCACTATATTTTATATAAATAATTATTTTATTTAACTAAATAAAATAAAAAATGTATGTAGACAATTTAAGAAATGACGTCGTCGATGTAGAGAATCTAGACAACGTCGAAAATGATTTTTTCTGTTAGAAATAGCAAAATCTGATAATTTCTTTGTGAATATAATAATTTCTTTTTCATGGTGCTTCATTTCAACCTCATATTTGAAACATTTCAATCCAAGTTAACGACATAAGCCGTTTCGTACATATGGCGTACTCCTATGTATATAATATGTGTTTCTATGCTACAGAAAATTGAATAATAAGAAAAATTTATGTGTCATGCAATTACTTTAACTGTGTTAATACAATGTTAAAAATATCCGAAAAAGTCAAAACTTATATTAAAAAGTAGAATTTTATACACAGATAGATTTTGACCATTGAAGGTTTAAATGAACAAAATCATCGTCACTCTCGATCTCCATTTGTTTGCCGCTATTTGCCTATCCCGCCCTTTTGCCTAAAAAATGGATGTTAAACTTGGATAATGAATGTGAATATAGTATTGCTTGTGTTTAAGAAGATGTGCATAACAGACAGCATTGCAGGGCGAATTTCTTTCACGGCGGCAAACTTAGCCTCGTACGGCGATTTAATTATCAGTGGCGCCGATACGTAATGAAATTTTATTTGGTCTCGTTAAATTACATCTTGATGAGTTCACTTCCGACCACAATTGAAACTTCTACTTGCTTTAATGCAGTGCTTGGTGCAGACAAATTCTTTCAATGTGCTCCTTTTTTTCGGGTTCCTTCATTGATTACTCGAAGTGGGTTACATCGATGACTGTGTAATATCGATTGTACAAACAACGTATCAATAAATGTTACAGGATCGTATTAAACATCTGGAATTGAAATTAAGGGATTTATCGGTGTACGTTTATTTACCGATACGTAAATACGGCGAGCCGCTGATTCTACCACGTACACTAATTTACAAGGTGATACACGAGAAATAATTTTTGATTTTAATCCAATAATACTAACATTTAATAATTACATAATTCAAGTTATTAACAATAAATAGATTTGTAAAAAAAATTAAATTAACGAGCTGGCAAGGGATCGCGTATAGTTGTCACAATATTAAAACCTAGGCGGTTGACCAACCAAAATGTAATGTTGTATCGGTACCCCCCTCAATTTCTCAAAGACTCGTTTCTGACTTTGAGTTTCTTTTTCTGAATGTCTTCGTCAATAAGCGGAAATTCCTTTTTGGTGTGGTTTATAATCCTCCTAAAACGAATAAGAGGTCGTATGCTCAATTTCGCTTTTAGACATTGAGTGTCTTTTTAGTTATTTTTCCTGTCGGTATGATGAGGTTTTCATTTCGGATGATTTCAATTTTGATATTTCTCAAGAGACTTTATTTTCTCGTAGATATTTAAATATCTTAAATAGCATTAATCTTTCAGTTTATAACACTGAAGCGCCCACTTACTCTTATGCAACCGCAAGTGGTGGTTCTTATTCTCTCATTGATCATGTTGTCGCTTCTGCTGATAATTCCATTTGTTTTTTCAATCAATTGTTTGTTTGGTATTGGTTCTCACCACGATCTTCTTATTTTTTCTGTTAATTATTACTCTCGTCCTAAACCTATAAGTTTCAGCTTTAGGGATTTTTCGAAAATTGATGAATCTCACCTTTCATCAATTTGTGGCTCTGTTTGTTGGGACAATATTTTTCTCTTAGTACTTCTACCGATCAAATTGACTATTTTAACTCCTCTATTAATTATGTATTTAATAATTGCGTTCCTCTCACTACTGTTTATTTTAGACCTCCCCCTTGGATGACACAAGAGATTTCGAATGCTATTTCTGTTCGTTTTTCTAAATATCGTCTTTGGAAAATGAGCCCTAATTCTGGGTGTTATCTAGCTTATAAGCAATCTCAAAATAGAGTGGTAAGTTTAATTGGTATCGCTAAGCAAAATTTTTTCAATGATAAGTTAGATCCCTCACTTTCCTCTAAGATATTTTGGCGTAACGTTCGCAATTTGGGCCTTGGTAGATGCAAAGGGGGTGCTTCAGTAAATTTCAAAGCTAATGATTTTAACCATTACATGAGTAATTCTAGTTCCACCCATAATATTTCCAATATTGATTTAGTATCCGTAGAATCCCTAAATTCTTTTTCGTTTGCAAATGTATCTATTGCCGATTTGCATTCTGCAATTTGGGAAGTTAAATCGCAATCCACTGGTCTAGATATGGCTAGTTTAAAATTTGGTAAGCGTATTTTTCCTAATGTATCAAGATACTTGTTACATATTTTTAATTTTATTTTAACGACCTCGTTTTATCCCGCTCAGTGAAAGTTGAGTAAAATTATTCCTCTTCCTAAAATTAGCAATCCTTCTGAGCTTTCCCGTTTCCGACCTATTAATATTTTAAGTTCTCTGTCCAAGGCGTTTGAATTGGTAGTAAAAAACCAAATTCAATCTCATATTGATAGCTTTAATTTGCTTAGTATTTTTCAATCGGGTTTTAGAATATTCCACGGTACTACCACTGCTTTACTGAATGTTCGTGATGATATTCGTCGTAATATGAGTAAAAGAGAAATTACTTTCCTTACTTTGTTGGATTTTTCTAAAGCGTTCGATTCAATTAATCACCAAATTTTGTTTAATAAGCTTATTTCGAACTTTAATTTTTCTCTCTCTGCTGCTTTAGTAGCGTATCGAAACTATTAGAAGATTAGGTAATATGAAAATGCCGAAAATTGTTGGTTTTCTGAAATTTTAGCCGGGATAATGATTTTTTATTGTACAGGACAGTTTTTATCTAATATCCGCAAGGTTCAATCGATTTAGAATACAAGTGTTGTGTCTAAGATCTATGTGCATTTGTTGTAGAAGAAGTAGGGTGTTGGCGACAACATATTTACCCTTCCATTTTTTTTGTATTATTATATTCCTTTACGAAGGAAAATAAAGTACAGTTATCATGAAATATTTCGATCTCGAAAACAAATAAATGGATCGACTTTTTCGGTACACTACACAACATTCCTCCTCGTTTGAGGCTAGGAAGGAGAGAAGTAAAATCTTTTGGAAAAACGGATTGACTAATTAGGATTCAAATTCAGTGAGCTTAGGTAGTGATTTGTGAGGAATTGTGTGTACCGGAAGTGGCGGCTCCTAACCTATGACGGTTTATATAGTTTTTCTCAAATCTTAAAACAAACTATTATAAACAAAAATATTCAAAATAAAATTTTGGTACGAAATTGGTTCAAAATTTAAACGGAAATGGTTCTTCCAACTAGTTCACTGATCGGTATTAAACTTTATACGTCATTTTTTCCATAATTTGAGAGGTCCTATTGAAATTCGGAGAAAGTGGGAAGTTGTAATTTTCGCAGAAATTTTTTAATTTTTGCAATGTTGTTGAAAAATATAGCATTTACGAAAAACACTGAGAATTATAAGATTGTAATAAATTTAAAGAGAGGGAGAAAATAAGACTGGTTAACTTCACCAAGGAAACTTATTACTGATTTACTAACTAACCAACCTTCTCTTAACCAACGATCAACGATATAAAAACAAATAAACATTTGAATTTTTCACTCATAGATGGAAAATTTGTAAGAATTCTAACAATCAGTTTCGAACGGATGAGATTATTGATTTGAAAAAATCAGTCTTCTCATCAGGTGGGCGACGACTGATGTTGGAATATTGTCTATATGTATATGACAATACCTTGTATTTGTAGTACTAGCGAATTACTGCTAGCCTAACGAAATCGATTTTTTCATATTTTTCATCTATGTTTCATTCCCACAATTAACTTTTTGTGTTTTTTACGAGAATAAATTCCATTACAATAGAAAACAAAAGTACAAATGATAAGTAAAAATGGTTTTCTCAACAATTGAAAGAATGCAATTTATTCTTGATAAAGAAAGTCGAAAAAACCTCTTGAAAAGAGGTCGAAACATTTTAAACTTTTACGGAGATGACGTTTAATTGAAAATTTAACAGATTTAGCCGATAAAACGATTAAAAATTATAAAATGTTTCATGCGCCTTCATCATTTTACAGATCTAGCAGTCGTATTAAAATTGGTCTGTATGTCATGGGTGCTATATTAATACGACTGTTCAATTTACATACAAATTTATGAAGACGACAATAGTGATGATAGAATTTTACTCTCGATTTTCCAATGTGCGTATTATTTTCGTCTCCTCATTGTAAAATTGTAAATGTAGTTAAATTTCACCATAATTGAATACAATACGTTTAATGGTTTCCACTAGACAATTTTCGTTGTTTTATTCCGCTTTTAGCTCATTTTTAAATATTTCCGGTTCATTGAAATTCAAATAATGTCTGGATTTCAACGGAGAAATGTGTGTGGATACTTAGTTTTACAGTATACATTTCATTTATTGTCTACAGGGGAAATATACAAACCAGTTGAATTACCATTGTTGTTTACATTATAAATGATAATAAGGAAAACTGTCTAGTCTGGCATTTTTGGTTCTGTAGATTTTCCCGGAATTCTAATTATATGATAAAAACTGGTTGGTTAATATTGTTTCATTTATAAACAGCGAATTGCTTATGCGGATGTAAATTCACCTTGTAAAACAAAATTTCTAATATGAACTTCTGTGAAGTTCATTTTTTAAAATATTTTTAATGCGCCAGTGAATTTGATAATTAAAGAATTTATAAAATATTGTTAAACAAATTTTTATATCTCAATACACCTCCAGACGATTTATAATTTATGCGCGGTATGTACATCAGCCATCAATCATTTATACAAATTAGACAAAACAAAATAAAACTGCGCTGGCAAAGCAGAACAATAAATCTTTTTACAAATTTGAACAGTTAAAACGGAGAATAAAAGTTTGATTAAAAAGGAAAAGATTATTAAATGGTTGGGTAATTTAATTGATGTAATTGTCTTGATTTACGCATAATAAATTTTAAGGTGTTTTATCCGTGAAACAACACCCTGACATTATTTAGTTTGTGTCCAGATTTGAATTTGAGGAAGAACAGTTTATTAAAATATTTCGGCTGCTTTGTTCAATGTGTATACGTATCTATAGGTGATTATCAAACAAGATACATACACTTTTAATTAAAACATGATGCGGCAACCAAAATGAAAATGAATTTGCATAGCTTTAGGGCTGTAGAACATTCTTCAGAAATACGTCTGGCGATACATGTAATTAAATAAATTGTTTGCGACTTTGTTCAACACTTGTAATAAACGAAACCAATTCCAACAACTGAGATTGAATCATGTAACATTTAACATCGAAGATTTAAATTTGCGATTTAAAGTACACATTGCCTATTATTCAGCTCCGCTAAACGTAAAAACTATAGGACGATAGGACTCGACCTTCCGGGAGATCTTGCGGAATAAGTTTAATCGTGTAAAGAATACCATTGGTATTTTAACGACCCATTTACCATCGTATGTATGCTAGAAGAATATTTATCTGTGACGTTTGAATTAAAATTTATTATTTTGGAGAGGTTTCATTTTAAAATTTATCAAAAATAACAAAAATGATATTAACTAACCGGTATAACTGCCTTAAATTATACGAGAGAATCGAAAATCACAATATACGCAATCTATGTCAGGATATGTAAGGATACCGTTAACAAACGCGCAGTAAAATCGGAACAAATATTAGTACTCGAGTGCTCAATATTTTCTGTCAATCACAAAATTAAAATATATATTTTTTAAAGTATATATACGAGATACTAAAAAGCCATGACTTAATAACTATGGTACATTTAAAGTTGATATGCTTAAGCATAGGACTTGGGTTAAGTTCTAGGTAGATTTTGTTTCGATGCCATCTTTAATTTGCCAGTTTATATTTAAGTTGTAGTAGAGAGTAATCTAACAATTCATTAAGAAGATAACTTCGAGTTTCTTTTGATGGCGACCCGCCAGGCAAGTCAAACATTTAATGGTTATTTTTTTGAAACTGCTAACCTGGAGGATATAACTAAGTCTGGGCGACAATGTAGCCAACGTACCTCAGAAATATTGATGGAGTAAGGCGGAGTGTTGTTTTTACGGATGCCACGTATCATAGTTTGAAACGGTTTAGTACGTGGATTGCAGTTGGACAAGATAGAATGAAATGGGACGGACATTTTTTAAATAGGGATTTTTGTGCATGTTCTAAATCGACGAGTATGAAGTTTGCAACAAATAAAAAAATTTATGTATGGATATGTAAGTTGAGTGTATAGTCGGCCAATATTTTTTAATTACTAATTCATCGATATAACTACTACAACATTTATATAATAAATTACAAGACAATTTGTAACAAATACATACAGACATAATAAGCTTTTTTTATTTAAAGAAAGTACTAATTGTCCAGTTGATTTAATGTCCCTTGAAGGTCAATTAATACCCTACTTTACAATTCACGCACACACCACTCATTCACACTACTACAGTATACCACCTGCGCATTGCAAGCTCCATGTCAACCTATACATTGATATGAATGGTGGGTCGGCGCTGAATTCTGCACTCCAACAGAGGGTCTTACTTGTGTTTATTAACATCACCGATCGTAATCGATGACGAAAATTCGCTTTGCATCCAGCCTCTGGTGGGATTCGAACCCAGTACCTCCCAGTCCAAGTGCCGAATCTTTAACCACTGCACCACTTGTCCGGTAAAGCTTACTTTTGATATATATGGCGACCGCGAAAAACTCTGTGATCTGGCCAATTTTTAATACAGTAAACCACGAGAATCGAAAAATTGCATAAAGAGTTTGTGTTTGAACCTCAATAACAACCGGGAATTTATCGTATTTTTTTAAAGTGGCCCATTTTTTCTGAGAGAGCACTTCTTAAGCTAACTTTTGATATATGTGACGACCGGGGAAAAGCTCTGTGATCTGGCCAATTTTTAATACAGTAAACCACTAGAATAGAAAAATTGTATAAAAAGTTTGTGTTTGAACCTCAATAACAAACGGGAATTTATCGTATTTTTTTAAAGTGACCCATTTTTTCTGAGAGAACACTTCTTTAGCTATCTTTTGATATATGTGACGACCTTGGAAAAACTCTGTGATCTGGCCAATTTTTAATACAGTAAACCACTAGAATCGGAAAATTGCATAAAAAGTTTGTGTTTGAACTCAATAACAAACGGGAATTTATCGTATTTTTTTAAAGTGGCCCATTTTTTGTGAGAGAACACTTCTTAAACTAAATTTTGATATATGTGGCGACCTGGGAAAAATTCTGTGATCTGGCCAATTTTTAATACAGTAAACCACTAGAATCGGAAAATTGCATAAAAAATTTGTGTTTGAACTCAATAACAAACGGGAATTTATCGAATTTTTTTAAAGTGACCCATTTTTTCTGAGAGAGACTTCTTAAGGTAATTTTTGATATATGTGGCGACCTGGGTAAAACTCTGTAATCTGGCTAATTTTTAATACAGTAAACCACAAGAATCGAGAAATTGCATAGAGAGTTTGTGTTTGTAATCGTACACTTAGTTTAACTTCAAATATTTTTTATTTTTATAATGAAAAATAAAAGTGTATTTATGTATATACTGATTTTTAATATTATGTCTATTCTTTGGATAATTGTTACATTGCTTTGACCGACTTTTTTACCAATACATGGTTATTTTTTTGTTATTGTCACAGGTTTTGTATACATAAACGTTTTGATTATTTTTGATTTTTGGTTTTTGTTGAAAACTTCACAAACGTCTAAATAGAGGAAACTGTCACATTTTTATCGATTTAAAATTTTTTCTGAGTTTATTTGTTTCTTTACCTTAATCCTAATGCAAGTGACAAGGACCCGGTTACCTTTTGCACTTTCAGACGTCTATTTTTGAATGTTTCAGTCACAATAACAACTTTAAATTTTATGAGAACTAGTTCAATTGATAGATTACGATCACACCTAAAAATGAGAAATTTAACAATTATAAACCTCACTATAGCAACTGTTTGGAAACCTTACCACAACTATAGTGGTGGATATCGGTGACGAAAACAGTTGTTACTAATTTTCGAAAATAAATTACTTGTTTTAGTTTTTCACACGTATAATTGTCATACTCAGAAATTGCAAATTAAAAGCTTTTAATTGTATTATTTATCCACAACAAAAATAAAGAATGTAGTAATGGATTCGAACACATCACTGTCGTCTTCCTCAGATGATTCTGACTATATCTTGGGCAACAACTTTATCAGAAAAGAAAAGTGTTATCAAGAAAGAATAACAGAGGAATATTATACTGATTTGGAATTTAGGCAAAGATTTTCTTTCTCAAAGGACTCGTTAAAATATTTAGAATCTCTGGTTGAAAAGGAATTACAAAATATTGATAACCGCGGTTTATTTTTGACGATAAATCAAAAAATAATGATTACGTTATTATGCTAACGGATGTTTCCAAATAGTAACTGGTGATTTGATTTTCGCAAGTCAACGATTTGTTCGACAGATACATCAGAAGAAATACGATCATCTGAAGCGCAGATTTACTGTTCTTGCGAAAGGTATTCAATATACTTGAACATAATTTATTGGTTTAGACATTTAAATTCTTAATCGACAATTAATTTATATCGTTTTAGCTCCACAAATACAAACATACGCGATTTAATTTGTAATACATTTTAATATTATTTAAAAAATTTCAACTTATCATTTAATAAAAACATAATTATTTAGTTATGAAATTTTTGGTTATTCTGGGTAATAACCAGATAGTGTTTATACAACAAGGTGACTAATTATTTAGTTATTTTGTACCATCATTTATTATTTCAGTTCGGTTAAGTTGAGCAGTCTTCCTTTCATAATAAATTCGCTGTGCCTCGTATGTCTTTTGTTGTGTGATGTAACATTTCTCCTTTGCCTCATTACATTTAATTTTAGATAGCAAAGCTTTCGTTTCAAGCTTAGTTATTTGTGTAGATAAAGCAGAATTACTAGTGCTCCTTTTTCTGCTTCGGGAAAAATTAGCAACCACAGTTGGTGCCGCGATGGCTTGTACTGAAGGTGTTTCGGATATTGTTGGTAAATACGGTGGCACTTGATGTACAGTCGAATCCTTGATGAATACAGACATTGGCTTCACTGTTCAAATATTCGTATTCGTATGGATCCTCTTCATCAGCTGACAAGTTTGATTGCCCTACAAATGTAAAATAATTAATTATCATACGACTTGTACTAATTATGGAATTTTTAACTACCGTTTCATTCCTACTTTCTGCATCTGTATAACTCACCATTAGCTTGCGAAAGTTTTTTGTAGAAGGATCACCGGCAGTACCCAGAACATCCCTTTTTTGTTAGCCAACTCTTTTCGAATTTACCTTTTAAGTTTGCGTAAACTACCTTCAACTGTTTGGCGGTTTTAGATGGACCGATTATTTTGCTAGAAATTAGAGTTTTACCTTAGTTTATTTATTAACAAACGTTGTTGTGTAAAAAGAAGAGACAATTGCGCAAAATTACCATCTGTCTCACAGTATTTTTAAGTTAGCTAAATACTAATAATGTGAATGTAAAAAATTACAAGACAATCCCTTGGCCTTAACTATCACTACGGCCTATATAACAATAGATATTATTTATTAAGTTCCATCGTCGATACTAAAGGCAGTTCTGCCAAAATATCATCGGTCTCACGCTATTTTTATGTTAGCTAAGGAATTCAATAGCTAAAATATTACGCAAATAACTTCAAACAAGTTAAAATACCAGTAACGAAGGTGACAATTTAAAAAAAACATGAAATAACTGCAACAAACATTTCTGTAACTTGGAATGTACACGATCGTGTAGTAAGATCGTGTAGTAACCATAAATTTATGTTCTGCGATAAAAACTTAAAAATTATTTTGCCATTCAGCTCAGAATCTCGTTAGCCATTTTCTGTTAGCCCATTGAGTCAACATCATGTGTGCTGAGGTTTAGAAAAATCCCTTGGATTTATTTACTCTTATGGCATGTAAAACTAAAATCAAGAAATAACTAAAAGTTTATGTTCTACGAAAAAATATTAAAAAAGGTTTGCCAATCAGCCCACGATCGCATTGCGATTTTGTGTAGAACATAAACTTTTAGTTACTTCTCGATTTTAGTTGTTTATGCCATAACGGTAGCAAAATCGAAGGGATTATCCTAAAACACAGCACACATGTTGTTGACTCGATGGACTAACAGAAACTCATAATGGGATCGTGGGCTGATTGACAAAATAATTTTTATTTTTTTTTCGTAGAGCATAAAGTTTTAGTCACTTCGTGATTTTAGTGGTATATACGTTGTATATAATCGCAATGAGATCGTGGGCTTTTTTACGAACAATTTGAAAATCTTAGTAAAAAACATAGTAAAAAATTCCATCTCATTACAAAATTCCATTAAATCAGATACCATGTACTGCTTGCTTTAAAATGGACAAGCTTAACGTAACAACATTACTTTAGGAAAAATAGTCAAAATCTTTATCGTAAAAAATAAACATTATTATAAAGATGTTATTCTTCGGGAATGAAAAGCTGCATAACCATAACAAACTATGTAAAATTATTGCTTTTTGAGTTTCCAATCCACTAACGTTATTTGTTTATGGCTTGCAGATATTGCACGAATAATAAACTACATCACACAGCTAACATATTCTACCTTTTCTCGCCTTTTAATTTTTAGATTCATTCTCTTAACCCAAATATCAGTTGATGTTTTTAAATTATGAAAATGTATTTTCCTAACGGAAATAATAAAATAGATGCTCACGGTGAATTTATGCTATAACAAACAACTTCGAAATTTTCATTGTTATTTCTAATTTTCTTTCTATTGCCGTAGCGGTTTTCTTGTTGTTTTATACTGTGTATATCTGCCGTATATGCTACCAGAATTTTATTTAGTTTTTCTTTGTTTTTTTAATTAAATAAAACACCCATGAAAATAGCATAAATTTTCAAATGAAAAGCTCAATAAATAAATACATATTCTATAATAGTATGAAGACGTAAAGAGGATAACAGGTTCCTACAGAAATGATCCTTTTAAAACTACCAATAACCCTACCGTTTTACGGTTCAATCAAATACAACTAAACAAATTTACCTAGTTTCTCTATAGATTACCACAACATTTTTGAAAAACTTGTTGTGTTATGCAGTATTTCCGTATCTTTGTAAACATTGCCGGATTTTACGGCTATTAAGAAATGACCAACTCTAGATGATAAACGGCAGAAGGTTTAGATTTTTATATTATTACACTTACTTGAGTAGTTATATCCTCCAATTTGTTAAGTGAGATGGTCACAAAAAAATATCACGAGTTTAACTAATGCTGGGGAACTGACGCTGAAAGACTAAAATAAATAATTTAAAGCAACAATGGCCAATTAAGTGTATATTCTAAATAATTTAAGTTGAATCGAAGCCATCAAAATAAATTTGTACGCTTGTATACATTTTTGCACCGGGAGGGACAAAAGTTAAATAAAATTGACGGTTAAAGAAGACGAAATATTACTCATATCTTAACTATGTACATGTATAAACTATGCATGCAACAAATGAAATGCATTTCAATATAAATTTTGTAATTTACATAACTGCATTGTATTATTTTTACTTATGAAACATAAATTAGCCATTTTCAGTCTTGATTCGTTCGTATAATTCGAAATATTGGTTAGATTTTCTTGAGCATTATTATTATTATTTTAATTATAAAGAATTGCGCGTAAGAAATTAAATAAAACAAATTTATTTTTCGGAAAGTTAAATGCATTTATTGTGCGGCTTGCCGTCGAATCCGTTTGTAAATGTAAAAATTGCAGGAATCTCTAGAAACACAATACAAAAAATATGTCAAACGAGATTTTCCAATACTTTTTGAACTAACATTTTGGCACTTTAAACAGTTTTTTTTATCATGTATGCATTGTAAAATATAAAGAACTTTTTAAAACTTTTTATTTTTTATTAGAATTAAATTTTTCTTGATAAGTCTTCGAAGTTTTTTGTAATTGCGATAGTAAATATATTTTTTCGTCGGCCGCATATTCTTTGACCAAAATAAAATTCATCGGCCGATAAAAGTGCTACGGCCATATTAAAAATTCGTTGGCCGCATAAAAATTCTAATCAAAAGTTCCTCAGCCGCATATAAATCTTACGGCCGAATTTAGAAATCAACGGAAACGTAAATTAAATTAACGGCTTCGTAAAAATTCAACAGTCTTCATAAGAAACGACCGCCCAAATATCACTTTTATCAACCATCAGCCGCACCGCTTATTTTACCGACATAATGTTGAGTCAGAAATTTTCTTAAACGGCCTTGTCTGACGTACTCAACAATCCATCGACTGCCATACGATTTTTATAAATTATTTTTAAACCTATTCAGAAATTAGCAAACGGCAAACATTTTATTTTTCTCTTTAAATAATTTTTTGTTTGAAAAGTAAGTTTCAGCAATATTTTGCTCGTTAACTTCTTTTCATTATTTATACTTTACACATTATTCACTTTCGGCGGATTACGGCAAGATTTTAATACTGCTCCATGGGAACCTATCTTAGCAAGAACTGTAGCGCAAATAGGGGTTGGATGTAACAGGGGGCAAGTAGTAATCATCAAAACAAATGATCTGATGAAGATATAAAAACGTGCGAAAGAAATAAATGTTCATAGTGAAACAAATTATTGCATCATTTAATTCAGTTTAAAATAAAATGCTGTCAAAACCGTCATGTAAGTACTGTTTCTTTTTTAATGTTTTTGGTATTTTGTTGTTTGCATTAGAGTTACAATAAACAGGGACATAAAGGGTGTTTTTTTAAGAGGTTGCCGATTTTTTTTTTGAATAAAACACATATAAAATTATGAAATGACCAAAATTTTTTTTTATTTGGTAGATAATTTTTTGGCATTTAACATTTAAACACAATTTCTGGCATATGGCTACCACGACTATTTTTCACAAATGTCATTCTGGAGGTCCAATTTTCCAGCACTTTTTCAAGCATTTGAGGGCGTATGTCAGCAATGACACGTTGAATATTGGTTTCCAAAGCGTCAATCGATTGAGGTTTATCCACATAAACCAATGACTTCACGTATCCCCACAAAAAGTAATCGAGTGGCGTCAAATCGCACGAACGCGGAGGCCAATTCACCGGACCATTTCTCGAAATAATGTTGTCGTTGAAAGTTTCTTTCAATAAGTCGATTGTTTCACGTGCTGTATGGCAAGTGGCACCATCTTGTTGAAACCACATTTCATTCATATCCATATCTTCAAGATTTGACAACAAAAACTCATTTAACATGGTTCTGTATCGATTTCCATTCACGGTAACGCGTCGTCCTTCCTCATTTTTAAAGAAATATGGACCGATGATCCCACCAGCCCATAGACCGCACCAAACAGTACATTTATCAGGATGCATTGGTAATTCTAGAACGGCGTGTGGATTATCTTTGCTCCAAATGCGACAATTTTGTTTGTTGACGTATCCATTTAACCAAAAATGCGCCTCATCACTGAAGAGAATTTTACGGTAAAAAAATGGATCTTCGTTCAATTGATTTAACGACCAATCACTGAATTCACGGCGCAAACGATGGTCGTGTGGCTTTAATTCTTGCACCAATTGAATTTTGTATGGCACCAAACCCAAATCTTTACGTAAAATTTTCCATAAAGTCGATGGACAAAGTCCAATTTGCTGAGCACGACGACGAATCGATAAATTGTCGTTTTCTTCGACACTGGCCTCAACGACAGCAATATTTTCTTCTGTACGAACTCTTCTCATTCTTGTCGGTGGCTTGGCATCCAAAAGAGTGAATGTAGACCGAAATTTGGTAATTACGTTCTTTATGGTGGTCTCTGACGGACGATTATGTGCACCATAAAATTCACGAAGTGCTCTATAAACATTTTTAATTGAACACTGATTTTGAAAATAAATTTCCACGATTTGAAAACGTTGTTCTGGAGTTAACCTATTCATAATGATTTGCCAAACAATACTGAGTAGAAATGCCACTTTGAGCTGTCAAAACAACTGTCATAAAATAAAACGACATCTATCGGAAAAACAAACCTCCTAAAAAAACACCCGTTATATAAAAAATCGTGCATATATCGCTTACTGTTAAGTATTTGTTAAAATATCAAATCAAACATTTCTATTTTTTTTATTAAACCTCGAATGTTCGGATTTGTTGTAGGCCCCTTCGAAAGAGCTGCGATCAAAAGCAAGAGTAGAACAATCCGTGGTGTTGCAAATGATGTAAGACTGTGCCAAGTCACACTTTATAGATATTTAAAGAAAAGAAAAAATAACAATAATAGTAGCGCAACTATCGAAGTTGGATATAAATCTAATAGGCAGGTGTTTAATACAAACCAAGAAGGCATTTTAGTAGATTACCTTATTAAATGTAGCAATATTTATTATCGACTTACGCCGAAAGATTTAAGAAAGTTGGCATATAATTGTGCAAACAAGTATAGCATTTTCACGTCCAAATCATATAGTGAAAATAAAGAAGTTGGAGTAGACTGGCTTGGAGCTTTCTTAATGCGAAATCGAAACATCTCAATAAGATTACAAGAAGCCACTAGCTTAAGCCGAGCTACGTGGTTCAACAAGTCGAACTTAGATGATTTTTTCGATAAATTATCTTCAGTAATGATAAAACATAGTTTTAGCTCATCCCGTATATGTAACTGCGACGAGACAGGTGTTACCACAGTAGAAAAACCAAGGAAGATCTTAGCTAAAAAAGTTCAAAACAGGTGGTAACTGACGTCTGCGGAAAGAGGTACTCTTGTTACGGTGTGTTTGGTAGTGAGCGGCTCTGGAAACTCAATTCTCTGCATTTTTATATTCCCCCGGATTAAATGACTTCTTCATCCGCGATGGACCTGCTGAGTCTGTAGGAGCTGGAAATGCGTCCGAATAGATGACTGACATCTACTTTATTAAATTTATGGATCACTTTATTAAACACGTAAAGCCATCCAAATATGATCCAGTACTTTTATTGCTCGACAACCATTGATGTAATTGATAAAGCAAAAGAAAATGGGGTAGTGATGTTGTCATTTCCACCGCATTGCTCCCACGAACTGCAGATGTTGAATGTGGTTGTTTATGACCCCTTCAAAGCGTACTGCGCTAATCTGCATGACGCCTGGCTACGAAAACATACTGAAAAAACTATGACAATATATGAAATTCCGTCCATCGTTAAACTAAATGGCAGTAAATGTCATCAACGGATTTAAAAAAACTGATACTGTTCCATTTAATGGAGAAGAATTCCAAAAATGCGATTTCCTCTCTTCGTTCTTCCCAGATAAACCATTACAGGCTATTAAACGCATCGATAAGCCTAGAGATAGACATTCTGAGGGGCCAATCGTTACCGGTGGACAACTGACTATAAATGAAACAGTTCTTAATTTGGAAATTATTCAGTCTGAAGCTTTATTCGTCAATGATTCATGGTTAGCTGTAGATGAAGAGGTTGTTAATTCCCAAAATGAAGATTATCAGACATCACAGATTTCTAACTAAATGCCAATTCAAGAAATTAAAACCAGCCATTACAACCAGGCCCATCTAATTTCAACGCGAATATTTGTTTTCTCCAGATACAATAAAACCTTTCCCGAAAGCCGCGCCGAGGATAAAAAATATACACGGAGGACTAAAAAGACTGCTATTTTAACAGATACCCTTGAAAAAAATTTACCTGCGAAGGAACAAACTAAAAATAGTCGAAATACAGGCAAAAAGAGTGATAAAGGAAAAAGAACAACGAAGAGGAAAATATTACATGAGTCCACAGACGATGAAGCTGAAGAACATTTTTGTTTAATTTGCTGCGAATCTTTTAAAGAAAGTCGGCCTGGAGAGAAGTGGATTCAATGTATGACCTGCAAAAAATGGTCACATACTAGCTGCATTAAGGGCGGTGTAACTTTTTATAATTGTTTAAATTGTGATTCAGATGATTTATCTGATTAACTATACGATTGTGCTACCATAGGCCTGTTTTATTGTCATTCTGATGAACAAATAAGATATTTTTATAGAAATGTTAAATTAACTACACGTTCTTACTTTCAACCCCAAGGTCGGGGTAAAAAGAAACTTCTACCGAATTTAGAAAAACCTCAATTTCCTCCAGTTCCTACTGGAATATTGGCTATATTTATATAACCTTTTGTAGCTTAGATATCACTTATTTAAGTTAATTGTTCGGCATTGAATTATTTTCAATAGATAAAATGCAAAAATTTGTTTTTTCAAAAATGTTACCAACAACCCCCGTTTCCCCTACGGCCGATTTGAATGATTACGAAAAGTTTTACGAAAGTTTTAGCACTGTATGCTTGAAAACTTCTTTTCTATTAACAAAAATATTCATTTAATTATTTTAATTTATATATGTCATATACGGCAAAACTGTAATATTGTTCCATTGGAACCTATCTTAACATATTTTATGTCATATACTCGTACATATAAAATTTACCCAATAATAAAAAAAATAAAAGTAATTTCAAATTTGTATGTAAATTTCTTTATTTCTTGTGTAAATCTTTTCTGATTTGCTGGAGGGTGAGTATTGTGGAGATTTACCAATACTTTTTTAATTGACATTTTGACATTTTGAAAATAAGCATTGTAAAACAAACAGTATTTTTGAAAACTCTTTGTTTCTTAAATTGAATTTTCTTGGCAAGTCTGAGGATTTTTTGTGATAATAATTATATTTTTTATTTAAACTATAATATATGCTATTTAATAAGAAAAAAATTATATAATAAAATTAAAATAAACATTAAATAAAATAAAATTATAAATTGAATACTTCAAATGTGGTTCCTTAATATAAGTTAAATATTTAAAGATTGGTGGGACGCACACATTCCATCCACCAAACATCAAATGCATGATCAATTTCTAGCATGCTTTGAAACCAGCGAAAAACACACAATAATGATATTTTCATCATTGGCAATAATATTTTTGAACATGTTAATATGCCGTTTAAAAAAGCAAACGTTCATTCGTTAACACATTAAAAAGTGAACAAATCAGTAGTGTGATCGTCTATGCTGAATATAAGTACGCCAATCATAAACAGAAATCTAAATTTGTTGTATGTGGCAATATTTTCAAGATTTTAAATTTCATGACGGAATGAAGGAGTTTTCGCAGCTAAAGGGAAAACCGAGAAAAGTAAATTACTCATTTTATTTAAATAAATTTAATAAAATTGATGAACCATTTTAAAAGACGCGTAATTCTCAAAAAAACGTAAATCTTGCCAATTTTAAGTTTAGTTTAGAATTAAGTGAAAATACCCCATAATTTAATGTGAAATAGAGGAATGCACCATTAAATGTACATTTTTTCTAATCCGTTGTTCATAATTTTGATGTGAATATTCTTATCTTCACGTTTTATGCGGGGATCATTTTTGCGTTCATATAGGGTGGGCTAAATACATTTTTTTTAAATGCAATAAAACAAAAAGTTCTGAATATTTTTTCAAATTTATTTTTTCATTGTAAAGAACAATCCTTCCGATTAATTATGGAATACTATTTCATTCATATGACTGCTTCGGCTGGCCTTGACGTACCCTATACGGTCGGTCCAATTTTTGAGCACAATTTCGATGGAATGCGACATTATGTCTTCAATGGCAATGCGAATATTGTTCTTGAGAGCGTCAATCGTTGCTGGTTAATTGGCGTAACACTTATCTTTGACGGCACCCCAAAGATAATAGTCCAACGGCGTCAAAGCACAGCTCCGAGGCGGCCAAATCACATCAGCGTTTCGGCTGATAATTCGATCTTCGAAGACAGTGCGCAAAAGACCAATTGAAACGCGTGCTGATCACCATCATCATCATTGCAGGACAAGTTGCCTATGTCCTCCTCTTCAAGTGCCGGGAACAAAAAATCGTTTATCATGGCGCGGTAAAAATGGCCCAATGATGCCACCGGACCAAAATCCGCACCAAACAGTCACTCGTTGAGGATGCATCGGCTTCTTTACGATCACGTGCGGGTTCTCCGTGCCCCAAATGCGACAATTCTGCATGTTTACATAGCCGCCAAGATGAAAATACGCCTCATCCGAAAAAATGATTTTTTGCCAAAATTTTCGAATTAATGTTTCAATATTTCCGTGCGCGAAAATTGAAGATGGCGGATTATTGAACTGCGTGCTAAGCATCATGAAAAAAGTGGATATACAAATTATTGATAAAATTTATATTCTCTCAAAGACAAAAGAAAAGATTGTGTACGATAAATCCAAGGACGAAACTTTAAAAGCTGCCAAATACGTTCAAGTTGGCATGGTACGTGGATTGTTCGGGAAGTGGAAGCACCCCATTTATTACGAGTATGACCAAAAGATTGACCAAAGACATTTAATAACAATAATTTTGTTGATAGTGGTTTTATGATTGATGGACTAGCAATCGTTTGCTAGAGAAAACTAGTGACAAATCAGATTTAAGTGTGGCGTATAAAATATCAGCAAATAATTTGACCGCGAAAGGAGCGGCAAAAAGTTAAGTTGGCGATGAAATTTTTTTCGCACACAGTTTCCAGCTCAATTTTGCGAGCTGGCAGTTTGGCTGAACTTAAATCACAAAATTGGCTAAAATATTCTTAGTTCTTCAAATTGGTAAATACAAATTATTTTAAATTTTTTCAATTTTTTTACTTTTAGGTTAACGATTGGTTGGATTGCCTGAAGATTGGTTGGAGTTCCGTACGAAGACAGTCGGCTGCGAGTTTTGGTGTTGAACTGTCCGAGACACTTCATTTTAGGATAATCGAAAAAATGAACGAATCTATGTTCACCGTGCGTACGCAAAATAAATCCAGTATGCTTTCATTCCAAAAAAGGTTAGACATGATACAACAAAATAAAATCTCCAATCTAATGATTTTTATTTTCTGCAGGTATTATGATGACGAACAATTCTGTACAAATGTTGTATAATGAACTAAAGGCGCAATATGGTATCTCGTATCTTCAAACGTACAGACTTAATCAAGATGTTTTGGAGAATTTTTTTGGGGTTATTGGACGAAAGTTGGGCTCCATGATCATCCTGATCGTCTTGAGTTTATGTATAGACTACGGTCATATTTATATACTTGGTCGAAATGAGGGGAGTGTGTCTTTATGTGGTAATACAATGGTCGATGTAATGGTAATACAATGGTCAACGTGTATGCCAAATAAGGATGAAATAGAATCACTTGAATACGACGGTTTAGAATATCTGGCAGGATACATATGCCATAGGGCTAAAAATCCCGAGTTAGTAGTTTCTATTTCCGCAGTAAATACATCCCAAGTTTCCTCATTTACCTGTACCAATCAATTAACTGAAGGTGGCCTTCAAAAACCTACCGTAAAATTGATGAATGAAATGGAAAAACTTGAATCCATTTTCAGGCAATTTAATGGAGACGGAATCGTATATTGTCGGGGTTACGTAAAACAATTACTAAAATTGTCAGAAGACGTTATGTGTGAGCAGAAGGTGAATTTTTCCGATCACGGATGTGTTTTCGAATTAACAATCTAAATAGTGACATAGAAAGCATTAAAAGAAATAAAAGACAATTAAATAAAACGATTACTTGATTAAAAAAAAAAGCTTTCCATTAAAAATATATTTAATTTAATTATAATTTCCTCTCTTACCCCCCGATTCTGACGATAAGACTACTAAGACCATCTTACCGAAGATTTACTTGTGAAGACTTTTTTTTAAGACTAAAGTCTTCATTGAAATTCTGAAGGCAGTAGTCTTAAATAATATATTAGAAACTCTCCAAAGACTTTGTAGAGCTGTCAAACAAAACTTTCACCATATTTTTCAAATTTATGAACGAGCGGTTATTCAAATTCGAAGGTACGTGTATATATATATATATATATATATATATATATATATATATATATATATATATATATATATATATATATAGAGATATATATATAGATATATATCTATATATATATATATATATATATATATATATATATATATATATATATATATATATATATATATATATATAAGTGTATATATATATATATATATATATATATATATATATATATATATATATATATATATATATATATATATATATATATATATATATATATATATATATATATATATATATATATTGATTGATTGATTGATTGATTTTGAATGTACGACCAAGTTCTTAGGCTTGAGTTCCCGGATGACGCCAGGTCCACCGTACACCCTTTTTTACACATAACAAAACCGAAGGATTGGATAGGTTAGTTAAGTGGGACAGAATCGGCCCGGTTACAGACACCTAGGTATAGCCGATAGTTAGTAACACAAAGACAACACAATTCTAATCTACTAGAGGAAGGATAAAGGCTTAATAGGTTAATGGATAACGATGGTATTGGTCTTCAACAATTGCTTCTTTAAAACGGCAACCTAAGAAAAAATATTATTATTTCACATGAATCTGGAATTTTCCTGAAATTTAATTCTATTAATACTTTTCGGCTTCCTAACCAAAATTGGTTGACTCGACCCGTTACAGACACCTATGTAAAGTCGTTAGTAATAAAATGACAACACAATTCTAAACTACACAATCAGCAATTACAATGAAGCATTAAATCACAAGCTGTCCCGCTTGGCTTTGGGTCCGCCCAACAACACGAGGCACACTTGTCATCTGCGGGTAGCGTTCAGTGGCTCGGGTGGGTTCTTACGATACCCGTGCTGAAGGGAAGCCAGGGTACAATAATGATAAATTATCATTTACATAAGTGTGCTAACAAAAGGAGGAACTTCAAGATCAAAGCAACCGCTGCTACCACTACAATCATCCCCTACAATAGTACGGTTCTAAGCTATGAACATCATACTAGCGCTAACTCAAAAAGCTCTGAACAAAAACACGTCTTGATACACGAAGTCATGATACCGGCTAAAAAGATTAAATTCGAGTAACATCCAGAAAAAAAAAATCCATTCACAATAAAAGTATGAAGAAAATGACAAAATAATAATATTAATATAGGTTCAATGATAATAATAATAATAAGAAGAAGAAGAACATATAGGTGGAAAATATAGGTAAAAATAAATTTAAATAAAATAATGTTTACGTCACCAAAAAAAAATTTGTTGTTGTGATGGTGTCCTTTACCCAGCTATCCGTTATCCGCTTCTGGTACCTTTATGCTTGTTTGTCGTTTATGCACGTAATAACCCGACTTGGAATGCCCCGGGTTAATTTGAAGCACACCACTGTTTTATTAATTTTGATGGATATTAGTTTTAACCAGCGGCTTTTTTTTTGTTTTTCGGATTATTTGGAATATCGTTGTTAGTTTACATAAAACTTTAGATTGAGTTTTCTATTCCACATTCTCGTACACTAACACTATTTAGTAGTAACACTTCGGCATTTGCGGGAACTTTTGCGTAGCTTGATTCACTTAGGTTAATTATTTTGGTGTATATTAGTATTTGACCACACAGCTTTTCTAAATTATTATTTATTTATATTATTTATTACTTTATTATTATATGTGTCTGTCCATTCACATTTATGTTATGTAGTAGAGAAGGAACACAACTTCCCAGGGAAAGCTCGATTTACACACACACAAACAATTTTAAACGATTTTTTTTTTCTTAATTTTTCCCACTATTTATGATTCTTATTTTATTTAATTTAAAAAAACAATTTTTATATAAAGTTTAGGAATTTTCTTAATTTAAGAACAATATTTAGTTGTTGTTAATTGAAATATTTTTTTTTTAATTACATAGTTGTTTAATTTTTCTATTGATTTCAACAAAATAAAAACATCTACCATATTGGTATAAGGGTGCACTTGTCGAAAAAAACCATGAATTTATAATTTATTTGTTTTAATTTTCAATTTTCTGTTGTTTTTATATATATATATTTTAAGAACCAATTAATTTATTCTTTTAATTCCTTACATACAAGGCACTTAACATTTTATCACACATATAAACTATCTTTTTATCTGGTTTTTTTTTTTCTGAATTTTTTTGCGATTGTTTAATTTAATATTTTATTTTTCGCACAATCAATATCCGCTAACTTTTTATTATTCAGAGCCCCCCATACGCATCTTGTTCACCGCTTTTATACCCTCTTTCCCCCCATTTTTATTTAAAGTCATTTCCCCGTCGTCTATAATTTTTTTTTTTTTGTGTTGCTTTTAGCTCAGCTTAAGTTGTACCCGATGTGATCTACCATAAAACCATAAACAGTACACGAAATAATTTCATTGTACTCAAAATTGGGATGCGTATTCAATTCGAAGGGGGTTTTTTTTTTCAATCGTTACAGGGCAGGTTCAAAATATCCACCATAAATAGTGAAGATTTTGAAGCTGAAATTGAGTAGGAAAAAAAACAATTTTTGGGAATAAATTATACTTTAAAGTTTAATGTCCTTAAGGTGGTAGGTGCCTAAAATTTTACCTGTTTCATCCGCTAAGACGTAATTCACATTTCCTCGCTTTTCTTTCACGACGGCTTTAATAAACGGAAATGCAAATTTACCAATAAACTTTTTCGTGGCATCGCTGATCGGATGTTGTTTGACGAATACTATCTGACCAATGTCCAGAGATCGGTCGCGAGTCCTTAGGTTATAACGCTCAGAATATCGATTATATGCTAACAAAAGATTCTTTTTCACTTCTGAGTGGACGATTTGAAGTCTATCACTAACGTTCATCCAGTCTAATCTAGCTTCATCTACCATATTCAGTTCCTTGAGTATTTTGTACTCATTCCCATGTCCGATTTTATGGTAGCCGTATAATAGGAAATGAGGCGAAAACCCTGTTGATTCATGATTAGAATTTCGAAGTGCGCTTGCGATTTGTGGTATGTGCTTATCCCAGGCTGTATGCTTCCCGATCAAGTAGGCCCGAATTGCAGCTATAATGGACCTATTTACTCTCTCAGAGGCATTGCTCTGAGGCGAATAATATGCAGTTTTTATGTGATGAATCCCATATTCTTTAATCAATGCTTGGAACTCTTTTCCTACGAATTGTACGCCATTGTCTGAATGAATGACTTGTGGGACACTAAATAGTGAAAATATTTCGTCTCGCAAACAATTGACTATACTCACTGCCGTCGCTTTCGTCAAGGTTTTTAAATAAACAAACTTAGTTAGATGATCTAACACGATAAATATGGTTGTTTTTCCAGTGGACGATCGCGGATAGGGTCCTAACAAATCAATGTATATTTTCTGCCAAGGTCTTTCCGGCATTACAAATTGCCCCATAGGTGGTCGTGCGCATTGATTTGTAGCCTTAGATTGTTTGCAAATTAAACAGTTTGTAACAAACTCGTATACATCTAATGCCATCCTCGGCCAATAATATAGTCTGCGAATTCGCTCGAGCGTTTTCTTGATTCCACCATGTGCGCCTTCCGGTAAGTTATGTTCGCGCTCGATAATATCCTTCCGACTAACGGATGGGATCCACATTTTCCATAGAGGAACATCAGTCAACTGTATGTCTAATTTAGGCTCAACTCTAATAAAGATTTTCCCATTTTTAATGCAAAAATTCGGATGGTTTTCCGGGCTTTCTTTTATGCGCTTCCGTAGTGAATCGAATTCTTCGTCATTCAGTTTATTTTCGTCAAACAGGTTAAAGTTGTGTAAAGTTACATTCGTATTTACTTCATCTAAAGTGTCACAATAAACTCGCGATAAGGTATCAGCTACCACATTATCCTTGCCCTTCTGGTGAATTATGGTAAAGTCAAAGGACTGAAGTTTGAGGCTCCATCGTGCAAGTCGTCCACTCAAGTCTTTTTGATTCATTAACCACTTAAGGCTGGCGTGATCGGTAATGATGGTAAACCTATATCCTTCAATATACGGCCGAAACTGTTTTACACTAATCACAGCCGCCAGACATTCTAGCTCTGTGACCGTGTAATTTCTCTGTGCCGAATTTAGTTTTTGCGATACGAAGGATATAGGTTTCTCACCACTATCGTCATCCAATTGGAAGAGCACACCGCCAATACCTTGAGTACTGGCATCACAACGGATAAAGAACTGTTTTCCGAAATCAGGGTTGTGAAGAACGGGAGCCCGACATAGAAGCTCTTTCAACCTTCCAAACGCCAACTCTGCCTCACCGGTCCATCGAAATTTGACTCCTTTACGTAATAAATTGGTGATAGGGGCGGTAACGTCGGCATAGTTTGGTATGAACCGACGGTACCAGCCCGCCATCCCCAATAATCGTCGTGTTTGTTTGACAGTTTTAGGAGCTGGAAAGTTATTGATTGCCTCTACTTTTGCCGGATCCGTTCTCAAACCCTTTTCTCCAATTATGTACCCCAAATACCGTGTTTCTTTTAATAAAAAATGGCTCTTCTCAATGTTAAGGGTTAATCCGGCCCTTGACAATAATTCCGCTACCGTTTTCAGCAGTTCCAGGTGCTCGTCAAACCCCGCTGATATGATCAGTAAATCATCCAAGTACACGAATACATGTTCGTGTAGTTGGTGGGGTATTACTCGATCCATCAGTCTGCACATGGTTTGGGGTGCATTACACAACCCAAACGGCATGACACAGAACTGATAGAGAGGACGGCCTGGAACTGTGAAAGCTGTTATTTCTCGGGATTTCTTCGATAGAGGAATTTGCCAAAAGGCATCTTTAAGGTCAAGACTAGAAATGAATTTGGTCTCCTTCATTCTTCCAAGTAAACCGTTTATAATGGGGAGCGGATATGCATCCTTTTTGGTCACCATATTAATTTTTCTCGAGTCTAGGCATAATCTGTGTTTACCATTTGATTTTTTAACTAATACAACAGGTGAGCTCCATGGACTATAACTCTCCTCAATCACGCCGAGTTCAATCATTCGATCTATTTCATTGTATATGAGCTGTTGGGTTATAGGAGAAACTGAATAATGTCTTTGCTTTATTGGGGTGGCATCACCAACATCAATTGTATGTTCGACAAGATTAGTTTTTCCTAATCCTTTTGTTGCAAAAGAGGGGAAGAGTTTAATAATCTGGCTTAGTTCAAGTTTTTGGCCTGGATCTAGTTGGTGCTGATTATCATCCATTTGCTGAACTTTCAATTCACTTATTATTCCCGGTGCAATGTTGAACTTTTGCCAAAAGTCTATCCCAAGGTAAAGCTCTGATTGAAGAGTTGGAACGATACAAAATTTAATTATTTCAGTTTTGTTTAAATATTTTACTGGAAGATTTACATAGCCACGAAGAGCATTCATAGTTCCATCGGCAGTTTGTATACATGAGTTGAAAGGTTTAAAACGAATGGCCATAGATTTCAAAAATTCCTCCGAATTTTTACCTAATATGCTAACGCTAGCTCCACTATCTAGCAGTCCGACAATATATTGACCGTTTACATTTACTCTAGCATATGGACGTGGGTCGTAGTCTACATAATTCGAAATTGATGATATCGAGCACGCGCGTTTAAAGTGTTTTAACGATTTCCAATAGGTTTGTATTCGCAATATTCTTTTGTTTATTGAGGGCTTATTATTGAGAATAGCCTCATTGATTAAAGTAACTGAATCTAAGGGGTCGGTACTTATTACTTCGAATTTGTTGGTGATTGTTTTGGCACCATTGACAATCTGGGGTTGGTTAATTTTCCCGAACGAGCTTCCCCAGTTCTGACTGCGTTCGGCACAGCATTTCCCTGGGCTCGTCTCTTCTGGCAAATGAGACAATCTTCTATTTTAAAGCCAGCCAGTCCACAGCCCTCGCAAAAATTATGGGTTTTTTCAAGTGGGCAAGATGAGAACCGATGGCCAATATCTTTGCAGTTCCAACATACTACAAAAGTTTGCCGATGGACTGCATCTACTTGAATGATTTCCGATTTTAGACTTTCGTTGTTTTTGTCACTTTCATCTGTAGAATTAGAGTTGTGGTATGCGTTTTCAGAAGACTCGAATTGATCAGAAATTTGGGCAACAGCTACATGAGAGCGTCTTGCACGTGATTCGATTAATCGCCGTGGATCAAAACCGGACGTATTCCACAGTTTTTCAAAATTATCGCAAATTTTCCGAAGTGAAGCCGTTGTTGCAATTTGCATATTATTAGTAGCATTCTTCAATGCAGGATTCATGTTGTCCAGTAGGATATCCAAAATATCTTCATTCGGCAAAGGATCTTTTAGCCGATAATTAGCATTTTCAATTTCCGTAAGGTAGTCGTTAAAAGTTTCTTTTGGATACTGCACTCGACTACGAATATATTTTCGTGTTTCGCGATCACCTTCCAAACTACTGAAGCGATCAAGCAACGATTCTTTCATCTGCCTCCAAGTTGAATTTTGGTTTTTTCGAATGTAGTTGTAATACCATTTGTCGGCCTTATCGGTAACGAAGTTGCGCATCAATGTCACTAATTCTTGTTTGGGAACGTCATCTTGGAGAGCGTGTTCTTCGAGTCTCATGATGAAGTCTTGGACATTTTCATCGCCACGCTTATTTTCACGCCCTGAGAAGGAGATTTTCCATCTTGTTGGATCAATGCGTTTTCGATATACAAAATTGAAAGAACGTGAAGAATTTCGGGTTCGTCGGAAGCTTGAGCTGCCTTCTGAATCGCTACTTGATACATTTTCCCTGCGATTTCCATGTCTAGGTGAAGGTGATTTGTTCCTTCGATTGTTATTCTCGCGATTACTTTGGGAACCTGTTGCCATTTTTTCCATGAACTGTTTGGCAATTTCATCTAATTTTTTTGAAAATCGTCTTTCCAGTATTTCCTCAAAGTCTGTTTCGGATTTTCGGTCTTCATTCCCCGTTCGTTTGTTTTCATGCCCGGAATCGCCATTTTCGTGCTTTTTAGAGGATGAAGGTTTAGATCGGCCACCTTTCTTTTGCCATTCACTACCACTTTCTTGCTTTCGAATGTCTCGACTAATAGACCTAGCTAGTCTTTCCAGAGAATTATTAACGATGGAAGTCCCCGATAAGTTTGGAAAATTATTAATCAAGCGCTGTGCTCTGTCTCGCCAGTGAATAATCCGGTACAATACTTTCCTTTTCTCAGACACTACACTATTTTCTACTTGATCTAGAGCATTGTCTAGTTCAAGAGCCTGCTGATTTATCGCATTTAACTCAATTTCGGGTTCATTCGTAATATGAGATAGTTTGGGCTTAAGACTTGGGTTTTGGTGTTCTTTCTGAATAGTCTCCACCAATTTTTTCTCAATTCCAACTGAACCTGACACTAATCCTCTCACTGAATATTCAACAGCTATTTCCTCTGAATTCAGAGCCTCAAACATAATGTTAAATTCCATTTTGATAATCACCTTAAATGTTTGTAATACAAAAGGAAAGAGCGGAAAAAATTCGTTGGTAAATTTGCACCTCTCACGTGTTATAACTAAATTAGGTGAATATGATACAGAAAAATAATTCTGATCAGAAGTCACTAATGATAATGGTGTCAAATATATCGGAACACCCCACAGTACGTTTAGTGCTCAAAGGAAAATATATATGCAACTACAGGTAATTTTATACACCTAACGTTTGCAAAATTTATAAGTTTTCGAAGTTATATCCAAATATATAATCAATAATAAGTAAATATATCGTAATATGTATATAGATCACAATAAGGAACAAAAGATAAAAACAAAACAAAAATATAAATGTATAAATTAATAATTATAAATGACAAATGATATCGAAATAGTTATTTTTTTTTTATTTTTTTTTATTTCATAATAAGGGGATGATTGTGTGTAGCTTCATGTATTAATTAGTCGCCATAATTGCTTTACATTTGCGACGCGAGACTTCAATGATTTAATCTTAAAATTTGCTCCACCTTTTGAACAATAACGATTAAAAATTATTAATGAACTCTGATTAAATTTGAATTTACAGAATTTATTCGAGAAAAAATACAAAATCAAAATATTAACAAAATGACATGTTATTTGGTGGTTGATGAGCAATTGTCAATTTATCCTATCCGAGGAATCCGGATTCACCGAACCATCTATCGTCATAAGAAATAAATGCAATATCAATCGTCAATAACCAAATGTAATCAGACTGATGAAAAAAATAAAACTTATTTTGAAATTTACTGTCGAGTAGAAATAATGATAAACCTTGAGAAACTCAGTTGTGGAAATGTAAGGGAACCGATTCACGGAGCATCTATCACATTATCACAATGAGAGTCATCAATCACGATTTTTAGCATATTCTATTACCGATAAAATTAATAAGATAATGGCGAATAAATTGTTTAAAAAAATGATGATTGAAAATTAATGCTGTAACAACAGCCAAAATGTCAAAAAAAATATAATTAAATAAAAATTAAAAAGTAGTAAATTACCGCAAGTACGACTGAAGCGGAAAAAAAATATTACTGTAAAGTTACATGGTGAAGCCATGTGGATGCTTTGTTAGAGCGACCAGCCAACAAAAATTATTTACCGTATTTTGCTTAATCAAACATGTGGCCTGATAACATTTAAAAAAAATTTTTTTTTCAATGACCCGTTTCTACTTCGGTCCCTGTTTCGGCGCCAATTGTCCCGCTTGGCTTTGGGTCCGCCCAACAACACGAGGCACACTTGTCATCTGCGGGTAGCGTTCAGTGGCTCGGGTGGGTTCTTACGATACCCGTGCTGAAGGGAAGCCAGGGTACAATAATGATAAATTATCATTTACATAAGTGTGCTAACAAAAGGAGGAACTTCAAGATCAAAGCAACCGCTGCTACCACTACAATCATCCCCTACAATAGTACGGTTCTAAGCTATGAACATCATACTAGCGCTAACTCAAAAAGCTCTGAACAAAAACACGTCTTGATACACGAAGTCATGATACCGGCTAAAAAGATTAAATTCGAGTAACATCCAGAAAAAAAAAATCCATTCACAATAAAAGTATGAAGAAAATGACAAAATAATAATATTAATATAGGTTCAATGATAATAATAATAATAAGAAGAAGAAGAACATATAGGTGGAAAATATAGGTAAAAATAAATTTAAATAAAATAATGTTTACGTCACCAAAAAAAAATTTGTTGTTGTGATGGTGTCCTTTACCCAGCTATCCGTTATCCGCTTCTGGTACCTTTATGCTTGTTTGTCGTTTATGCACGTAATAACCCGACTTGGAATGCCCCGGGTTAATTTGAAGCACACCACTGTTTTATTAATTTTGATGGATATTAGTTTTAACCAGCGGCTTTTTTTTTGTTTTTCGGATTATTTGGAATATCGTTGTTAGTTTACATAAAACTTTAGATTGAGTTTTCTATTCCACATTCTCGTACACTAACACTATTTAGTAGTAACACTTCGGCATTTGCGGGAACTTTTGCGTAGCTTGATTCACTTAGGTTAATTATTTTGGTGTATATTAGTATTTGACCACACAGCTTTTCTAAATTATTATTTATTTATATTATTTATTACTTTATTATTATATGTGTCTGTCCATTCACATTTATGTTATGTAGTAGAGAAGGAACACAACTTCCCAGGGAAAGCTCGATTTACACACACACAAACAATTTTAAACGATTTTTTTTTTCTTAATTTTTCCCACTATTTATGATTCTTATTTTATTTAATTTAAAAAAACAATTTTTATATAAAGTTTAGGAATTTTCTTAATTTAAGAACAATATTTAGTTGTTGTTAATTGAAATATTTTTTTTTTAATTACATAGTTGTTTAATTTTTCTATTGATTTCAACAAAATAAAAACATCTACCATATTGGTATAAGGGTGCACTTGTCGAAAAAAACCATGAATTTATAATTTATTTGTTTTAATTTTCAATTTTCTGTTGTTTTTATATATATATATTTTAAGAACCAATTAATTTATTCTTTTAATTCCTTACATACAAGGCACTTAACATTTTATCACACATATAAACTATCTTTTTATCTGGTTTTTTTTTTTCTGAATTTTTTTGCGATTGTTTAATTTAATATTTTATTTTTCGCACAATCAATATCCGCTAACTTTTTATTATTCAGAGCCCCCCATACGCATCTTGTTCACCGCTTTTATACCCTCTTTCCCCCCATTTTTATTTAAAGTCATTTCCCCGTCGTCTATAATTTTTTTTTTTTTGTGTTGCTTTTAGCTCAGCTTAAGTTGTACCCGATGTGATCTACCATAAAACCATAAACAGTACACGAAATAATTTCATTGTACTCAAAATTGGGATGCGTATTCAATTCGAAGGGGGTTTTTTTTTTCAATCGTTACAAAGCATCTGTAAATTTCCTGAAATTTAATTCTAAATTCATATTTTCCGGCTTCCTAAATAATTGAAACATTTATTAATTTAATCATTCTGCAACTCCGCAACTTACAGTAGAATTTCCTGAAACCAAAGTTATTTGAACTATATTCAAAATAACTCTAAAATTCATTATTATTTAACCGTTGAATTGGGCGAACACGAAATAGCAAAAAAAAAACAAAAAAAAAAAACAGATTAACTAGATTAACTACCGGATTGCATTCAAATATCCCTTAAAATATCCATCCATTAAAATATCCTAAATAATTTAGAATTCGCAAAAATTTCGTATGTTTACTAAAATTTTTTTATAATACTGATGAATTTTTCCCGACGCCCATCCTTTTTCACAAGGAAACAAATACTTTTATCACTACTATTGCACTAGTTCTGGAACTTCTTCTACGTTTGCTGGGGATATATCACATACAATTAATCTCAGACATGACACATGCGACTCGTCTATGACTTGTCACCTCGTATTAGACTTGTCATAAACGATTCATCTCAGACTGGTAACAAACGTAAATTAGTAATTAGTGTGTCGTCAATGGCTTTCCTGCTGGAAGGTAATATTTAAGTAAAGGCAACTAGATAAAATTTGAAAAAATTATTCTAAAATGAATGATAAATAAGTTTATTTTATAATTTTTATAATTAAATATAAATCGTACCAGTATCTTAAAAGAGGGATAATATGTACTCGTATATTAAATATATTTGAATGAGATTTCCTGAGAACCGAATAATTTTAATATAATAGCTCGGCACTGTACATGTAGATTAATATTTAGGGTTGATTTGAAATTGGGAATTAATAATTATAATTCTTGTACTAAAACAGTCAAGATTGGCAACGTTGCATTTTATGACAAACATCCAGTCGTTGGTGTATTGAAGTATACAAACCTTCTCTTTCTTTTGAATAATTATATCAAATATTTCTAGCTTTTCAGTTACATAGATATAACGAAGTTGCCGATAAACAATTCTTTATGTTAAGATTGTTAAAATCTCAAATCCAATGCAAATAATATTTCTTTTTATAAAGCAAAAATATCGCTAATAAGCTGTGAGAAAATACTAGTAACCCATTGAGTGTCACAAAAAGGCAATTTTGCGGTAAATAATAGGATTCGTTACCAACTCCAACATAGTTGCAATTAATCTTGCAAAAATGATGGATTATGAAGGAAATACAATATAGAAAACAGCTAATCATAAATTACCTACACTATATTCTCAATGCACAGAAGAAATACGGAAACGGAAAATTCTATCGCTAATCAAACCAAAATAAAAATATAACAATTTATTACACAAACGCTGAATAATAGGATGAAGGAACATCACCAAAATAGCTCTCTCCGAAAATCTCCGAAATCAAAGCGTGGAAGAAACTACCTCTACAAACAATCGTAGTAAAATGTACCAAGAGAATTACGCAATGTCCATCCAGGAGCTAAAATTACCTCGAAACGATCCCAACAGACGGCATGAATCTTCCCACCATGAAACCACTACCATCCACCAAGCGACCTCTTGCCAACACCACCATTCAACGAAAACCACGCTTCACAAAGCCGTGACGAATCCATGACAGATCACAAACGAACCATGGCAACCCTACAGCCCAAAAATTTCAGCGTACGACCGATCATACCAAAACTCCCAAAATAATTCAGCCCCCGCCAAATCGACGGCAAACTCCAACAAATACACCCGAAGCATTCAGCAAAGAAACCAATTTGGACAACATTCAGGCAATGATTCAATACAAAACTGCAAATCCGCCCTCATACACTAACAAATGAGAACTACCTCAAGACCTAAACAAAACAACTCAAAACAGTCAAAAATACCTTATAAATACAGGTAACGACAGAACACACATGAACACAACTCTCCGCAAGTTGAGAAACACAACGTTCAACGAACAACCACCACAAACCGCAGACACCGAGCCATTACTCACCATGAACGAAACCCATTCAAATCACTCCAAATATCAAAAAAGATTCACTGCAATACAGCTGCAGCACATCCTCGCCGCACATCCTGTGTAAACCAATCACACACATACACCACTCGTCAAAACCTAATCCAGTTTTCGCACCACAGAGAAAAAGTATAACCCCCTCCCAATCGCCAAAAATATACATTCCTTTATATGTACAATATTCATTTTGCGCGATCTCGACCTGCGACAACATCCACCCCATCCACCCCTTGCCGATGACGCCAACCCAGGTCGATAAGGAGAGGTCAACGTCAACCGCCTCTCCACAACGACGGCAAAAAATCTCACAAAGTTAACAAAAGTCTAAATTATTATACATATAACAAATCAACAAATTATGAACAATTAAAGTCTAATCGACTTTCCCAATTCACAAATTGAATCATCCACATTCAAGAACATTTAGTGCAAATCCAAAGAAATTCGCCCATTTAGACAACGTAATACGAAGTCTTAGTGTAATCCACTACAAAAATATAAATATGTACAACCGTGAGAGAGCTGAGAATATTATACGATCATTTTGTTTATATTTTGCGCATCCCATACACCATATTTTCACTTATATGTATATCCTTAAATAAAAAAATTAAAAGAAATAAGGATTTCAGTACAACATGCAATAAAGACTTGATATCCAAATTTTAAATTAGCTTTTTGGTCGTGATTTGTTCAACTTTTCCAAGAAAATACCATCTACTCATATAACGAAATTCAACAAAATCACTGTGTACATAAAAAACTATAAACAATACGTATGCGAGAGAAAAAACAAAATTATAAAAATTAGAGACCACGACAGTATTTTTCATAGAAACAGATTACATAGAATGAATGCCAGCAACTGTCGTCACAAACTGTTTCATACCACAACAACACAAATAACTCATCCATACGATTCATTGATTATTATGTAATAAAATATATTGTATAATGTAAAATAAAGTAATAAAAATAACACTTATCTTAAGCATCCTTTGTAATCAAAAAAGTCCTACAAATTGAATATTAACATACAATGCGTACGATGCATTCAAACAACGGTGTCGAAAAACATATAAACGAAATTGTTATATACATATCCTACACCATTGCAAGCGCACCGCACACAAATTAATATATTAACACAATACGTATAACTTTTCACTTTACTTATTACTTCTTTACACACAAAATATTATTAATATTATTATTTATTTATTTCATAAGACATATATTAATAAATAATATTATGATTAATATTATAATTAATCAATTATTAACACATATTTAAACTATTTATTTATTTATTTAAAGGAGAGACAAAAATCACGTCTTTCCTTTACGACGTTCAATCGCCGACCATATATATATATATATATATATATATATATATATATATATATATATATATATATATATATATATATATATATATATATATATATATATATTATTTATTTATTTTATTTTATTTCATTACCAGCTTAATCATTATAAATAAAATACATTGTGTGTAAAACCTTATTAAAACTAACAAGATTAAGAAGGTAAGATAAGAGAACCATTGGATCAAATAGATCACGTGACTGGTCTCCTGATTCTAAGCCACAAAAAAATATTTGAAATCTATTTACAAAATTAAAATCAATTTAAAATCAAATTATTTTACAGTTAAAATTGAGAGAAACAAAAATTGTATAATAAAATTATAACTGATTGATTGATTGATTGATTTTGAATGTACGACCAAGTTCTTAGGCTTGAGTTCCCGGATGACGCCGGGTCCACTGTACACCCTTTTTTACACATAACAAAACCGAAGGATTGGATAGGTTAGTTAAGTGGGACAGAATCGGCCCGGTTACAGACACCTAGGTATAGCCGATAGTTAGTAACACAAAGACAACACAATTCTAATCTACTAGATGAAGGATAAAGGCTTAATAGGTTAATGGATAACGATGGTATTGGTCTTCAACAATTGCTTCTTTAAAACGGCAACCTAAGAAAAAATATTATTATTTCACATGCATCTGGAATTTTCCTGAAATTTAATTCTATTAATACTTTTCGGCTTCCTAACCAAAATTGGTTGACTCGACCCGTTACAGACACCTATGTAAAGTCGTTAGTAATAAAATGACAACACAATTCTAAACTACACAATCAGCAATTACAATGAAGCATTAATTCACAAGGATCTGTAAATTTCCTGAAATTTAATTCTAAATTCATATTTTCCGGCTTCCTAATAATTGAAACATTTATTAATTTAATCATTCTGCAACTCCGCAACTTACAGTAGAATTTCCTGAAACCAAAGTTATTTGAACTATATTCAAAATAACTCTAAAATTCATTAGTATTAAACCGTTAAATTGGGCGAACACGAAATAGCAAAAAAAAAAACAGATTAACTAGATTAACTACCGGATTGCATTCAAATATCCCTTAAAATATCCATCCATTAAAATATCCTAAATAATTTAGAATTCGCAAAAATTTCGTATGTTTACTAAAATTTTTTTATAAAACTGATGAATTTTTCCCGACGCCCATCCTTTTTCACAAGGAAACAAATACTTTTATCACTACTTTTGCACTAGTTCTGGAACTTCTTCTACGTTTGCTGGGGATATATCACATACAATTAATCTCAGACATGACACATGCGACTCGTCTATGACTTGTCACCTCGTATTAGACTTGTCATAAACGATTCATCTCAGACTGGTAACAAACGTAAATTAGTAATTAGTGTGTCGTCAATGGCTTTCCTGCTGGAAGGTAATATTTAAGTAAAGGCAACTAGATAAAATTTGAAAAAATTATTCTAAAATGAATGGTAAATAAGTTTATTTTATAATTTTTATAATTAAATATAAATCGTACCAGTATCTTAAAAGAGGGATACTCGTATATTAAATATATTTGAATGAGATTTCCTGAGAACCGAATAATTTTAATATAATAACTCGGCACTGTACATGTAGATTAATATTTAGGGTTTATTTGAAATTGGGAATTAATAATTATAATTCTTGTACTAAAACAGCCAAGATTGGCAACGTTGCATTTTATGACAAACATCCAGTCGTTGTCGTCATCTTCTCTTTCTTTTGAATAATTATATTAATTATATCAAATATTTCTAGCTTTTCAGCTACATAGATATAACGAAGTTGCCGATAAACAATTCTTTATGTTAAGATTGTTAAAATCCCAAATCCAATGCAAATAATGTTTCTTTTTATAAAGCAAAAATATCGCTAATAAGCTGTGAGAAAATACTAGTAACCCATTGAGTGTCACAAAAAGGCAATTTTGCGGTAAATAATAGGATTCGTTACCAACTCCAACATAGTTGCAATTAATCTTGCAAAAATGATGGATTATGAAGGAAATACAATATAGAAAACAGCTAATCATAAATTACCTACACTATATTCTCAATGCACAGAAGAAATACGGAAACGGAAAATTCTATCGCTAATCAAACCAAAATAAAAATATAACAATTTATTACACAAACGCTGAATAATAGGATGAAGGAACATCACCAAAATAGCTCTCTCCGAAAATCTCCGAAATCAAAGCGTGGAAGAAACCACCTCTACAAACAATCGTAGTAAAATGTACCAAGAGAATTATGCAATGTCCATCCAGGAGCTAAAATTACCTCGAAACGATCCCAACAGACGGCATGAATCTTCCCACCATGAAACCACTACCATCCACCAAGCGACCTCCTGCCAACACCACCATTCAACAAAAACCACGCTTCACAAAGCCGTGACGAATCCATGACAGATCACAAACGAACCATGGCAACCCTACAGCCCAAAAACTTCAGCGTACGACCGATCATACCAAAACTCCCAAAATGATTTAGCCCTCGCCAAATCGACGGCAAACTCCAACAAAAACACCCGAAGCATTCAGCAAAGAAACCAATTTGGACATACAAATCCAACATTCAGGCAATGATTCAATACAAAACTGCAAATCCGCCCTCATACACTAACAAATGAGAACTACCTCAAGTTCTAAACAAAACAACTCAAAACAGTCAAAAATACCTTATAAATACAGGTAACGACAGAACACACATGAACACAACTCTCCGCAAGTTGAGAAACACAACGTTCAACGAACAACCACCACAAACCGCAGACACCGAGCCATTACTCACCATGAACGAAACCCATTCAAATCACTCCAAATATCAAAAAAGATTCACTGCAATACAGCTGCAGCACATCCTCGCCGCACATCCTGTGTAAACCAATCACACACATACACCACTCGTCGAAATCTAATCCAGTTTTCGCACTACAGAGAAAAGGTATAACCCCCTCCCAATCGCCAAAAATATACATTCCTTTATATGTACAATATTCATTTTGCGCGATCTCGACCTGCGACAACATCCACCCCTTGCCGATGACGCCAACCCAGGTCGACAAGGAGAGGTCAACGTCAGCCGCCTCTCCACAACGACGGCAAAAAATCTCACAAAGTTAACAAAAGTCTAAATAGTCTTAGGAACAATTAAAGTCTAATCGACTTTCCCAATTCACAAATTGAATCATCCACATTCAAGAACATTTAGTGCAAATCCAAAGAAATTCGCCCATTTAGACAACGTAATACGAAGTCTTAGTGTAATCCACTACAAAAATATAAATACAACCGTGAGAGAGCAGAGAATATTATACGATCATTTTGTTTATATTTTGCGCATCCCATATACCATATTTTCACTTATATGTATATCCTTAAATAAAAAAATTAAAAGAAATAAGGATTTCAGTACAACAAGCAATAAAGACTTGATATCCAAATTTTAAATTAGCTTTTTGGTCGTGATTTGTTCAACTTTTTCAAGAAAATACCATCTACTCATATAACGAAATTCAACAAAATCACTGTGTACATAAAAAACTATAAACAATACGTATGCGAGAGAAAAAACAAGATTATAAAAATTAGAGACCACGACAGTATTTTTCATAGAAACAGATTACATAGAATGAATGCTAGCAACTGTCGTCACAAACTGTTTCATACCACAACAACACAAATAACTCATCCATACGATTCATTGATTATTATGTAATAAAATATATTGTATAATGTAAAATAAAGTAATAAAAATAACACTTATCTTAAGCATCCTTTGTAATCAAAAAAGTCCTACAAATTGAATATTAACATACAATGCGTACGATGCATTCAAACAACGGTGTCGAAAAACATATAAACGAAATTGTTATATGCATATCCTACACCATTGCAAGCGCACCGCACACAAATTAATATATTAACACAATACGTATAACTTTTCACTTTACTTATTACTTCTTTACGCACAAATTATTATTAATATTATTATTTATTTATTTCACAAGACATATATTAATAAATAATATTATGATTAATATTATAATTAATCAATTATTAACACATATTTAAACTATTTATTTATTTATTTAAAGGAGAGACAAAAATCACGTCTTTCCTTTACGACGTTCAATCGCCGACCTCAGCTTTATAGTTTGCGGTTATGGTAAAATATTTGTAAAATGAAAAATTGTACATAATAATTGAATTTGTTGAAAACATAGACTATTATAATTACTTGTAATTAATGGAAACGTTCATATTTAAATATAGAAAATTATTAGAGATTTATAAAACTTGCCAATAATTATAACAAAAATTGGCATATAACATACTACGTACTATATACATATTCGTATATTGAAATTCAAACACTTTTAAACGTCAAACTATAATGGTTAAGACCACCTTAGTCTTCACTAAGACGATCTGTTAAGACTAATGACAGTTATGACTTCACACAGAATACGATAGCAAAGTGTACAGTCTTAGTTAATACAAAAGTTTTCACTAAGACTGAAAATACGTCTGTGACTGTACGTCAGAATCGGGGAGTTACTCTATCTATGTCGAAAACACATCACAGAATACGGCCATATTGATTTTTGTTGTTGTAATTTTTTGACAGATGCCCAGTATAATCCTCTATTATGTATATCGTGAGTGATACGAGCAATAGTAAATAGACGCAAAAGCAAAATTAAAGTCAATCAACGTTTTAAGTGTTTTTTTCTTATTATTAAAGAGACGAATAAAATCCATATTAAATCCATTTAAAAAGAAAGATAAATAACTTGACTAGAAATATTGTAGAAGTAATGTTAAATTATCTAATATATATTGTAAGAAGTGTGAATAATGAAGAAAAACCACAAGAACGTTATTTTGGAGAATACTCATTTTTAGTGCACTTTTATCACAAAGTTATATTTGTTTTATAAGAATAAATTATTAACTTTCATTTACTAATTAACTTTTATTTAAAGAATTATAGTTTCGGGCACATACGCCCTTTGTCAACTTATTAAAATAATCACATATGAGCTGAGAATATTTTAATAAGTTGACAAAGGGCGTATGTGGCCGAAATTATAGTACTTTAAATAAAAGTTAATTATCACGTAAATGAAAGTTAATAATTTATTCTTATAAAACAAAATTAACACAAGGACTATTTTAGAAATGAATGAAGGAATTTACAGAATTAACACAAACACGTGGAACATTACATGCGGTGAAAAAACAACAATAAAAAACAAACATAAAAAATGGATGAAATGTGGATCATACTAACTGTCAATCATACTAAATTGTGAATGAAGAAAAATAACAGTCGTTCTAGAAATATGAGTGCTTATTTAAAAATAATAAAAACTATCAATAATTGGTATTGTTTTAGGTTTTCGTGTGATTATGCGAATTTATCTCACACATTTGGTGTTTCGAAATATTTTTTAACATAATTAAAATAATAAACGAATAAGTAAGTAATAAACGAAATTTTAAATTGCATGCTAATATGTGCATGGATAATTAGCATCCAAAATAAATAATATTAAAACCAACGTAATGTATTATAAGTAATTTTTACAATATTATTAAGTAAATTATTAGTATTAAGGTTAGGATTAAGACCGTATTGTAACTTAAATTGCTCAATGATTTGGGAGTAATATTAGAAAATTTAAATATTTTTTTCCTTTGTCATATACGAGTATGTATCTTAATAATTGATATATTATAAAAAAGAAAATGAGCGTTCTTGTTTTCGGTTATTAAACTACTAAAGAGACCACTGGTAAATGTTAAGATATATATAAAACTGCGGGCCTATTACGAAATCTTCGACAACGTTTTTTATTTGAGAGTTTTTTTACGATATTATCTAAAATTTACGTCACCTCGTTGCAAATACAAAAATTGTAAATATTCATAAAATTATACTGAACTACTGAATAGAAAGAAATGGATTAAATAATTTCAGTTACATAAATTTAATCTTTTTGATTATATACATTTTGAAAATAAAATTTTATTATTTCATATTTATTATGTGTTTGGATTTGAAAGGTGTTAACAGCAGTTCCTGAAAATAAAGATAAAAGGCACAAAGAATCAACGAAATTAACATAATTCATAAACTTACCTAAAATTTGCAGCTGATCCGCCGTAGCAAATCGATTCTATGTACGGTAATTAGCTCTAAATCCAATCGTTAGTTTTAGTTTGTTCAGCTGAAAATAAAATGATAGTGTAATATTTGAAGTGCATAATTAAAACCTAGAAATAATCTTACCATTGCGAATTATATTTTTCTTACACTTGTTTACATTATAATTCTAACAGAGAGAACATTGAAAAAACATGATGTACTAGATTAAGCGATAAGCAAGAGAAAAATTGTACTTTTTAGCTTTAAATGTTAAAATCTAGATGTCACTTTATTATTGACACAGAAAATTTTGTAACCAAATGTTGAACAAAAAAAAATTCACTTCTGCCAACAATTTTGTAGTACGAGCACCTTGACTCTTAAAAATAAAATTAAATATTAGTTGCAATTAAAACGAAAAAAAAAATCAATAAGTGTGTTTGTATATAATATAATCTCGTCGAACATAAACACTTACATCCACCCATATTTGGAAAATAAAAAAATAGAAATACATAACATGATGTTTGTACTCGTATTTTTATACAATCGAAAAACTCATCATAGGGATTTTGACTAGTACAAAACTACATACTTTATTCATACCCCAGCGTTGCCGAGCTCAGTCGAGCAATTTACCAGCCTAGCAGTCCCTGTGTGGATATTTCTCTTAACATAGACTAAGAATTAAATCGGCTTACTGAATGGTGTCAAAATTATAATAATACTATAAAAATTGTACTACAAAAATAATTTATAATATTATTATGATTAAAAATATATTTTAGATAGTTTGTACAGCTCTCGATTATTATCAACTTTCATTTAATATTCGTGTTTATTTGTAACCTTGACATTTTTTTGGTTACAGATTTTCCACGATATAAAATTTTACAATAATCTTTTCAGTATCACACTTATCACCAATAAGTTACCTCACCAATATTATATGAAGTTTTTAAAATAAATTTTGAGAGTGTTGCCAACAAGTTAGGAACGAAGAAATTCTATTTAAAAAATCCTCGATTGGATCCTCTCAAGTTTGTTTTTGAATTAACAATACAGTTGAAGTGTTAATGTGTTAATGATCTTATTGATTTAGTATTTGGTATAGGAGTTTTACTAAAAAACGTAGACAAATAGTGGCTCCGTGCATGATTTGTGTAACAGCCGCTTATTGATGTACTCTTGTGATGCTGCTATACACCGCTCATACTGATTTTTTAAAAGCCTTAATAATGTGTAAACGTAAAAAATCATAACTAACTTTCTGACTACACAATTTACAACAACCATCCTGTGATATTTTGTTTGATTTTGCGTTTACATCTTGTCTTGATTTTTAGAGAATTTGGGCGCTAGTTGTAATTTTTACGTTCGCGTCGAAATGACACATGTTTTAGTTATTTTAGATAAAAAATAGTTAAAATTCAATATTTCTTTGGGACATTATTAGTCTATGTAAATATATACATATAACAATTAAAAAATCTGTGCACATCAGTGAGCAAAATAATTGCGTATAATTGTAATAAATAAATTTGTGTACACAAAAATGCGGGAAGGCCACATTATCTGCTTAATTTTCACTGTGGAATATAATTAAGAAAATTTATTTAATGTACCTCCAGGTTCCATTTAATTTGTTTGTGTACCAAGTATCGAAGTGTTCCAAGATCTAGATAACATGAACTAATAATGATTGCAGATTCATATTTTGTAATTCGTTCAGTTCAATTTTGCATGAACCCGTACTTTTATTTAAACATACACTCGTATACGTATTTTCAAACATACTCATATTACATTACAATTGGATGGAATACTTTATATGTTGAAAATATGGAAAGATGAAAATCAATAAGAAGTTTTAAGAAACTACCATATTCTTCAAGTAAAAATGTAAAGAAAAAAAATGCAAACGAAGTAGTACACTGAATGCTACGTTATTTCTTTAACACTTTGTTATCTATATACAATTGTTGTGTGTTTGTTATTTATTTAAATGAATATCAGTACCGTTTCAAGGGTTAAAAACCGCAATAATTTTACGATATATGCTATTCCGATGCACTTTATTTTTTATTATTATGTATATTCATAGATACAAAAAATTGGTACGGTTGGTAGATACGATTTTTTCTAAGTGTATTTATATATTCTTCGTTCTTGAAGCAAAAAAATAACCCAACTGATCACAACCCACTGTCAATGTATTTTTTATACAAACAATTTTTGGTAACATATATATTAAGAATATTTGTCAAATGGCTTTCGAAAGTCATACACAGATGTCAAATTGAATGATAATTGTCTGAATGTATAATTTTGTCGGTTTGGCTTATGCGACATCGCTATATGTATTTTATAAATTGCTATGCCTTACATTATATTATGGCAGCTACATTTTGGTATAATTGCATAAGATAGTTTCTTCACTTTTATTTACTTTATTTTCCTTATCGTTTACATGAGATTTGAATTTAAATGAGATAAGCATTTGTTGGATTTGCTGCAATAGATTTTCGATCGAAAAGCGATAAATTAAGACTTGTGTCTTATTAAGTTTTAAAATGATTGTTAATTTAAAAGGTCACGTGCACCATTGCTTTCGTATGGTCCATTCTTTAAACATTTTACGGGTATAGAAATATAAGGGAAAATGCTCATTACTACAATATAAAATAAGCACGAATTATTTTTGTTGCTTGGTTTTGTTGGTTTAAAATGACTTAATTTCCACCATCTGGCTTTTAATTTAAAAATTAAATGAAGAAGAAAGTTAAAAGACAATTTCGTTCGGTGTGCGGTGGAATAGAAAGTAAATAAGCTTTTATGTACATACACATAATCTATATTTTGTTGTTGTTAGGCGCCAATAATTTTTCTGTTTGTTATTGGACGCGCTTTTTTAGTTCGTTCCTATATTTTTTTAATATTCATTTTATCCGTCTCCGTTTTATTCGGCTGTTATTTTTTCAATATTCTATTGTGTGGTAAAAGTAATATAAGAAGCAGCTCTTCCTGCCGTCTAGTATAATTCGTTATTTGGGTTTTTGTTACACTTTTAAGACGCTACTGTTTTTGTTCAATTCTAAATTAAATTACATTTTTTTTTGCTAGTTGTGTCTTTTAATCTCAATTAATTTATTGTCAACTTCTTCTATATGGTGGCCTAAAAATGTTTTTTAAGTTTTTTGGCTGCGGTATTAGCATGGTTGGAAGAATGTGTCAAAATAAATTAAAATTTCTTTTAATCTTTCCACGACACTATTACTTTTTGAAAAAGTATTCTTCCGGTTAAAATATTCGATAATTCACAAGTTGTTCTACATACATTATGTATTTATGGGCATACGAGTAGCAAGAAATATTCAAAATGTTACAACGCTCGTTAGTTGTTTCTTGTTTTCATTTTGGTATCTAATTTTTGTTTATGAGTTTTTTCTCGATATTATCTGCTGAATATAACTTTTAGAATCAGCAAGTTAGTATGATAATTTATATTTTAGGCTTGGGTTTTGGTTTTGTTAGCAGAAACGAGTCGAAAATGGGAAAATATTTTCTACTCATCATAAATTTACAGTTTTTGAATTTCTTTTCTCAAATTTATTGTTGCCTTTAATTCTCATTTTCCAAGTCAAAGATAAGTTATATAAATATAAAACACAAATTGAGTTTCAATTCTCAATAATAACAATAATGACAACAGAATGAATAAAAGCAAATACTATGGATTTTTGAAATGAACAAGGAAACCATAATTTTCCGCAACAGCAGTGATGTTTTTATGGAAAAAATATTGAAATTGAAAAATGTTTTTTGTGAAATGAATAGCTGTAAATTTTAATAAATTAAATGTCGATATTTTATTTCTCTGTCTCTTTTCAATTGGGCATTTTATGGGTGCACTTTATAGATAAACTGTAAATTGTTTTATAATAATGTTAGAATTTATAAAGGATTGGTAATATAATTAAATTCGACCTAAAACGCAACCTAACTTAGTTGTTGTACTAGAAAAATTTCACTGACTTAATAATAATTATAACCTACAGCAAAAAAAAACATTCTAAAACAACGGCAAAGACATGATACCAAAATAGAAACATAAATGTTTGTACTAACATACAAAAAAATTTCTCTATCAGATAGGCTCAATAGAAAACGGTTGTCGCTAGTATATGTGTTTTGGTGAAACTACTTTTTTCAATATACATTTAAAAGTTCCCTAGCTGCTATCACCTTAACACAATTATAGTTCGAGTATATCCGATAAATTTTACATTTTATTTTATTTCCCTCATTGTCTCTTTCAATTTTCTTAATGTGGTTTGAGTAGATAAGACAACAATAAATTGGTTTCACCAATTTAGTGTTTATTTTGAATACTCAATAGCTTGAGCCTACCTGTAATTATTGTATTCTGGTATTACCCTGATTAAATTCATAAGGATACCAAAACAAATTTTAACGATTAAAAAACCATTAAATATTCATAAAATTCTTAACTAAATTGTAGTAGGCATTATATTTTACTGAGTGATCACAAAACTATAATAAATATCTCGATAGGCATAATTCACTTTGAAAACAAATAATTCTTACAGCCACGTCATTCTTCAATTTTTCGTCAAATTATTGTTTTCAATTTATATTTGTTAGATAAATGTGTGTTCGTTTTCTGTTCAGAATAATCTATGCGGTTAATGAAAAGCCTCTGTGCGGCCTAATATATAATGTTTTTGATATTTCAATCTAAATCCTACTCGAGACTATTTTCCTAGCTGTCTATAATATAATTAAATTATTACTCTAATAAATATGCTACAATCGAAAGAAAAAATTTAATTTTACCTTAATCCCTAAACAAAATAGTTTTTTAAATAACATTTTTATGAGGACAATGGATGTGATGACAATATTTTACGTAAAATTCAGAAATTATAAATACTAATTTATTAAAAAACATACTTTTAATAACTTAATAATTTTATCAACATTGTAACAAAATAACTGTGAAACACATAGCTCATACAAATAATGACAATCCACTCCTGCCCTTTTGGTGGTATTGATGGAAACCACAAAAATAAAAAATATCGAATTTCAAATATTTAAGTCACACCAGAAATTTAGCAGAAAAAGTTAAACTTGTTTAACACTAAACATGTTTCTTATTTTCATAGTCACGGGTTTATTTATTTATTTAAAGAAATCTATTCTGTGATTTACATGTATGATTTCAGAATATAATTTAAAACAAAAATATTAAAAAAATAAAATAAAGAAAATTAAAACACAGAAATATAAATCAGATCTTGATTTAACAATTAAAAGTTTAAAAAATAATTCTTAAGTATCTTTGAACTTCTCCTTTGATACTGTTACTTGGTATGTTTCATATTGGTCCTACTAAACTATTGTAATATTTTCTGGTTTTTGTACAATTTACATATAGTGTATTTTAATTTGGTTGCATAAACATATATCATCATCATGCATAATCATGTATCAACAATAATTTGATTTTGTCTAGAGCCGTCTTCAACTATGGCCAGTGACATGATTTGTTTGCTAATGACGTCACTTTACGTCGACGACTTCTCTTTTACTATTTTTTTAATACAACAACGAAAGTAACTCATTTAATTTATTCCTTGAAAGTTGAGCACATTTAAACAGAAGATAAAAGTAAAATCAACGTCTAATGCAAATTACTATGCTATGGAATGTACTTCTAAAGCTAGTTTTAGCTAGTTTTAGCTAATAGGCCGTAGTAAATGTCACTGGGTTCTATTCATCTGTTTACCACCATGTTTTGACACGGAAACAGGACATGATTATATTAAAAGGGTTTTGCAATATGTTAGTTAAATAATATGTTAGTTGATCTCCAGAATGAAATACGCAACTGCATAGTCGTCCTGCTGAAGACAGCAACGTTCCTTTTCTAGAGGTCACTTTTGATCCCATAGCTATTCATTGCAAATCACCTACGATTATGAAACTTACGTTATTTAAATTATTAGCAATAGGCTTTATTAATATTTTAAGCCCTATGACTTCGTTATTTTCAAACTAATAAAAACTAAAAACAAGCACATAATATAAAATAAATAAATTCAAGCAATGTTGATATACACTAAACAAAACGAAACAGTATGTTGGGCACAAAATAATAAAACTATTGAAATAATAAAAAATAATCTATTAAAACAAATTTGTCATAGAAATTTACACAATTAAATAAATTCAAGATAATAATTATCAATTAAAATTAACTTTAACTAAAACGCTAAACAAAAATCGATCACCGGTTTTTCAAAAAGCCAAACTTTAACGGCCTTTAAAAATGTTTTTGAATTTATTTGTCATCGAATAATAAAAACGCTCATAGGAGGAGGCAACTCAAATAAAATTGAGCATTGTTTCTAATATTGTCATGCGTAATTAATCGCATAGATCTATGTCCAGTCCTCATATAAATTAAACGTAAGAGTTGTGTAATCACTTAATAGTGAAATCAGTGTAAATACATTTTTATATAGTTTTACGTATCATTTTAATATTTTACCACAATATGAGATCTAGGTAAACTGAAGCTTATCTATTTGTGTTCGAAGATAGTATAAACTTAATGTAACTCGCACCTAACAGTATACATTTTATCAGAATACATATGGGTTTTTTAGGTTGAAATGGTTTAATAATTTATAGCGTTTTATATGTATTAGTTATACAAGTGGCATGTTCAATATCATAACCTATTAAAGGTATATGTTGCAGTTCTGTAAATTTTATGCGGTCGGCTTAAGTCCTGCTTGTTATTTCAGTATGAAAAGGAAATTTATTTCCCGCTAGTTTGCTGCCATCTAGTGCGCTACATAGTTCTGCAATGCAAATGAAATTATATTAGTGATTTTTTTATTCTGCACTTTTAAATACAGTACTAAAAATGGATGCATTAGTTTATATTAATGTGAAAGTTGAAGATAAAATTAATTAAACTGTGATACGGTGATTCTGACGTAGGGAGTTTTTCATTAACTCATTTTTCATTAGAATAAAAATTATACGTAAAACTGTGTAACTAAAAGTATAAAGATGATGCCAATTAGTATACATTTATTATTTTATAGCAGTAAAATTTCTTTTATAATATTCGGCATATAAATTCATGCTCAAAAAGAACTTAATTTGTGCTATTAGACGTTTATTGCTATAAGGTATATACTATTTAATGTATAATATTCGTTTTTAACAGATATGAAGAATACTCGTATAGATGATCCTGCTGAAGAATTCAATTGTTTTTGGAATGCTAATGAAGCCGAACTTCATCCCATTTTTTATTAATTACATCTCCAATTACTTAATGCACCCATGTTTTAAACAAAATTTTTATCTCGAATCCCTGGACGTAAATTCATTTGGCATCTTACGTTGCATGAATTCCGACAACGGACCAGCTATAATAGCTACCTACATCTGTGGTATCGTATAATAATTTTTTAAAGTGACAAAAGTAAAGAGTATACAATAATTAAAACTTCCTTGGTTTAGATATTAAAGTAATTTATTAACCGGAAAGAAAGCTGACGTTTCTAAAATATTATCCGAGTACAAAAACAAATGGCCGTATCACGCATGCCTTAAATCAAACAGTAAAAATGAATTAGTATATAGAAGAACAATATAACGTACAGTAAACAATTTACATATAAATTCAATTTTCAGATGAACTTTTTTTGTTGATGAATGCCGTGAATTTTTACAAGCAACACTCTCAAAAATAATGTAAACGATAGATTGAAGAAAAAATTTGAAGACTATTTTCAAATTGAAGAAAACAGACAATCGAGACAGACTTGACAGATTTGAAATCAGTACCTTGCCGTAAGAGTTCGAATTGTCAAAAAATAAATTTTAAAAACCACCTTTTGGTTCCGGCGTGAACAACACACGGGCAAAAATTTTGAAATTAATGAAAATTGTCAAAAGTTAATGGTTTGACCTCGGGCTGGTGAGTATCAAATTTAGTATATTATTAGTTTATTTCTCGTTTTTTAATTTTAGTTTATTTGGTTTTAGTACAAATTTTTAACATTTTGTGATTTTTATTTATTGGCAGATTCTCTTGGATTTCACACTAAGCAATGAAACCTGCGATAGTTCCTTCCCTGGTAACCAGCCAAAATATCATCTATTCGCTGCAGTTTAAAATTGTAGAAAATTTATCTAATCTGTATAAAATACAGAAGCTGAAAGGAACTAAGATGGTTTAACAGTTTTCTGTAACTTAAATGGCAAAAGGATCCTTTTCATAAATACATTTTTTTTGTTTAATTTTCATCATCAGATTGGGTTCTTGCATGATGTAAATATTAAATCATATTCAAGTTTTGTCTCCATTGCCTGCAGGAAGGAAGAACTAAGCAGAGCCAACTTTTTTTTATTAAAAAAGCTAAAATAACTTGACTCAACTACCATAGCGTCAAGTTGTGCTAATTTATGTTTGAATTTTCGCATTATTTGCAATATAATAACTTATTGTGCAATTTTGAATAAATTTTTATAGAAAAAAATTGTGTAAATAGTTGTTTGTTAAACGTTGATGAATTCGCATTGAGCAAAACAACAATTGATTCCACTTCAAAAAAATTAAACATTCTAAAATATAATGAATAATATGAATACGTTTGATGATGTTATTTTATTTAGTAAAAATCTGAACGAAAACATTGATATATTGGTGCTTGGTGATACTTGGGTTCAGAGTAACAACACCATTTCATTCCTACTAAATAATTTTCGGAGTATTTTCTATTGTCGTGATGATAGAATAGGTGGTGGTTTAGCTATATTTGTCGAAAATAATCTGGATTTTTAATATTGTTATGTGCGATGCTAATCAGGTCCCCTTTCATTTTATATGTATTGAGCTTACTGATTATAGATCGACTAAATAAGTGGCTGTTTATAGACCACCAAATTCAGATGTTAACTTATTTTTAGGGGGTTTGGTCGGTTTAAATATAAGCAAGACTGATGCAATTATTATTGGAGACATAAATATACCTGTAAATAAAAAATTGGATATAGTTTTTGACTATAAAAATATTATGATGAGCTCAGGAATGATTGTTACTAACACGTTTGCTACGAGATCAATTAGTAACTATATACTTGAAAATGTTGTATCTAGCTTTTTTCACCATTTTCTCTAATATTAGTGATCATAATATTATCTTTGCATCGGTTTACTTCAAAGGAAAATTCTGCAGACGAATTGATTCATTGTTTTGGTGTTTTTCTCAAAGGCACGCCCTTTGAGAAAAGAGTAACTAATAGTTATAGTTAATTGATAAATTTTCAGTGATTGAAAGTGTTGTTGCTAAATTAAAGAACAACTCTTGTCCTTGGATGACATACAACTTGTGGAAACTCATTGTGAATCGCAACAGAATATTAAAGAAACACAAATTAGACTCAAATAACATGGTAATTCGTGAACAATTATGTAATTTAAATAAACAAATACCATCTGAGAATTATCATGCAAAGAAACAGTTTTATGAAAGAATGTTTAGTAATGTGAACCAAACACACTTATGGAGAAATATCAACCAGTTTTTAAATGAAAATAACTATAAGTCCGATATTCAAACTATAGTCGTTAACGATGAAAAATATAGTAGTATCTGATATAGTTAATATATTTAACGATTACTTTGTACGTATAGGTAATCCGCTGGGAGAAGCAATTGGAAATGATAGGGATATCCATAAATTTAACACATTGCATTCGAATCCTAACTCTATATTTTTATCGCCCACTACTCCTGCGAAGACCTGTAATCTTATTTGTCTTCTAGATAGTGGTAAAGATGGTGGACCAGATAATATTCGTTATCAAGTTCTGAAACGTAATGTATCCTTCTTCTCTAAAATTATACCGAAATTAATAAATCCTATTTTTCAATCCGGGGAATATTCTAATCAATAAAAAATTGCCAAAGTTGTCCCAGTATTTAAAAGTGGTGAGAAAAATCTAATTTCTAACTACAGACCTATTTCTACTCTATCTGTATTTGATAAAATCATTGAAAAAGTTATAAATTCTCGATTCAGGAGTTTCTTAAAGGAATCGAACTTTTTCTATGCGTACCAGTATGGATTTAGAGAAGGTGCGGGTACTGATGTGGCTCTTGTTGAAATTATAAACATGGATTATAATGCTTTGGATCGGAAGGAACATATTGCAGCTATCTTGCTTGATCTAAAAAAAAGTTTTTGATACTATTGATCACAAGCTGCTTCTCGATAAATTATACGGTTATGGATTTCGTGCAGTAACCTATGAACTGATTAAATGGAACGTCAGTAATATTTTAACTGTGAAATGTGGGATTCCTCAATTCATTGTGTCCAACAGTAATGGTCCCATTACTGTTCCTGATATTTATCAATGACATCTCGAATTTGCCTTTGATTGGTAAAATTCAGATTTTTGCAGACGATACTGCAATATTTTATGAAACAGGAACATTTGTTCTACAATACAGAATAGCATGAAACATGATATGAACATCTTCTGGAATAGTTCAAATCGAACTTGATCTCTTTGAATTTAAATAAAACAAAATTTATTATCTTTCATTCACCACAACAAAGTCTAATTGATTTGCCAAATCTTAATATATATAAATAACATTGTACTTGATAGAAATGAATATTTCAAGTACTTAGGTGTAACTTTTGATACGCACATGTCTTGGGTTGAACACATTAAATCCGTCTATAGTAAAATAGCTCCGTTAGTAGGATTGGTAAGAACTCTCGTATTTTGTGCCTAGTTATGTATTGAGACTTATGTACTTTGCATTTATTCATCCCATAATTCTTTATGGAATTATTGCTTACGGAACGGCAAGTCGGAGCAAATTAAAACCTCTCCAAATCATGCAAAACAAAAGTGTGAAAGCTATTTTGAAGCCCCTTTTCGATTTTCATCATTGGAATTATATGAAATTGAATCCAAAGGAATTTTGCCGTTGGGTGTGTTGTATTATTATCAAGTTTCACTATACAGTACAGGGCATTAAATGTTTCTTCTACCTTATCTAATTTAGAATTTAGTAATTGTAACCTTAAATAAGGAACTAGATTTGCTAATAACATATCATACGGATCTATTACAAAGATTGTTGATGATAAATTTCCATTAACCCGTCTAAAAGACGTATTGGATAGAATGGGTCGAGCGAAATACTTCTCCACGCTGGATTTAACTAGTTTGTTCCACCAAATAGAACTAGAGGAAGAATCGCGTGCTATGACAGCATTTTCTACCAGTCGAGGCCACTACCAATTTAAAAGACTACTATTCGGTCTCAAAATATCAACAAATAGTTTTCAAAGAATGTTATCGCTTGTCTTAGCTGATTTAGATGAATTAGCATTTCTTTATGTTGATGATATAATAGTATTTAGATCTGGTATAAAACACCATAATACAAATTTAATAAAGGTATTAAAACGACTAAGGTATATTATAAATCTAAAGATTTATCCATCAAAATGCAATTTTTTTAAAGGCGAAGTAACTTATTTAGTTCATCTTATTACATAGTGACCGGACAAGTGGTGCAGTGGTTAAAGCTTCGGCACTTGGACCAGGAGGTGCTGGGTTCGAATCCCATCAGAGGCTAGATGCAAATCGAATTTTCATCATCGATTACGATCGGTGATGCTAATAAATACAACTAAGACCCTCTGATGGAGAGCAGAATTCCGTGTCACGCGCCGACCCACCTTCCATGTCAATGTACAGGTTGACATGGAGCTTGCAATGTGCAGGTGGTATACTGTAGTTGTGTGAGTAGGTGAAGTAGGTGGGTTAATGATGTTCCAGTGAATGAGTGGTATCACAATGAGCCTAAAAAATTGGCCTAAGTGTGCAGTAAGCAACCACTGAAACCTGTTAAACCTACATAGTGAAGAGATAAAACCTGATCCATCAAAATTTGAAATCATTAAAACTATCCGTGTCCTACAGACGTGGATAGCAGACGTAGATTTGTAGCATTCTACAATTATCATAGAAAATTCATTCGTGATTTTGCTTTGATCAAAACCATCAAATAGTGTATTAAAGAAAGGTGCAGTATTCACTCGGACAGATCAATGTGAAGAATCATTTAAACTTTTAAAATCAAAGTTAATGAACCCTCCAATATTGCAATATCCGTATTTTGATAATTCATTTTGATCACAGATGCGTCAAATTTTACCCTTGGATCAATTTTATTACAAGGAGAAGTTCGATAAACATGAATTAAATAAACTGATAATAGAAAAAGAGCTGTTAGCTATCCTTTGGGCTATTAATTACTTTAGGCCTTACCTGTTACTGACCATAGGCCGTTAGAAAGTCTTTTCAAATAAAAATCCAACATCAAGGATGACGAGGGTTAGACCGTAAGTAAAATCTTCTGCAATGAGTATATCTGTGGATATGGTGTCCCACTCTTCATCACGACAGACCAAGGAACACAATTCGAATCAACGTTGTTCACCGAGCTCACGAAGCTCCTAGGTTCAAATCGCATTCGAACAACTGCATACAACCCCAAAGCGAATGGTCTTGTCGAACGGTTCCAAAGGCAATTAAAATCCGCCTTAACAGCTCTATGTAATACATCCCATTGGAGTTCAGAACTTCCAACTATCCTATTGGTTATTCGAACCTCTGTCAAGGAAGACCTAGACTGCTCACCAGCAGAGCTAGTATATGGTTAAAATATCAAGGTTCCCGGTGAATTCTTCATCAACAATCAAAATTCGAACACAAACACAGATACTTCGGATTTCGTGAAGCAGCTTCGTACTACCATGAGAGCCTTAGTTCCTACGGATACACGATATCCAAACGAACAGGCAACGTACATTCCCAAAAATCTGGAAACCTGTTGACACATATTCGTGCTTGCGGGTAGAGTCAGAGGTCCTTTGAGTACACCCTATTCTGGGCCGTATTAAGTAACCCGCAAATTGCGCAAATTCTTTGTTGCGGATATAGTTGGAAAATCAACAACAATTGGCATCGACAGACCCATACGGAGTACTTGTGGTAAACCCAGTCGAAAAACGTAGTGTTCGAAAAACACTTTTCATACTTCGTCGCACTCCTCGTAGCAAAACTATTTATCCACCGCGCCGCTTAATTACGAAGCATAGCTCGTTTTGCTGAATAGAGCTATTTCGCCACCTACATTCTCGAATCTCAATATTTATCGATTATCGATAAATGTCGAGAATTAAAAATATTCACACGGGAAAAGAAATAAGAAACGAAAAAGGACGTTCGGGTTTTGAAGTTCAAGAGACACAGTCTCATATACGCACACGCGAGTCTAAGTGAAGAAAAAGTGAAAACCAGAAGTGCCGAACAATCGTCCACCATTGAAGTCGAGGACTTGTGTTAAAAAAATCTAATAAATTATAAATGAATAAAGTTTTAATAAATCAAAAATTTATATTTATAATAATACAAATATAGTGAGTGTATTTATATCCTAAAACCCGCGATTCTCACTATAGGTCATTATCAGGTTACATAATTAATTTATATTGGATTATTGGCATGCCAGGTGGGTTGTTCATTTTTCCTTCCATTTTATCATTTATACTGCGCTGTTGCCATACGGATAACCAAATTTGTTCTGACCCAAGCAATACTTGGTAGACGATGATGGTGAGTACTAAGTAGATGTCGCATTATCTCTCTTTCACGCGCTTCCCACATTTTGTATTAATCTAACCTATCTTTAACGTATTAAGATTTAAATAGCACAAATGCTATTGTTTATCATACGATAGCTATTGGAATAGACCGCTACCAACGTTTCACCCTCGTAAATCATTTATTAAAATCCCAATTAAATGCCCATAATTGCCAAAACGCCAATACTATAATAATGACGCTAAACAGCTATTATAACGAATATATTAAATAAGAAGAAATTTAAACTAATCATGCCATGTTCTGCTAAGCACAGTCTCATACCTTATCACAAATTTTATCAACCATAAAATCAATATTGTGACATTTTCAATATATGTTACGTAACAAATTTGCTAATGTTACAATCAATGATCGATATCATTGTTATAACAGATAATGATAATAGTAATAATATGATACATTTATAATAATGGCCATCATAATAATAATATAGAAACCTCATTCTTCAAACTAAAAAAAATGACGAGAGCTTTTCTATTCGCCTATATGTAGATACACGTAAGTATATGGGGATAAGGAATACATTTTCCTTTTATACATTTTGCTATATTTTAAATCACAGAATCCCTGAAAAATATTAAATCTACCTTCTTTTTTATTTTGGGTAATGATCCAATCATCCATCCCATTTCCATTATTCTTAAGGTGTTTTATTTTTTTTATCCTTCTCTCCCCCTATTTTTATAGATTGGTTTCCATGTCCTGTTTTATATATTTTGGACAATTTTTTATTTTTTTAGATGGTTGGATAAAAAAAACGTTGAGGTGTTGTACCTTCTTACCTATACAATACAAACAAAAACTGCTCAAATACATATTGAAGAGGCATAAAGGTTGTAAAAGGGATTCGATTCCATAATTAGGGCAATATTTTTTCTTATGCGTTATGTTTGGTTGATGGATTATACTAGGCTACTATAGATGTTTGATTTTGATCAATCGAAACTGAAATATTTTTATTTTGTTTTGGCAAACAGGCATATTTCTACTAAGGATTGTTGGATTTCTTTTTTTTCGATTATTCAGGAGAATTTTTAAGTCCGAATAGTAAGACGTTTACATTTTTATAATATATTTCGTTTTGATTTTTTGCAAGGTAAGGTGAATTACATAAGTAGAATTTTTTGGAATTTTATTTGGTTTTAATTTTCCGATAAGATTTATGTATATATGTGTAATGTCTTGCAAAGAAAACAGTTGATAATTTAAAAACTTTGTCAAAGAGTCCATTGTCATTGCTTAAGATTGGTTTTCACTTAGTTGTCGGACTGTATACTCGTATATGTATATTGTGAAATGACAAATCGTCCAATACGTGTAAGACAAATCATAAGAAGGATATAAGAGACCATAAACTAAGGATATTTGACATTCTCACTTACTAAACCTTTGTTTTTGATCCGCATTGTTTTTTGGTAGGGATTTAACCCAAACAGAATCATAATAAAGACTGGCGTTAAATACGTTTTATTTTTCAATTTCGACATAAAAATACATACATTTTTGTATTGATTAAAAATTAGGATAATTTCGTCAAAATCATGTTTTGATTGACCATAGAACAAACAAAACATCTATGAAATTGCCGATTTTGAAACATTGATTTTAGTAGCTTGAAAACTATGATTAACTAGGGGAAGGCAATAATCCATTTATAATTCATTAGAATTGGACAAATATCGCAGATTCCAGTCAGCTATGTAAAAAAATTAATAATTTTGTAAATTCTATCTTATGTTATGTGATTATTATTCAATCGAGAAAGAAACGAATTTAATTGATTCTTTTTTTATTCGTTGTGTTCGGATCCATTGAATGAAAACAATTAGTTATGTAAAGACCAAAATAGTTATAAATTATTTATATTGCACGTTTTCTTTAGACGCATCATCAGAAATCTATAACAAAATTGTTTAAAAATATAAATACTTAGATTAAAATGTTCGATATAAAAATAATTTTTTTTTTACCAAAATGAATTACCACATATATACTATACATTAAATTTTTTAAAATTAAAGATTAAAATTTAACATACTATGTATATAAAAAAAATCACGCCGCAGAGAGACAAAACGAGTGTACAGTACTTAGTTAAACAACCAACTGTATACCAAATCTATTTAACTCTAAAAAATTATGACATTCGTAATAGATATTTCATTTATATGTTGGTGAGATATGTTTGTAAATATTAAGTGGACTGAGATGTTTTTCATTGATATTCTTGACCTCATTTTTTTTATTAACCGAGTTGGAAGAATTTAAGAGTATGTGCGTTCCTTCTAAAACGAGCTCTTTTTGTTTTATGAACTTCATAGTTTCTGATTCCCCATAATAGAATAAGTGTCCCGTTTGTTTTGTGTGTGTTATTAGCGATGTATTTTGATGATCGTTAAGTATGTGGTTATTGAGATTATTTTTATGTTGTTTAATTTTTTGGATGTCTCACCAATTACAGCATTACAACCAGAACAGTTGATTTTGTAAACAATGCCGGATTGTTGGTTTATGTCAATTGTTTACTTGTTATTAGTGAATAAAATATTTTTAATTTTGCAGTTTCACTATATACAAATATTCCTGTAAATTTAGCGATTCACTTTATAGAAAGAAAATGGAATATGTAATGGAACTGTAACAACAAACTCTCATCACAAGAGCGACTTTTTTAATCTTCTCAATTTTTGTCTTAGTAAATGCGTTGTCATTCTATGTGATGGTATAATTTATAAACAAAAACAATGTTTATAAATGGGTTCACCATTAGCACCGATAATAGTACTATTTAGTAGTTTGTATTTGACATTTGCATACCTAAATTCACATCAGTCCCAACAATTATAAAAAAATATGTAGATATATCTTAATTTCTATACCATTAGATGAAATGAGACCAGACATTACAAATAATAATAATTTCCATCAACAACTCAAATTTACTGTAGAAGTAGAGGAAACTAATTCAATATCATATCTTGTTCTTAAATTACACAGAAAACAAAATAAAGTAATAAAGAATTGGTATTCAAAACCGACGTCATCTAACCAATTACTAAATTACCATTTCTCTAATCCGATGTCACAGAAAATTAACGTAGCAACGAACTTAATTACAATCACAGAGACATATAATTAATTTACACCATCTTGATCAAGAAGAACATTCATTATTATAAATTGATTTACAAAATTAAAAATAAATTTGGCAAGTGTGCAATACATTTGGCTACATCACACACATCAATTCGTCCCACATCCACAGATAACAAGAAATCCCAAGCATCATATATAGGGTTTTCCAATAGGAATGGTATGATTTTTAAGTGACGTTTCGGCCATTTATAATATGTCATGATCTGTCATTTTTTGTTTCATTGTATTCAGCAATGTTTACAATTTCATCATGGTGCAAGGACAACGTTTACAAACGTTTTTTTTAACGATAACGATTTTTTTAAGAAAATCATCTTCTCCGATGAGGCTCACTTTCATCTGAGTGGTGCGGTAAATAAACAAAACTGTCGATTCTGGTGCGAAGTAAATCCACAAATTATTCATTAAAAACCATTACATTCACCTAAATTAACAGTTTGGTGTGGTTTTTGTTCTGGTGGAATCATCGGTCCGTATTTTTTTCGAAATGAAGCTGGTAACACCGTTACTGTCATTGGATATCGGTATAGATCGATGATAACCCACTTTTTATGGCCGAAATGGGAAGAAGTTGATCTTGACAACATTTGGTTTCAACAAGACGGGGCTACGTGCCACACAGCAAGTGCAACAATTGAATTATTGCGAGAAAAGTTTGGATCATATCACTCGTATTGGAAAACCCTATATTAAAGGATTATATCAATTCACAAAACAATTACGCATAATATTCCTAGCATTTCAATGTCTTTCAAACCACAAAACAAAATTAAAAATATTTTATTCACTAATAACAAACAAAAAATTGACATAAACCAACAATCCGGCATTGTTTAGAAAATCAGCTGATCTTGTTGTAATGCTGTTTATATTGGTGAGGCATCCAAAAAATTAGAAACTCGTATTAGGTAAACAACATAAAACCTATCTCAACCAAATACATCCATAATGATCATCAAAATATATCGTTAATAACACACACAAAACAAACGGGACACATATTCAAATATGGGGAATCAAAAATGGTGGATCATGAAGTTCATAAAACAAAAGAAGCTCTATTAGAAACAACGCATACTCTTAAATTCTCCCAACTCGGTTAATAAAAAATGTGATATCAAGCACATCAATGAAACATATCTCAGTTCATTTAATATTTACAAATATATTTATCTCACCAACACGTAAATGAAATATTATTTTACGAAAGTTATAATTTTTTAGAGTTATATAGATTTGGTATACAGTTGTTTAACTGAGTGATGAAAAATTCCTAAAATCACAAATTTTTGTAAGTCATGTTTTAATTTTATGATTTTTATGTTTTGAATGTGTAGTCTTGATTGAAAAAAAAATTTGAAATCTTTAATATTTTTTGTTGTTGTTGCTTTTAAAGATTTAGGGTGTCAAATTTTGAGAAAAACGATAATCTTGATGTTGTTTGTATGTCGATAAAAAGAAAAATAATTGTCGATAATTATGATTTTGGGCCCATGTTAAAGGTAAGTTAATAAGGATTTCTAAAAAAATATAAAAATATTATATTGTTTAAATCCTTCTTCTCTAAATTTCCCACCAAAATGTTCTTTTTAAATTTTCTCAAAAACCTATTTTTTTTTTTTTTTCTAGAATTCGATAATTAATATTTTACAGCATATCAACAAACTAGAATACCGTTATTTTTTGTTTTCTTGCTAAATTCGTTTTAGTAAGAGAAGCATTTCATTTTTATATGGAAAAACTGTATTTCAGTGGATATTTCTCAGTGTTTTGAAATTGTTTACAAAAAGGATAGTTCAGTTAAATTATTAACACTAGATATACCGACAATTTGACCATACCTATTTCTACCGACACCAGTCAAAATGACTGGTTTAAGTAAAAATGGTTAGTAGGGTTTCCGGTCTTAATGTATTTTAAAAAAATGATAAATTACTTCAATTAAGTTAATTGTAATATATTATATTAATTATAACTATATTTATTAGTTAATTGAACATAATAAGTAGTAAAAAAATAAGGTGAAGTAGTAAATTGAAAATATAAATTTTAAAACCAGTCATTTTGACTGGTGTGGTAAATCTAGTGTTAATATTTATTATTCAAATTTAATTACATATATTTAAAATTTCAAACCCAAATTCTTTTGATAATATTATTTTATTGTTTAACATTAAATCTTATTCAAATTACAATTTAAATTTAACATAATCGTCAGTATTAGAATATTTTTTACATTTCAAATAGTCATCCTCTGTTGGAATAACTGCATGGAAATCGTGAGTTCCTTTTACTGTTTTTAAATTTTCAAACCTAGTTGCAAGTTTGATTTGCTTGGATTTATGTTCTGCGTCTGAACAAAATCCAAAATTGATATCTGTCTTCAACGTTTTAGCCCATTTAAGTAATTCATCTGCATTGGTTATTGTACTGCTGCATTCCATTGTGAAACTAGCTCTGGATGCCATTCTTTTGATGGTACCTCCTACTCCATCACATGGACCTTTTCCATGAGCTGTTGCATGGAAATGCCATTCACAATCAACTCCAAAATCCTCTTTGTGTTTTAAGATGTTCTTAAAATTTTTCTTATTTTTATAATGCGTGACTGCCCCATCGGTAATATAATAAATTTTAGATAAACTGGATATTTTAGTTTTCAAGAACTGCATCAATTTTTCAATGAATAAGTGACCCGCTACAGTATCTTGGTGAAGACAATCCGATATTATAATGAGGAGTGGTGAAGTAATTTGCCATCCAAATTTTGGTAAATTAAAAATGGATGAATAGTCGCTTGCTTATTATTCCAATGAAATCCTTGTGCGGCATTTTGCATTATAAATGCATAATTTTCTGCAAAATCACATAAAACTATCACCTCCGTAGACTTCAGCGACAATTTTTTATTTTTTAAGAAGTTGGACTGCTGAAATGAAATGAAGCAATGAGGTGACAGATTCTTCAGCTTATTCATGAAATAATCCAGAAATTCATCCAACGGTTGAGAAAAGGTCTCTAGATTGCACCTATCGGTAGAAACCCACTGACTAAATTTTAACTCAGCATCCTCGCAGCCATGTTCCGGAAATGCATTTTTCAAATATTCTTTAAAGTTATCCAGTCCTGGGCAGCTTTCGCATTGTAGAAGGTAACATGTTGGTGTAGGCTCACCTGGTTTTTTAGATCATCAATCAATTCATCATATAGTGCAACCTTCCTTTGATCTTCGGTTGACTGATTCGAAAGCGGCACGATTCCCGGAACCAAAGACGTTGATGGTGTTATTGAAGCTAAATCTATTACTTTTTGCTGCTGATGTTTTGGCCTGGCTTCTAACGTACTCGGATATATAGGAGACTTTCCAAGAAAGGGTAACACTTCATTCATTTTTTCCAAAACGGACACATTTTTTAAATAACACTCTTCACTATCACTGCTATTATCGTTATCGGCTATTTGCGGTGTTAGAGGTGATGTTGTTGATGGTCCCGCAACTGGTGACAACTGTGATTCTATTTTTCGTCGTTTGCAGGTAATATTTATATAGCACGTTGAACAGAGATACAAATTATCTTGATTCTCAACTGATTGTGGCATAAATTGTTTAACATAATCCGTAACTCGTTTTAGTTTACTCGAACACTTTGAATCGTGATATGGTTTACAACACTTTCGAAATTTATCCATTATCAAATTTAGCGCACTAGTGCTTATTTATCCACTTAAACTTACACTCAGTTTAACATACTGTTACTATTTCAAATTTTAAAAAAATCTTACTCCTTATTTAAAATGTTGTCTACAATTCACAATGTCAACTAATCAAAAATTTTAATTTTTACTCCTATTTATATCAACAATGTTCTTTTTTTGTTTTCAAAAGAATTACTCATCGTTTAACAGTTACGCCTGCGTCAAGTAAAAATAAACCACTCTCAATAAAAAAGAGGAAACAACATTTTATTTAGTCTTTTTTAAAATAACCCAAAAAAAAGAAAAGGAATTTATGGTACTACGACTAACCAAACGATGTAAACCAGGGGGTGGCACCTCATAATTCTGTGACTCATACTTAAATATGACGCAAAATTGTATAATAAATAAAATGCAAAACACACAAATTAAGTGAACTACTACTTTTGTAAACAATTTCAAAAGACTGAGAAATATCTATATAGCTTTCCATATAAAAATGAAATTCGTCTCTTACTAAAACGATTTTTGCAAGAAAACAAAAAATAACGATATTCTAGTTTTTTGATATGTTGTAAAACATTAATTATCGAATTCTAGAAAAAAAAAAAAAAAAAAAAATAGGTTTTTGAGAAAATTTAAAAAGAACATTTTGGTGGGAAATTTAGAGAAGAAGGATTTAAACAATATACTATTTTTATATTTTTTTAGCAATCCTTATTAACTTACCTTTAACATGAGCCCAAAATCATAATTATCGGACAATTATTTTTCTTTTTATTGCGATAAATACAATACCATGATTATCATTTTTCTCAAATTTTGACACCCTGTATCTTTAACAACAACAAGAACCAAAAAAAATTAAGTGTCTCAAAATGTTTGTTTTAATCAAGGCTCCATATTCAAAACATAAAAATCATAAAATTAAAACATGACTTATGGCTCCATAGAGTGAATTTGTGATTTCAGGAATTTTTCATCAAGTATATACTATTTTTGTTTCTCTGCAACGTATTTTTTTATATATGTACATAGTTTGTTAAATTTTAATGTTTAATTTTAAAAATTGTAATGTATAAATTTTTTTACATATCGAGCATTTTAATCTAATTATTTATATTTTTAAACAATTTTGTTGTAGATTCCTGATGATGCGTCAACAGAAGTCGCGAAATATAAATAATTTATGACCATTTTGGTCTTCCATAAATAATTTTTTTCATTCAATGGATCCGAACACAACGAATAAAAACAGATTCAATTAAATTATCATGGATCAATTAAAAACATAATATATATATATATATATATATATATATATATATATATATATATATATATATATATATATATATATATATATATATATATATATATATATATATATATATATATATATATCAATATTTTAAAATAAATCAATTTCAAAATTTCAATAAAAAAATATTCAGTGTAAACCGTGGCGACGTTGATAATCGCACTTCAAGTTTAACAGTCGTGCAATACCACACGTTGTTTTTTTAATTAGGTACATTTTTTTTAAATGCATTAATAAAATTTTCGTATTGTGTTTTATGTGACCTAATAAAATTTTTCGTTTAATTTTAGGTAGTGCAATAGTGTTTAAGTAATACAAAGTTTTAATGTTTGTGTTAATTTCCTGTGCATTTTATTTGTGTCTATTTAGTGATTCACTCTGCATTAAATATATAACATCATTTCCAAGCTGCTAAGTGTAATAAAATGAGTGTATTGACGAAAAGGGTTACTGCATCTGCAAAAGCGATGGCACAATAGTTAATTATTTTGTAAGTAAAGGGTTTTTATGTGGCCATCTAGCGCGGTGCTTGTCAACCTTACTTTTACATCTTAATTTCATTTTTATATTAGTAATAGATAAAATTGTCATGGCCTGTTTAAGTTCAAAGCTCCCTAATTTATGAATTTAGTATATGGTTCCTCAGATATATGGTATGCCTCCCAAGGGGGTCGTATGGCCCCCGTTTGGAAACACTAATCTAGCGTACTACGTCTGTGCTGTTTTAAACTCCGAATCAGTATCAGACTTTAAGAAAGCTATTGTGAATTTTGAAGGTCTATCGGGATTCTGTCTTGACTGCTTTAAATCTTTTGTTTACCAACATATCAGCTTTTTTTTATATAGAACGATTGTATGTGAACCCGCTTCCGATGAATTAATCGACAATGAAACAAAACTGTACAACACAGAAAGCCATTTTGTACGTGACTACAACCATTGAAAATTTTGCCAACCGCTTAGTGAAAACAATCCAACAACTGAAAGTGCTTTGCCGATCCCAAATGCATATCGATTAGACACTGACCCAAGTTTGCTATTGTATCACCTGCTATTGTTCAATCTCAACTTTAGATATTTATAAGTAGGATCCACAAGTCAGTTACTGATGAAGAATTAAAAATCTTAATTCCTGCTAAATAGCAGGATAGTGCTGGCGTTGCAGCATTTAACGTTAAGATAAAACCAGTGAACTGGCCTAGTATTATTTTTAAAAGAATTTGAGTATACAAAACGGAATTGAATTCGAAACACCCAGAATATCCGCTAGGAAATGTAGATATATTTACAACATGTAACACCTCATCTAGAAGCAGTGAAATATTTAAAACAAGAGAAGCTGAATGAACGGTTACGGTATCTTAAAACTGCAGTTAACAACGTGGATAAAAGGCGGGTGTCTACTTAATTCGTCGTTTCTTATAAGTGCCTCTTTGCTGGATAAACGAGATAAATGTCAATTAAAAGAATTCCTTCTATAACGGTCCTAATATAAAAAAACAAGTGGGAAACTTCAACAAAAAAATTGCTGACCGTTAATATAAATAAGTTTTAATATTTATTTAGAGGTACGGTCATTATACGGCTCGGCTAAGGACTCAGCTCGGGAGGTTTCATTTTACTATACATAAATAAATCTTGTTAGACCGTTGACAACGCTAGAATTCATGTCAATCGTGAGACGAAATCTTGGTTTGTGCCTAAATGTGTTGAGATTTTGTGTTGGCCGGCTTGCAGTCCTGACATAAACTCAATTGAAAACGTTTGAGGAGTTCTATTACATCGCCTGAAAAGTTCCCGGTTGACACATATTTAAAGGAGGATGCCACAAATTTAAAATCACATGATTTTTAAATTGTACCAACCTTCAAACGATATGTGTCAAAATTGCATTATATTCCGACTATTACTTCATAAATTACAGTTATTATAGTGACACTGCTTTTTTTTTTTTTTTTATATATTTATTTATTACAACTGATTTACAAATCATCTAGTAATTTATCTTTCATAATTTATATTCTTGTTTGGAGGGTTGTAGCCCTTTGGCTATTCCCCTTTACAATTTTATTATATTTTTAGTCGATCCTGATTGGATCTTGTAGATCATGCGGTTTCTTCCTTCTTACTAGGTTTGAATCATCCAACATACGACGTATCTCAGCATTTTGGTGTAGACTAATACGTTGCATGTGTTTTCTCGCGTGTTTGCTTATTTCTTCACTAACGAAATCCATCTTCAGATCTCTATGGAGGTTGTCATTTCTTATGTACCACGGTGCATTAACTATTCCACGAAGGACTTTGCTTTGGAATGACTGGATGATATTGACATTGGTTTTCTTTGTACAGCCCCAGAGCTGAATACCGTAAGTCCACACAGGTTTTAGGATTTGCCGGTATAGTAGCAATTTATTATGTAGAGTTAGCTCAGAATTTCTTCCTAAGAGCCAATCCATCTTTCTGTATTTGATGTTTAACTCTTCTTTTTTCTTTTTCACATGCTCTTTCCATTTTAGTTTCGCGTCTAGAGTCATGCCTAGATATTTTGCCGTATTTGCATAGGGAATTTGCTGGGAGTTCAGTTCTACTGGTATCCAGTTGACCTTCTTGTTGGTAAAGTTTACGTGAACAGATTTTGTTTCATTAAGTTTTATTCGCCATCTCTTGGTCCAGATACTGACAATATTAGTAGCTCTTTGCAATTTGCTTGTAGATTCTTCTATGCAATTAGCAACTGCTAAGATGGCCGTATCATCCGCAAACGTCGCTATGTTAGCATCCTCTATCGTTGGCAGGTCCGAGGTGTATAGAACATATAAAGTTGGTCCCAGAACGCTACCTTGTGGTACCCCTGCTGATATTTTCTTTATTTCTGAGTATTCGCCATCTAATTTAACTCGAAAGTGTCGGTTAGATATGTAAGATTTTAGAATTTCATAAAACTGCTTTGGTAAGTCTCTTTGTAATTTATATTCCAAACCTTTATGCCATACTCCGTCAAAGGCCTGTGCTACATCCAAGAAGACGCTTGAACATACTTTCTTTTTTTCAAGTACGTCTTCAATTATGTTTGTAATTCGGTGCACTTGTTCTATTGTTGAATGATTTTCTCTGAAGCCAAATTGATGTGGAGGAACAAGATTTCTTTCTGCTATTATTGGTTTTAGTCTCTTTAGGAGTAGTTTCTCGAATAATGTTGAAATTAGTGGGAGTAAAGAAATGTGGTTTGGGGAACAAGTGGTTTGTTTGGTTTAGGTATCATAATTATTTCTGCTACTTTCCATTGACTTGGAACGTGTTTAAGTTTGAACACTGCATTAATTATTTGGAGTAGTTTACGCAAACCTTTTTCAGGAAGAGCTTTTACTATTTGTCCTGTAATTAAGTCATATCCTGGAGATTTCTTTGTATTTAGGTTGAGATTGATTTCCTCTTTTAATTCTTGTAGTGTGACAGGAGATATATTGCAGTTATCCATTTTATATACTGGTGGTATGTTTTCCTCTGCAGTTTGTCTAGGTAGTGGCTGAAACGTGTTCTCGAGGTGGGTTGCAAACAACGAAGCTTTTTGCTTTGCACTTATAGCCCATGTACCATCTTCATTTTTTACTGGTGGAATTTGTAGTTTAGGTCGTTTTAAACTTTTTGTCGCTTTCCAAAGGGAGTTCTCGGTATCTTTTTCCCCAGTAAGGCCACTCAAGTATTTATTAATGGATTCGTTTTTGATTTCTTTAATTAGCAACTTTAGTTTATTGGATAAAAAATTAAGAGTTGTTTTATATTCTGGCGCTCGACTTCTTTACCAGGCCTTTCTTGCTTTTCGTTTTGCTGCAACCAGTTCCCTAACTTCTAGAGGATAAGTAGCATTTCGGCGCATTTCCTTTGAACTTGAGGGGGTACTACTCCACGCCGCTTCTTGTATACTGTTGTTGAGTTGTTCTAGTTCTTCTTCTAGCTCTATCGGGATTTTAATTGGCACCTGAAGATCAATATTATCCTCAATAAGTTTCTGGAATTTCTCCCAGCAGGTTTTTTTGTTCGTTAGCGAAGGTGGACTAGTTTTTTTAATAATCGTTGCACTGACTGTCATAATAACAGGCGTATGATCCGACATAATCCCCTCGCTGCTTTCTAGGTATATGTAGTTTTCGGCTATACCTTTGGTGATAAAGAAGTCAATGATATCGGGTATTTTGTTTCTATCCGTAGGCCAATAAGTTGGTTGATCTCCAGAATGAAAATCGCAATTGCATAGTCTTCCTGCTGCAAACAGCTCTCTTCCTTTTTTAGAGGTTACTCTTGATCCCCAGTAGGTGTTTTTTGCATTAAAATCACCTCCGATTATGAAACTTGATCCAAGTGATTTAAATAACGTGCAATAGTCTTGTTTAATTAAATTATATCTTGGGGGGCAATATATTGACGATACACTATATTCTTTGTTGTTATTTATAAATACTTTTAAGGTGACTACTTGCATAAATTCCTCTTCAATTTTAAGATCTATAAAGTGTTTGATGTTTTCTTTTATAACCACCGACGATCCTCCCCTTGCCCTTCCTGCTGGATGAATGGCGTGGTAGCAATTGTATCCATATATTTTAAGATATGAAGTTGAAGTAAAATGGGTTTCCGATACTAGGCATATATCTATTTTTTCAGTATTTAGGAAAATTTCTAATTCTGGAATATGTTGCATTAGCCCATTTGCATTCCAGGTTACTATTCTTAATGTTTTATTTGTTGTTGTTTGCATCATTTTAATAGAGCATGGATTTCATTTCATTTAGAGAGTCTTGCTTATCTAACCTGTTGCTTAGAGCTTGAAGGCATTTCTCTTGTTTAGCTAGACGAATGTTAAGAGCTTCCATGCTTCTTAGTATCTTTTGGAGCACTGCTGTACCTTCAGTAGTGTGCTCCGAAATAATTGGTTTTGTCATGACTACTTGCGAGTACAGTTTTGGTTTTGGTTCTCCCGTTTTACTAGCATGAGGTTTAGGTTCCTCTTTGGTGGAAGTTTGATAATTTTTTACCGATACTCCTGGACTTTGTGTTCGCGTTTTATTTCTTATTCTTTGTAGCTCCTTAGCTATTTCACATCCCCGGTAGTTTGCGGGATGTGACTTATTGCAATTGACACATTTTGCAGCAATATTTTTACTAACCGGGCATACCTGGGCAAGATGCTTTCCGGCACATTTCACGCATCTAATTTCTCTTTGGCAATATTTCTGCGTATGATTAAAACCTTGACATTTTTTGCACTGCGGTATTAATCCGTTATTCTTTTTCAATGGCTCTATTTTAACTCTCATGCTAAGTATTGCCTTGATATTATACACATCTTCCACTTTTTGTTTGTTATTAAAAGTGAGCATAAATAGTGGAAGCCCTCTTTTGTTAACTTGAACTCCTTGTTCAGTTTCGATTTTTTCTTTCTTAATTATGTTTACGGCATTTTCTATTTGATAACCCTTTTGCTTGAGATCCTCAATAATTTCCTCTTCTGCACAGGTTGGGTGAAGACCTCTAGCCATAACTTTAATTGGGCGATCATTCTTATCCTCATAGGTAAACCACTGATGCCCCTCGGAATTAAGCTTTGTAGCCAAAGCTCTATAAGTTTCAGAGTCTACAACATTAATTTTCCAGACGCCGTTGTTTAGAGATACGAGTTTGTACTCGGCTATCGTAATCGATTTCATAATCGATTGTATAGTGGAGAAATTTGATATCCCGACGACATTTATTGGTGGAGGTGATTTTTCTTTCGGTTTAGCTGGTTGTTGTTCTAGAGCTAGTTGTTTCTTGATGATTAACTGATTTCTGGCAACCTCTTTTGAAGTTGATGGTAAAGTCTCCGCCATTTCTGGTGAGTGTTGTGCTTTCCTTTTCTTACTTGGTCTTTTATTCCGGTTCAACATCCAATTTGTTTCTCTTTCTAATTCTTCTTCATCCGTATGGAATGAATTAATGCCATCATCGACTGTTGGGCTAGGTGTCGTCCCAAGTTCTGCACGTGTTTCAACTGCTTTTTTGAGTTCTTCATTTTCTTTCTTTAAAATTGTAAATTCTTCTTTCAATTTAGTAGTAAATTCTTTTATTTCTCTTAGTTGTTCACGGAGTTCGGCATTTTCCTTCTCGTACTGAAATATATTTCCAGTTGAAGATCTTGGTGATCTTGATAATTTGGAACTTCGTCCAAATGGGTTAAACAATGATTGGCCCACCCCAGAATCTGTTGGGCCTGCCTCCGAAGAGTGTGGATTTGGCAGCATATCTGCTGCTGTACCACCTGGGGTATTACATTCCGTATTTGTTGTATTCATTGTTTGTTTTAGCCAATTTATACCACTGGCATTTGGTCCCCGGTAGCACTTTGCTACTGTCGAAGCAGTACCCGCCCCCCGCGACGAGGACGCGGCTACCTTGGTGTTACCTAGGTGTACAGAGACAGCCGAAGCCCTCTGAGTACCCTAGGCTGAGGGGCTCTGCTTTTGTTAATTTCAAAAAAATGGAAAAAAAATTTGTGTGTTGATTAAACACTGCTTTTTACGATCGAAAAAAATATCATTCAGCAAAGCAGTGGCTTGATAAGTCTTATCCGGCCTCTGCACCAGGAGAATCAACCATCATTGACTGGTAGGTATGCTGAATTTAAACGTAGTCGTACAACCACCGATAATACACCATGCTCTGGATGCCTAAATGAGGCTGGGACTTCAGAAAACATAAAAAAATCCACAAAATTGTTTTGAAAGACCGTAAAATGAAGTTACGTGAGATAGCCGTCATTATTAAGATATCAGAGGAATGTGTTGGTCATATTTTGCACGAACATTTGTCCGTGAAAAAAATTGCCCTTTCGCCAAGAAAATGCACCATGTCACAAGTCGATCGCAACAACGGTCAAATTGAAAGAATTGCACATTGAATTGCTTCCGCATTTGCGGTATTTGCCAGATTTGGCACCCAGTGATTATTACTTGTTTTCAGTCCTCAAACAAATGCTTCAGGGAAAGAGATTTGTCTCCAATGAAGAAGTGATTGCCGAAAATGAAGATGATTACATTGCTTACAAAGTAAATCGTTCTACAAAAAAGGCATCGAAATGTTAGAGAGGCGTTGGACTGATTGTATCGCTCTAGGAGGAAATTATGTTGACGAATAAAATGTATTTTTCCCCAAAAAATTGTGTTTTCTTTGTTAGAGCGGGAACTTTTAGTTCGGTGTTAGTTCGGCGAGTATATGCAAATAATCGCCAATTTGATACAATTAAAGATCTAAAGGAAACCATCATGGAAGAATGGAATAAAATTGATTAAAAACTTTTAACGGGAATGAAAACAAGAATTTTTGAGTTATATAAGAAAGGCGGAAATGCAACTCATTACTAATTTATTCATCTTAATGCTGAATTAAATGTCAAATTTCCATTTTTAAATATGGCGTTACAATTTTGCAACACCTACATTTTAATTAATTTAGAAAAAATACTATTTAATAATAAATAATTATAAGAAATATTGTTATAATAATAAATAAATTCATTTTTATACTTTCGGTACAAAATCATTGTGAAATAACTTTGAAACTTGCAGTTTTTATCGTGGTGCTATGATTATGAAACACAGTATATTATCACAGAGAAATCACAATGTGATTTCTTTGTGATATTATCTAAGTATTTTTCGCCAAGAGCCATCCGCAATAAGTGTAAATAGTGCAAAATTAAAATACTACTTTTAACACTATGCGCTGTAGGTACTTAGGGAAACACATTAACATTTAATAAACACATTATACCACTTGTTTATTGTTTCGTTTTTTGCGAAACAATCAACAAGTGGTATAATGTGTTTATTAAGTGTTAACATACTACACTGGTCAAGTAGGGTTTCCACATCGACAATAATTCCAATATCTTTTTATACTTTAATAGCAAAATAGTGATAAAATATTATTTAATTTACACAAACATGGGTGGTAAACGGGGTATTAATTTCCTAAAATTCATTACAGAGCGAGAAACGCGAATCACTAAAAGTAAAAAAAAACATTTTATTTAATCCTAACATTCACGTGGTGTAGCGTCCGCAGTAAAAATAACCAGCAATGGTGCACTATCGATAGCCATTTACAATCGGTAATATCGTAAAATTTTAGAAACCAAAAATGGCCCAAACAAAACATGTTGGATGCACAGCACTGGCATTTATGTATAAGTTACCCACATTGTTGTCGATTTCTCTTTAGCATTTTGTATTGTAGTATAGTATGTATAAATAAAGATTTATACTCGATAAGTATAGAAATAACAGTTTTGCCGAGTTAAATTACTCACAACCAAATAAGCATTAACAAAACATTTTCTCTAAATTATACTCGAGCGGTATTTAAAACGAATAAAGCGAACCGTTGACAATTATTATTACTAAAAGAACAACAAAATTTCCAGTTATATTATGTGTTCCATCCTTTTGTCGAAATTGCGATAGATACGCACTACATAAGGTACCATTAAATGTACCAGGTACAGAATGTTATTTTTACCTTCTGTTTAGGTGTAACACCATATACGAGTAGATGGTATAAAAATATAATGTATGTATATTGAATGCCAGAGCTTTCATTTTCATCAAAAAATAAAATTAACTAGACTTTTTCTCGTATTTTCTATGGCCATAGGGAGTATAATCGGTGTGTGGTAATCGAAAATGACATTAAAATAAAAAAAGGAAAATTTAACGGATTATTTCCAGAGAGGAAGGATTCATTGTTCGAGTATAGAAAATAAAATAAAGAAAATTTCCCTTTTTTCAATTTTCTATTTTATTATTGAGACGTGACAGTTTAGTTTTAGAACTCTTAATTTCTTTTATTGTATTTCAATGATGTCTTGTGGATTCGTTAAATTGCTTTTCCAATTTATTTTTGTCTGTTGGTTTTCTGTTTTATACAGAATTAAAGTATTTCATGTTTTAACACTTAAACGCTACTTGTGTTGGCTTTTAATTTAATATAAAAATACAACAAAAAGCGAATATAAATTAAAATATAAACCATTTTCACTTTAAATATATAAACGGAAAACAAAACTCATGAATACTTTTTAACTTTCCCTCGTGCCCTGTTGCTGTTTTTCTATGGAAAACAAAACAAAAAAGCTCAACCCAAATAATAATACCAAACCGAATTCAAAAAAATAAAAATTGGGGTACAAGTGCATTTTTAAAATTTTAATTTAATTAAAATGTCATGAGTGTTCCATGCGAAGCTTTTGTTTGTATAAAATTTACAACCAGAAAGGTTTTTTTATTATTATTTATTAAATTTTGAATCTTTTATGTTGCTAACAAAAACATTAAGGTTTCACAATATTTAAATTCAAGGTGCCACCGCACATTGAGACAATAAAACAGACTATTAATTTTCGAATTTAATAATATATTTTAATTGGAAAGGTGCAGTCAAACAATAATTATAGCGCTAAAATTATTAAACCATATACGATTATGTCCAATTTGGCAAACTACTATTTACTACGTTAATATTAATCACAGAGCCCACAAAATTATATTTGTATGTCATTACAAATTATAAACATAAATATGATTTTTAAATGATAAACAATAACAAATAAAGTTAATATTGATTTATGAACTATTATTTTAATAGGTTTGTAATTGAATAATGAATATGAATAAATCAATTTGTAATAAAAATTTCATATATAGATAAATTATAAGGATGGAAATCTAATATTTAATTTTAATAATTAAATAATTATATTATAATTTTATGAATTATTGTTTGTGGTTTTTCTAATCCTGAGACGCATTAAATATGTTGCGTATAATAGCAGCTAGTGGTACACCTGAAATTATGATGAAATTATAAATTATGTATTGTAGCATCGGCAATTATTATCTAATCTGTGGTACACGGAAATTGATAAATTTTATAATGTATATATAAAGGGTGATTTTTTTGTGGTTAGGATTTTCATGCATTAGTATTTGACAGATCACGCGGGATTTCAGACAAGGTGTCAAAGAGAAAGATGCTCAGTATGCTTTGACATTTCATAATGAATAGACTTACTAACGAGCAACGCTTGCAAATAATTGGTTCGGTTCGAAAAGTGTTTCGCGATTTACGTCCGATTTATGGTCTACATAATCGACCAAGTGAGCAAACAATTAATGCGATTGTGACCAAGTTTCGCACTCAGTTTACTTTATTGGACATTAAACCAACCACACGAATGCGTACAGTGCGTACAGAAGAGAATATTGCGTCTGTTTCTGAGAGTGTTGCTGAAGACCGTGAAATGTCGATTCGTCGCCGTTCGCAGCAATTGGGTTTGTGTTATTCGACGACATGGAAGATTTTACGCAAAGATCTTGGTGTAAAACCGTATAAAATACAGCTCCTGCAAGAACTGAAGCCGAACGATCTGCCACAACGTCGAATTTTCAGTGAATGGGCCCTAGAAAAGTTGGCAGAAAATCCGCTTTTTTATCGACAAATTTTGTTCAGCGATGAGGCTCATTTCTGGTTGAATGGCTACGTAAATAAGCAAAATTGCCGCATTTGGAGTGAAGAGCAACCAGAAGCCGTTCAAGAACTGCCCATGCATCCCGAAAAATGCACTGTTTGGTGTGGTTTGTACGCTGGTGGAATCATTGGACCGTATTTTTTCAAAGATGCTGTTGGACGCAACGTTACGGTGAATGGCGATCGCTATCGTTCGATGCTAACAAACTTTTTGTTGCCAAAAATGGAAGAACTGAACTTAGTTGACATGTGGTTTCAACAAGATGGCGCTACATGCCACACAGCTCGCGATTCTATGGCCATTTTGAGGGAAAACTTCGGAGAACAATTCATCTCAAGAAATGGCCCGGTAAGTTGGGCACCAAGATCATGCGATTTGACGCCTTTAGACTATTTTTTGTGGGGCTACGTCAAGTCTAAAGTCTACAGAAATAAGCCAGCAACTATTCCAGTTTTGGAAGACAACATTTCCGAAGAAATTCGGGCTATTCCGGCCGAAATGCTCGAAAAAGTTGCCCAAAATTGGACTTTCCGAATGGACCACCTAAGACGCAGCCGCGGTCAACATTTAAATGAAATTATCTTCAAAAAGTAAATGTCATGGACCAATCTAACGTTTCAAATAAAGAACCGATGAGATTTTGCAAATTTTATGCGTTTTTTTTTAAAAAAAAGTTCTCAAGCTCTTAAAAAATCACCCGTTATATATATATACATATATTTATATATGTATATATATATATATATATATGTATATATCTATATATATATATATATATATATATATATATATATATATATATATATATATATATATATATATATATATACATATATATCTGTATATATATGTATATATGTATATTATATGTATATATATATATATATATATATATATATATATATATATATATATATATATATATATATATATATATATATATATATATATATATATATAATGCTCATGAATTTGCAGTCTACAATTGATCTTAAATATTGGCACCAAACCAAAAGATTAGAAATTAGTTCCTAATTCCAAATCTACAAGAGATCAGACACCGGCTGTATTGAAAAATTCATTTTAGTGTCACGACAAAGCATGAACAGCTTGGACATTGCGTTCAAGCAGCTATTTCAGAAAATATTGTAAAACCCAGTTTATGTTGTAAAATATATTATTATTTGAATTACGGAACTACATAGTATTTCACAATTTGTATTTGTATTTTGAAATTATTGTTATATCATAACGCAACACAATTTTAAAACGCTTGTGTTACGAGTATTATTTTTATTTTCAACTTTTTGTTTGTCTTGTTTTCTGCGGGTTACTAATTTGGTGTACGATATTGTAGAGGACAATGTTTTTGTCAAAATTGTATCATCATAATTAAGTAGCGAAAACGTTACGTTGTGTTAAGTTTTCATTTTTTTATTTTGTTTTTGTTTATCCCAATATTGTTTACCATAATTTTTAATACGAGTATGTATTAAACATATTAGACTTGGTTGATGCATATTCGGGAACTTGTAACTTCCCTAACTTTATTCATACAGCAACTGAACCACAAACCCACGGGACTGCTATACTGACGAGTAACCTACTGTACCATCTAGGCGCCCAAATTACAACATTTTTATGAAAATTTTATTTTAGGTTTTTGGTTTTCTTGCATAATGTTTGTGTCTCCGGCTAAGGATTTTATTGTGAATTGCATCTAAAGCAATATTCTTCATACTTGAAGAAATTCAAATAAAACTAAATTTATATAATTACAAGAATTATCGTACTTCAAGTTTCAAAATATTGTTAATCGTTTTATATCATAAATATCACTTTGTTCTGATTATATTATTTTTGGTTACTCCAATTTGGATTGTTTTTTCAAGCTTTTAATCATACTTGTGATTATCTGTGAAATAATAAATTTTTTGGTGAAGTTGAGTACTTTTATTTTTGAAACGATTCTAAAACTAATGATTGGTTCACGTACAATATATAATGAAAATAGAAATAAAAAAATAAATTTAAAACAAATAAAATATTGAACGAATAAAATTTAATAACAGAAATAAAACAAATGCGATATTTAATGCGAAATTTATTTATGTGGATCAGCATTGTCCTCTTAATTTTACCGCTCCTTTCTCAAAATTAGATAATAATGTATACATATGTACAGGAATTTGGCATTTAAAATACATGTACAAGTAATATATTTAATATTTTAGTTATTATTAATGTGCTTTTAATATTATGTACTTCAATAGTGTATTTTGTTTTACTTTGTTTTATAAATTTACATATTATTAAGTTAGATGTACGTTTATACAAATTACATACAGGGTGGCGCACGAATCGTGCTACAAAAACAAAACGTAATAACTATTTTTCTGTGTGACTAATCTGTTTTTTATTTTTTTTATTTTGCAGATTATTATTTAAATTTACTAAAATGGATGCTTGGAATACCGAAACGAGGATTTGGATAGTGCAGCGCTACCATGCTTTGCAGTCCATCATTTCCGTCCAGAGGGAATTTAGGCGGGAGTTTGGCGGCACTCCCCCGAGTAGATGGACCATTATGAGGTTGGTACGCATGTTTGCTGAATCTGGAAGCATCGCACGTAGACCGTACAATCGAGATCCCTATGTTCGGGTCGAAGCCACAATCGCAGCTGTAGCATCATCAATTCAGGCAAATCCAAGTGTTTCGACTCGAGAGTTATCGGCGCAAATTGGAGTTAGCAGACGGTCATTACAACGGATAATTCATGATGACTTAAACTTGTTTCCGTACAAAATCCAAATTACAAGCAAATTAAAACCTCTGGATTTGCCTATTCGCCTGGAATTTTGCCGGAAAATTATTGAAATGGCCGAAGAAGACAACAACTTCATAAATTGCTTGTTTATGTCTGATGAGGCCCATTTTGATCTAAACGGCAATGTAAACAAGCAAAATTGTCGTATATGGAGTGAAACTAATCCAGAAATACTCCATGAGACGGAACTGCACCCAGAACGAGTGACAGTGTGGTGCGCAGTTTCATCAAGATGCATTGTCGGGCCATACTTCTTTGAAGTAAACGGTGAAACAGTAACTGTAAATGGGGACCGTTATTTAAACATGTTGAAAGATTTTTTTTACCCAGAACTGCGGCGAAGACGTATCCCTTTTAACAGCATTTGGTTCCAGCAAGATGGAGCAACTGCACATATAGCCAGACCGGTTATGGAGGAGCTCCAACGAAAATTTCCAAATAAATTAATATCCAGAAACTCCACTTTCCGCTGGCCCCCAAGGTCACCTGACCTCACTGCACCAGATTTTTTTTTATGGGGTTATGTCAAACAAGAGGTGTTTAAAACGAAACCAAGGAATTTGACTGAATTGAAGCAGTCCATTACAACAATAATTGAGGCGATCCCGACTTCAACCCTTCAGTGCGCAATGAATAATTTTCTGATCAGGTGTCGCACATGCGTGAATGAGCATGGAGGTCATTTACGGTCTATCATTTTCAAAACTAATTAGTTAAATAAAAATAAAATTGAATTATCTATACAATAAAAAAAAATAAAGCCGATTAGTCACACAGAAAAAAAGTTATTACGTTTTGTTTTTGTAGCACGATTCGTGCGCCACCCTGTATATTGATATGAACGTAATACATTATTATTCACATCTTTACACAAAAATTGTTTTGTTTCTTTTTTACACAAACTATTTAAAATATGTATTTTTTTAAATTATGTGATATTGGAATATGTAATATTGATGAGCTAAACCCCAATCGTATGATTTTTTGTTTTTAAATTTAATTCTCAGTCGACGCAGATACACATAAATAAATAAAAACTTTACTGACCTACAAACCACCCACATGTTCCTGAATTTTGGCAAACATTATATTAAAGCAAAATCGGAAAGCAAAAAAAAATCAGAACAATTGATCCAAAACACTTATAACTAAACCCAAACTTAAGCTAAACCCAAAATAACCTGAATCGTAAAAGAAACTAAAACAATATGCAAATGTTGCGCACTCGAACTCGCGTTTTGGTTGCGAAGTGAACGCAATCATCATCCTATTCAAGGGATTCCTCACATAAGGTATTTTGTGAAAGCTCAGGGTCTGCTGGGGACAACCTTTCGAAACAATACGGGACCTGAACATGAACTGTCCCAAATACGATCAAATTGTCGTTCGATGTGATCGAATCGTGATCAATGGCAAACCTAGTGACAATTGAAGAGAACGAGATTCCGCCAAAAGCATCAGTGATGCCCAGGAATGTGGGCATCGCTGATGCTTTTGGCATTACCTCTTCTTTGTCATAAGAAACTGTGTATTATTAGGAGTACCTTCAATCCTAGTAACATGCTCGTAAAGCTGTTTCCTACGATTTAAGAACTATATAAGTATGCTGCATTTTACTTGATGGAGTACTGGTTAAACAATTATCTCTAAAAAATCTATCCAACATTTTTTCTAACGCTTTAAGAAAGGTAAAAGGCAAGCTGGTCAAGTGCGCTTTAGGGTCAGCATAATCTGATCTTCAAGCTTTCAGATTGAGCAAATTGATTGATTGATTGATTGATTTTGAATGTACGACCAAGTTCTTAGGCTTGAGTTCCCGGATGACGCCGGGTCCACCGTACACCCTTTTTTACACATAACAAAACCGAAGGATTGGATAGGTTAGTTAAGTGGGACAGAATCGGCCCGGTTACAGACACCTAGGTATAGCCGATAGTTAGTAACACAAAGACAACACAATTCTAATCTACTAGATGAAGGATAAAGGCTTAATAGGTTAATGGATAACGATGGTATTGGTCTTCAACAATTGCTTCTTTAAAACAGCAACCTAAGAAAAAATATTATTATTTCACATGCATCTGGAATTTTCCTGAAATTTAATTCTATTAATACTTTTCGGCTTCCTAACCAAAATTGGTTGACTCGACCCGTTACAGACACCTATGTAAAGTCGTTAGTAACAAAATAACAACACAATTCTAAACTACACAATCAGCAATTACAATGAAGCATTAATTCACAAGCATCTGTAAATTTCCTGAAATTTAATTCTAAATTCATATTTTCCGGCTTCCTAAATAATTGAAACATTTATTAATTTAATCATTCTGAAACTCCGCAACTTACAGTCGAATTTCCTGAAACCAAAGTTATTTGAACTATATTCAAAATAATTCTAAAATTCATTAGTATATTTAGGACAATATATATACAATATAATAAAATTATACTTGAATAAAATAAATGTAAAGTAACGATTAGTATTAACTAAATTAATTTGGTTCTCATAAAACAAATAAAATAAATCCAATCCAGGAAAGGCACGCACGGCCTTCCTAACTTCTAAGTCTGTTGATTTGATGGATTTATTTATAAAAAAACATTTATGAAAGTCACTTGTCCTTGTCATCCCTAATCTAATACAAATATGTTTATTTATAAAAATAGAAAATGACCAAACGAAAACTGGTTCCAAAAACAGCTAATCTGGAATCTGTAAGGTAATGTATTAATAATGAATGTTTTTCACAGCTTTAGAATCCCCAATACCTAAACAAATTCAACCAAAATTAAATAAAACTATTAAAGTAATCAGGAATCTGTAAGATAACAGAATTAATAATAAGTAGCTAGCACATCTGTAGGATCCATGATAATCAAATAACCCAATTATATGGTTCAATGCTTTAATTATAAAATAAATAATTCAGAAAAAAAATTACATACATACATATATATATATATATATACACACACACATACACACACACATATACATACACACACACATATATATATATATCTACAACAGCATTAAATAAATTATAAATTATATAATCGACGTACGTCGATAATTATTTGTCCAACCTAGAACAAGTTAACCAAAACCCTTACCAATTTACAGTCTTCCAAATAATCTAGAAAAAAATTTAATTAAAAAGTGCATGATCCCGAAAAACTATCTACATATAGCAAATTTGACTGCATTTCAAATGTACTCCGTAGCTTCCATGTAATTCCAAATATTTATTCAAATATTCGCAGAAACAGCAAAGTTATAAAGTTAAGCCAACAATTCCAATTCGATCACAGCCGCCTACCTCTACATGTCCTAAACTAGAGTTCCAAAATTCGTTAAATTATTATTTTCACGTTCAAAACAAGAATAATAAAAAATTTAAGAAATTTAATTTAATTTTACACTAAAACCTAAAATTCAAATTAATAAATTATTAATTTATACTTCTACAAGGATCTGTATATAAGAATGCGATAATACGTTTTCCGCGGAACCAATCTACCGTGTAAATCGGAGGATGGGTGTATATGAATGAATGAATTCATCTGTCAAGGAGAAAACGAAAAGTACAGAATAACCACGATCATGCTTGTTTAGTTTCTATCCAATTTCGTCATATATTTATCCCCTCAAAATTTTGTTTTATGTATTTTATTTGTCTATTTCCTGTTTATTCTTTTTTAGTTGAAACTTGGAAGGGATAAATTATAAAACACTAAGCATGATCATAATAATCTATTCTCAGTTCTCACTCACGCAACAAGCGCAAAAACAAAAAATAGAAATGTATGTATCTATTTAATATACTAAACCAAAACATATAAATGAAATGGTATTTTATTTTACGCTCCTCTCTTAACACGTTTACGCAAATAGAAACAGTTAAATACATATTTTATATAATTAAAATTTATTTCGGAAAAATATGAATTAAAATAATGAAAAACACTTATCTTAGGCATCCATTGGAATCAAAAAAGTCATACATATTGAAGATTTACATACACTGCGTACGTTGCGTTCAAGCAACGGTATCAAAATACATATAAACGAAAAAGTTATGTACATATTTTATACCATCACAAGCGCACCGTACACAGATTAAAATAAATATACAATACGTATAACTATTCACTTCACTTATTAAATTCACGCAAATTATTATTGAAATTATTATTTATTAAAATTATCAACTATATCAATATTATACTTTTTATTAGTTAATTAAAATACATTTAAAATAAATTATTTATTTATTTAAAGGAGAGACAAAAACACGTCCTTCCTCTACGACGATCAATCGCCGACCTCAAGCTTTCAGATTGAGCAAATGACAGTAAATGAAAGGAAGTCCATATGGCGAAGTTCAGTGGGGAAAATCCCATCGCCAGCTTAATACGGAATTCCTACCAGAGGATCTGGAAGCCGTTGAACAAGACAGAGTTTTTTTTTTTCATTTCGTTCCGTTTTTTATCCATTCCTCCCTTGAGCTCCCAAACGGTCATATATTTGAATTAATCATGGCAATTCTTACTTGATGTGGTGATGAAGTTGTTTACGTATTTTCCCTCTATGCTACTCACCCCAAGCCCCGTAGTCATATTGTTGTTTTATTGGAAAAATATAAATTATTTTCACAATTTGAAAATCAACTTAAAAATCAATTAATTTAGAGAAAAATATTCTAATTTACACAAAATAATTTAATTTCTTTTCACTTTATTTTTATTATTGGGGGGGGGGGGGGGGGGTAAGGTGCGTTGGTCTAGAAGGTCTATATAGCAGCCCAAATGTCAACCTCATGTACACGTGGTGCTCCTTGCTAATCAACCAACGAGGCTCTCACGACCGAGAAATGGTGGGGTAACCGAACACCGAAAACCTAGCAAATGATGTTCTCTGCACTGACCCACTACCAATCTCACTGGTTAGGTTGGTAGCTGCTACAAAAACCAGTCGTTAAAGCAATGAGTATACAACAAAACGGAATTTATATTCCATGTGGTACGCCAACGGCACAATTGGCCAATCCACCACATGAGGCAGGCTCAACGGATGCTTGGGTGAGCCAACCATTGCAAAACCCATTCATACCAAGCTCAAATATCTCTCGAACACCACCTAGGCAAATACATCTTGTAACCTTCTCCCGGTTACAGTAAATTTTGAAATTGCTACATGCATAGCACCCCAACAGCGCGCGCGAACTAAAATGAGCATTTTATTGGGTGACTGTATCTGTAATAGATAATAATACAAAATAATAAATTGCAAATCTATATTTTGTTGGTGGGGAAACACGTTTGGTATTGTATTGTAAAAATGTTTAACTAATTTCGATGGTCATTATCGTTTTGGTGCTCAGTGCAAGTAAACCACAAAAATAAAAAGATATTTTAATTAAAAGCAAAATAAACTACAAGCATATTTTGCAAAGTGTGTATCGTGTGTGGGTGAATAGACTAAAAAATTAAACTCTTGCACTAAGGATTTGCAACCATCGGATTTATTTGCATACATTCACTATAAGACGCCTACCAAGGTAAATTCTATTGTGTTTTCATATACAAATTTATTCAAATTCTAATATTATTTACAAGTTCTAATTTTATATATATAAATGTTGTGTGTATTTCGTTAAAAAAATCTAGCTTGGGTCAACACACATATACCCAAATAATAATATAAACTATTATTGGGGAAATCAGTGGCAAGTACATACATTGTAAAGCTTGGTAAGCGCAAAATTTTAGTATTTTAGTATTCTATATATATAAACAAATTTGCTGTGATAAACGCGAGGAAAATAAAATAACATACAAGCTGGATACAGTAAGTCACAAAAAGTGTGACACGTGTTTGCGGTTGGCACAAAAACGGTTTCAATGTCGCGTAAGAAATGAAAGCTTACGGTACCATTTGCGTCTATAATAAAATTGTATATGAAACCCGCCAAATTATTAATTAATCTTAGTCATACTGTTATATTATATTAATTTAAAATTTTTATATGTTCTTAATATTGATATCTAAATTATTACATTTAATATTGAGAACCATGGTTCATCGAAATTAGTTTATTTATTATCATACCTATTTCATATATAAATATATGTATATATATATATATATATATATATATATATATATATATATATATATATATATATATATATATATATATATATATATATATGTATATATATATATATATATATATATATATATATATATATATATATATATATATATATATATATATATATATATATATATATATATATATATAAAGGGTGTTTTTTTAAGAGGTTGCCGATTTTTTTTTTGAATAAAACACATATAAAATTATGAAATGACCAACATTTTTTTTTATTTGGTAGATAATTTTTTGGCATTTAACATTTAAACACAATTTCTGGCATATGGCTACCACGACTATTTTTCACAAATGTCATTCTGGAGGTCCAATTTTCCAGCACTTTTTCAAGCATTTGAGGGCGTATGTCAGCAATGACACGTTGAATATTGGTTTCCAAAGCGTCAATCGATTGAGGTTTATCCACATAAACCAATGACTTCACGTATCCCCACAAAAAGTAATCGAGTGGCGTCAAATCGCACGAACGCGGAGGCCAATTCACCGGACCATTTCTCGAAATAATGTTGTCGTTGAAAGTTTCTTTCAATAAGTCGATTGTTTCACGTGCTGTATGGCAAGTGGCACCATCTTGTTGAAACCACATTTCATTCATATCCATATCTTCAAGATTTGACAACAAAAACTCATTTAACATGGTTCTGTATCGATTTCCATTCACGGTAACGCGTCGTCCTTCCTCATTTTTAAAGAAATATGGACCGATGATCCCACCAGCCCATAGACCGCACCAAACAGTACATTTATCAGGATGCATTGGTAATTCTAGAACGGCGTGTGGATTATCTTTGCTCCAAATGCGACAATTTTGTTTGTTGACGTATCCATTTAACCAAAAATGCGCCTCATCACTGAAGAGAATTTTACGGTAAAAAAATGGATCTTCGTTCAATTGATTTAACGACCAATCACTGAATTCACGGCGCAAACGATGGTCGTGTGGCTTTAATTCTTGCACCAATTGAATTTTGTATGGCAACAAACCCAAATCTTTACGTAAAATTTTCCATAAAGTCGATGGACAAAGTCCAATTTGCTGAGCACGACGACGAATCGATAAATTGTCGTTTTCTTCGACACTGGCCTCAACGACAGCAATATTTTCTTCTGTACGAACTCTTCTCATTCTTGTCGGTGGCTTGGCATCCAAAAGAGTGAATGTAGACCGAAATTTGGTAATTACGTTCTTTATGGTGGTCTCTGACGGACGATTATGTGCACCATAAAATTCACGAAGTGCTCTATAAACATTTTTAATTGAACACTGATTTTGAAAATAAATTTCCACGATTTGAAAACGTTGTTCTGGAGTTAACCTATTCATAATGATTTGCCAAACAATACTGAGTAGAAATGCCACTTTGAGCTGTCAAAACAACTGTCATAAAATAAAACGACATCTATCGGAAAAACAAACCTCCTAAAAAAACACCCGTTATATATTTATTTGCATGCTTTATATTTATAATCTACCTATTTATTGATATTTTATGACATACTTATTTTATTTACAATTGTTTATCACAATTATCTATGTGAATTAAATGTATTTCCTTTTCTTCAAAATTCTTTGTACTTTATTTGCGAGATTTTTTTTTATACCAGATGTGTAATTAGTTTAATCGTTAAACCTTTTCGTGAAACAATAGCTGATTTTCATGATGTGTTATGCATGGTTCCGCGTTTATTGGGATTTCTAGTGAGTAAAGTGTAGTTAAAAGTGCAAATGTGTTAATTAACACCAAGTGCTATGATGATATAAATCTTTAACCGCACAGGGAAGTTTCATATTTTATGAAACCATATTTGTATGGAGGAGTTGGGTGAAGAATATGTGATCATAAGATCCAAGGTCACATGTGTTGTATATATTACGGTGGTACATATAAAGTGGTGTAGTACAAGAACTGCAATCAAATAAATAGAATGTGTTAACTAGTGATTATTAACGTAGTGTGTGTGTGCTTATAACTGACCTTCTCAATATCAGCAAAGCAGCATTACCAAGTAGTGATCGATGGAAAGATCCCGCCCAAAACGACTGCCACCTAGCCGATGAATTGCTGCTCCATCGCAAAATCGCTGAGAGATCTGTTTAACGGTTAACGGTACTACGAAACAATTTCAAAATGAACCAAACAAACCGTTACAGTGGCGCCCAAATTTTTCGTGCAAAACAAGTTTTTCTGGAACGTTATGAACACACCACATTTTTTTTATTTAAGTCAGATTTCGTTACTTCTGTTTGTACATGCGTGATGTATAAACATTTGGTTGATCTAGCAACCTTGATTGTAGCGATCATAAATGACTCGTGTCGGTTAAACAGTTTTTTTTATTACAAATGTTGGCTCTCACTAACGTTCATCGCATGATTTGACTGTTAGGAAGCAGAGTTATAACTGGAGTAATATTTTGTTCTTTTAGGCCTAAGTTATAGGATATGTTTTCCGCTTGAGGGCGTTTGATGGTAGATTCTTACCATTGTGACTGCATATCCGTCTTACTTGGCCCACATATTTATAATTTTTTTTTGAAATTTATAATTTTTATAGAGTAGAGTTCAATTTAATTAGAATGACCATTCTAAATACACATAGATCCTTATTATCATTGTACACCGTTACTTATACAACAAATTATATCATCATAGCAGATGTAGATAATAAAAAATAAAAAAATAAAAAAAAAAATCTAAAATAATCTTAAGCCAAATCCATTCTGTTTTCTAGAACTATATTTCGTTCAAGGCCTAAAAAAATTATTTTGATAATTACCATTTTTGGAGATTTAACAAGTTGTGCTGTCAATTTCTATTTCGATTTTTCGATTAGTGTTTTAGGTGTTTCAAAGTATCATCCAGCGCAGTTCGTTTAGAATAATTTAGTTATTGAGTATTAATTAAATAAGTTGGGAGCTTCTTTAAAATTGATTAACTTTACAAAAGTTTTGATAATATTTTTTATTATGGATGTTCAATATCTTGATTGTGATGAACTGGACATCGAGTGCCAGATAAGAAAGATCAACGGAAATATTACAAAGAGACTAACATCATTGAATGAAGCTCTTAAAAAGGAGAAGGAAAATGAAGTCGAAAAACCAACTGGACCACATTATCTTGCATCAAGATACCCAAAACGTGAAGTTACTACGTGTGCCAATAAACTTCGAACGATTCATCATGCGGTGGAGAAATACACTCAAACTCCAAATACCGCCGAACTCGGTAAATTAGAGGAATTAATAACTGGGATAGAACATTTATCGGGACGTCTCAAAAGGATTTCTTTAACGAAAACAGGTCCCACTTACAGAACCGCTCAAAATCTGTTGGGAAATTGTGATAAACTTTTAGCTTGCCTCAATGATTTGTGTAGTAAGCAGATCACTATGCCAGATGCCGAAAAATCCCTTCGTGATTTGGTGATAGTTACTCTCGAAGATGGCGACGAAGAAAACGACAACATGGGGTTTAGTAATATACAAAAAGATGAAATTACTAAATTTGAAGCTAATCATCTTAATCAGCCCTGTTCGAGTGGTCAGCCTATAAAGTGTGATGACCCGTATAAACCGGTACCACTAGAAACGTCAACCACAACTAATACTAATATACTGAATCCACAACATATACATTTGATAGTAGATGCTCTTATTTCCAAACTTAATTTACAAACAACTAACAATAAACCTCAGCACAGCGATTTACCTATAGTAAATCAGCCTAAGAATACGGAAATGCACTCATCAACAATTATTTCTCCAACTCATGTCCTAGCGCTTCGAGAATTTGATTTCTCAGTACCTCCGCCTAAGCATCAGACGACGCACGAACAGTCACGAATTGTTACAAATAACCCGGAATATACCTGCTCAGATACTTATTTTAAAAAACCCGGACGACTAGAAATTCATCGATGGGCTGTTTCGTTTAGTGGTGAGTTAGGTGAAATTCCCGTAGACAGATTTTTATATAGAGTGGAGAGTTTGGCAATCTCGAATGGTGTTAGTACCGAATTTCTGGTAAGGAACCTAAATGTTCTGTTAAACGGTAAGGCGCGAGAATGGCATTGGGTATATATAGAACGAGAAGGTAACGTGCAATGGGAAAGGTTGAAATGTGCCATGGTACATCGGTTCCAGGATCGAAGAACAGATGCGGACATAAGGCAAGCTTTAGAAAGACGCAAACAGAGAGTTAAAGAGTGTTTTTTATAACGAGATTTTGTCAATGTCACTACCACTGAAGCAACCAATGTTAGAATCAGAAACTTTAGGACTACTTATTCGAAATATGAGACCCGGACTTCAAGCTAATTTTGCTGGTCAAAAGGTCCTTAATATAGCTGATTTGGTCAATCGGTCGATCGCAGTTGAAGATACTTGGAATCGATTAGCATAGATCCCAGAGATGGCGTATCAGTGTAGGCGTCAGATTAATGAACATTGATGTGAGCTGTGATTACCATGGAGGAATAGACAATCAAGACAACTGTCCTGAGCTGCCAATAAATTCTGACTCGGTGTGTGCTGTATCTTTTGCAAAACGGTCAATGATCAACTTCAATAATGCTAGCTGCGATAAGACGCTAAACCGAAATCAATGCTGGAATTGTGGCAGTAATGCACATCTATTTAAATACTGTTCCGTCCCAATATCTCAAAGATTTTGTTTCGGGTGCGGGGCTCAAAATCTGTTGGAAAATTGTGATAAACTTTTAGCTTGCCTCAATGATTTGTGTAGTAAGCAGATCACTATGCCAGATGCCGAAAAATCCCTTCGTGATTTGGTGATAGTTACTCTCGAAGATGGCGACGAAGAAAACGACAACATGGGGATTAGTAATATACAAAAAGATGAAATTACTAAATTTGAAGCTAATCATCTTAATCAGCCCTGTTCGAGTGGTCAGCCTATAAAGTGTGATGACCCGTATAAACCGGTACCACTAGAAACGTCAACCACAACTAATACTAATATACTGAATCCACAACATATACATGTGATAGTAGATGCTCTTATTTCCAAACTTAATTTACAAACAACTAACAATAAACCTCAGCACAGCGATTTACCTATAGTAAACCAGCCTAAGAATACGGAAATGCACTCATCAACAATTATTTCTCCAACTCATGTCCTAGCGCTTCGAGAATTTGATTTCTCAGTACCTCCGCCTAAGCATCAGACGACGCACGAACAGCCACGAATTGTTACAAATAACCCGGAATATACCTGCTCAGATACTTATTTTAAAAAACACGGACGACTAGAAATTCATCGATGGGCTGTTTCGTTTAGTGGTGAGTTAGGTAAAATTCCCGTAGACAGATTTTTATATAGAGTGGAGAGTTTGGCAATTTTGAATGGTGTTAGTACCGAATTTCTGGTAAGGAACCTAAATGTTCTGTTAAACGGTAAGGCGCGAGAATGGCATTGGGTATATATAGAACGAGAAGGTAACGTGCAATGGGAAAGGTTGAAATGTGCCATGGTACATCGGTTCCAGGATCGAAGAACAGATGCGGACATAAGGCAAGCTTTAGAAAGACGCAAACAGAGAGTTAAAGAGTCTTTTTTATAACGAGATTTTGTCAATGTCACTACCACTGAAGCAACCAATGTTAGAATCAGAAACTTTAGGACTACTTATTCGAAATATGAGACCCGGACTTCAAGCTAATTTTGCTGGTCAAAAGGTCCTTAATATAGCTGATTTGGTCAATCGGTCGATCGCAGTTGAAGATACTTTTTTTTTTTTTTTTTACTTTATTTACTTAAAAATTAGATACAATAATTAATTTGGTTACCAAACACTTAGTGTTGTAGGTAACAAAGGAACATACTTAATGAAGCAGCGCGCTGTTTATGTTTTATAATTTTAAAATATATACTTATATAAAAAAAAGGGAAGTTAAAAATTAAATAGACTATGATTGAAAAAAAAAAAAAATTTATAATATATTATATACTACTAAAGAAAAATTTACGTTAAACAATAAAGAGCACAAATATTTCAGAAAAAGCAAAAAAGCACTATAAAATAAAATTAAAATCAAAATTAAAATTCGCACCGTAAAGATTTTAATGATTATTTATTTAGACATTTTAAGTCCGATTGTTTATTTTAGGTTGTTCTTAAATACATTTTTAGACATTTCTTAAACAAGCTAATACTTTCAATTTCTTTTAGTTCGGTTGGTATAGTGTTGTACATTTTCAGACCTTTGTACAGTATATTGTTGTTTTTTGAGTTTGTTGCAAAAAATTGCAAGTGGAAGTTGGCTCGCTGTCTCGTACCATATGAATGAATATCACACGCATGAATCAGAGGTCGGTGAAATTTAATTAAACCTCTTCGAATTTTAAATATTGTCATTATGAGTTCGAAATCAATTATATTATGGAAGCTGATATATTTTTAAAAAGTTCGATTGTTGAAAATCTTAGTGGCAGGCGGTATATGTTTTTTACAAAAAAAATATATGCAAAATATGCTTCAGTTTTTTGATCGAGAATACAAAAGGTCGTATTTTAGCCTTAACCATATCGATATGGGCGCACCATTTCAATTTTTCATCTATCAGTAGACCCAGGTACTTAAATTGATCCGTACGCTCTATCTGAATTCCCGCATAACTAATCCTGTACTCTCTTATAACTTCCTCTGGTATTTTTTTATTTGTAAATATCATATACTTAGTCTTTTTGGCATTTAATTGAAGTTTGTTTTTATTGAGCCACAGGTTTAGCAATGTCAAATCCATCTGCATATCTTCAAAAAGATCTTTAAGATTTGTATTTTCATACTTAATAACAGCATCATCAGCATATAGCTGAAATGTGCCCTTAAAGTTTTGTCTGCATATGTCGTTAATGTAAATGTTAAAAAGGACCGGCCCAAGAATGGATCCTTGCGGTACACCCCTTGCGAGACACATCACATCACTTTCTGTTTGATTAACAACTACAACCTGAGGACGAGCTTTAAGATATGATCGGAACCACGACAAATGCATCGGCTCAAACTTCAATCCCTGAAGTTTGGCGAGCAATATATCATGGTCTACCGAATCAAACGCTTTCCGTAGATCCAAAAATAAGCACGCTACAATCCGTTTCTTGTCAACATTTTCCGAAATGAAACTAGTTAACTCAAGGCATGCTGCTTGTGTACTAGAGCCTTCCGTAAACCCATACTGCTCTCTTGCTAAAATATTATTCGCCTTCAAAAATTGCAATAACCGGTTATTCACTATTCTTTCGAATACTTTTGAGACTGAGCCTAAAATAGATATTGGTCTATAGTTGGTTGGCAAAATCGAGGATTTTATTAGATTGAACTTAACTTTTAAATGTTCACACTCAGGGTATTTTACAGTTAGTTTAAATAATTTTTCCCTAGTTTTGATATCCCGGTATAAATCTAAGGTCATCCACGGTTGTTTCAGACACACACGTCGTGTGTCACGCTTATATTGCATGCAATCCTTCACGACATTCTCGAACCCGCTTACCAGATCGTCCAAAGTTTCGACGGTTTCTATTTTTTGCCAAAAACGATTTTTCGCAGCCAAATCATAATTTAACATTTTAAATACTTGTGCCTGTTTAGATTCTCGAGCTTGTACATCTAAGACTAATTGAATTGCTCTGTGGTCAGAGAATGATACATCCTCCAATGCAAAACTGTGTACTAATCCGAATTGATCAGTCTGCATGCATGATCTATAATAGTGGAAGTACTGTTGCATATTCTTGTGGCAAATTTTGATGCTAATTTGTTAATGAGCATGAAGCCATTTACAGATAGTAAATCTAAATATTTACTAATTTTTGGGTTTCTTGGATCTAAAATATTTAAATTAAAATCCCCTACTACAATCGCTCTAGGAAATTTCTCTAAAATTGTTTGAAAGGACTCTAAAAAATTATCAACATTTGATCCCGGGCATCTATATATACTGATTAAATGCATATTTTGCTTAAGCAATTTTAAAACTAGAAAATTGTTTTTCAGCTCATCTTTTTCAAAAATTACAGAGCATTTAATATTCTCTTTAACTAAAACACATATTCCACCTCCTTTACCCGTACGACAACTATGATACGTATTATAACCATGAAAATTAATTAAACATACCTCATCAGATTGTATCCATGATTCAACTAGTACAATGATTTCGGTCCCATAATTACACAACGATAAGAAATTTTCCACCTCATGAATCTTCGACTTCAAACCCCTGATATTGAAATATACAATATTTACATAACCCGTTTCCAATTTTTTACGACCGTACTTAAATCCGAGTTCATAATTAACGCTATCAACTAAATCCGCTATTTGAGAAATGCCATTTGTATGTATGTGTGTATTTCTATCTGTCATAAATCGAAACAGCTGACTCGATTGTTTATGTTTTTGTTTGTTGATATTTTATAGTGCAATTTTAAGTTTTTAACTAAAAATAAATAAATATAATAATAAATATAATATAATAGTGTTTAGTGTTTAGTGATCAATAAATCGATATGAAAATAATTCTATGTGAAGCGATAAATTAGTCTATTTGAGTCAATTATTCAAATTTTTAATTTTATCTAAATCGTTTGAACTTTTTATGTGAATAGTGTTACTCTGTGGTGCTTTTTTCAGTAAAATCGATTGTTGGTGGTCCAGAGAAATTGGAATTTGTTAGCTATTTTAAATTGCCGAGCAGCACGAAATAGTTGGAGTTTATTAGCGGTAAGGTGATCTCGAATAAATATTTGTTTGATATTTTCAGTTTTGAATCCAATTTGATCCGAAAATAGATTTTTATATACTTTCTTATTTTTTATTATTTCTTGCTTGATGTTGATGGATTTAAGCTTGACCAGGAGAAAATGATTAGGCGTTTTGGGTGCTGTGCTGGTGGATGGTAACACGAGTTCTCTCCCGATATATTGTGCGCTGGTTATACAGTCACTGGATACGTTGGCTTTGATTGTTTTAAGAATGTTTGCAGTTAAGGTAAGAGGATCAATCGATCTATTCGGTATTCCAGAAATCACAATGTTGCTTAGATTGTCTTTTTCTTTCAGATATTAAACTTCCGTTTCCAGGCGATTAATAGTGTGATGGAGCTCTTCGTTGTTTTCCTGTGCAACCTGGACCCTGTTTTTCAGTTCCGTATTTTCAGCTGATAAATTTACTATTTGGTCACGAAGCACTGATAGTTGGTCAAGGAGAGATTTTTTCACATCCAGGATTAGGTGCTCAAGTCTTTGAAAGCTTTGTTGATTGATATCGACTGATGATTTCAAAATATGTGATGTTTGTGGTGTTTGAGATGTTGGAGGCGTACCATCAACAGGAGCCTGCTTCTTTAAATCGGAGTTGTTTTTAGGGCTGACAGTTACTAGGGAGCTTGGTTGACAGCAGTTCCAAATGGTGGCGATCTTTTGAATTTCCTGCCTGTTTTTACCAGAGAAGCCAACACAGCGTGAATGGAATGTATTATGACATCTGGTGCACTTAATTCCTTGGTGAATCTCGCTAATTGCGCTTTTGCAGGACACACATTTAATTTGGTCAGCCATTTATTGGAAACACAAAACTAATGTAGTGTTGTACGAATGCTGATGTAATTTTTTTGTTCGAATTTTTATTTAACTTTATACTTTTCTTAGCTTTTTATGTAAATATTGTATTATATAAACGGATTTTACAATAAACAACTATTATTTTAAAATAAAAATAATAAAATTTTAATTTTTAATGCCCAACAATTGTTTTACTGAACTGAATACTTTGACAGCGCGCCAATTTCAACTTAAAATCGATTAGGATGGATCCCAGAGATGGCGTATCAGTGTAGGCGTCAGATTAATGAACTTGATGTGAGCTGTGATTACCATGGAGGAATAGACAATCAAGACAACTGTCCTGAGCTGCCAATAAATTCTGACTCGGTGTGTGCTGTATCTTTTGCAAAACGGTCAATGAACAACTCCAATAATGCTAGCTGCGATAAGACGCTAAACCAAAATCAATGCTGGAATTGTGGCAGTAATGCACATCTATTTAAATACTGTTCCGTCCCAATATCTCAAAAATTTTGTTTCGGATGCGGGGCTAAAAATATCATCAAAGTGAACTGCCAGACATGTCAGAGTAATAAAAGTAAATTAACGGGAAACTCTCAGAGAGATGTCAGAAACACAGGGGAACTGAGATCCCAAAACTATACATCGAAAATCCCCAAGCCGGAAGTGGTCGATGCAGTGACGAACACCGATCCCGAATTTTATCGAATTCTACAACGCAAACAGGAACAATCCACCCAAAAGTAACTACAGCAACTCAAACCATGACCTACCGAAGCCTACCTAACGAAAGGGCAAAGAACTTGAAGCGAAGTTTAAATTACTTTAGAGTACGTCGAGAAATTAGAAAGGTTATTGCAGAATCAAAGTTGCTATGTGATGAAGATAACAGGCCTTTTGCGGACGTTCTTATTGATGGGATGTCGTATCGAGGTCTTCTAGATAGTGGAGCCAGCATCTCGGTTCTAGAGCATGGCGCACTTCAATTCATAGAACAAAATAACTTAAAGATACATACTATGACTTCATTACTAGCTACAGCAAGTGGTGAAAAACATCGGATGCAGGGTCATATAGTTGCGAAGGTATCATATGGATGGAAAACCAAAACCATGAGGTTACATGTTGTTCCAAACCTAACTCAGAAATTATACCTTGGTATTGATTTCTGGGAACTCTTCGGTCTTGTCCCGCTTATGGCAAATGAGTTGGACAACCAAACTAAACCAGAGATTAGTATTTCCAATGACAAACATAATTTGAATAGACAACAACAAGAATCATTGAATAATGTCATTGAAAGTTTTCCTTCATGTGAAAAGTATGGATTGGGTAGAACACATATTCTCTCACACAGTATAGACGTGGGGAAAGCAACTGCTGTCAAGCAGAGATATTACCCAGTTTCTCCAAAAGTACAGGAAGATATGTAGTCTGAACTAGACCGGATGCTTGGTTTAGGAGTGATCGAGGAAAGTACCAGTTCTTGGTCATCCCCGGTAACTCTTGTGAGAAAGGCAAACGGGAAAGTTCGTCTATGTCTCGACGCGAGGAAGGTGAACTCGGTTACGGTTAGGGACGCTTATCCTTTGCCGTTGATCGAGGGGTTGCTAGGTCGGTTAGATAATACACGTTTTATTAGCACGATCGACTTAAAAGATGCCTTTTGGCAAATACCTCTCGATCCTTCGTCGAAGGATAAGCCGGCCTTTACTGTACCGGGTCGTCCACTCTACCAATTTGCCGTCATGCCGTTTGGACTGTGTAATGCAGCCCAAACGATGTGTCGGTTAATGCACAAGGTGATCCCTCACCGGTTGCATGACCGGGTGTTTGTTTACCTAGACGACCTATTAGTGGTGTCTGCTACTTTCGAGGAGCATTTATCTCTATTATCTGAAGTAGCTAGATTGCTTAAATTAGCAAATCTTACTATAAATGTAGAAAAAAGTAGGTTTGTTCTGCGGGAAACAAAATACCTGGGCTATGTGATTGGTGAGGGGTGCCTCAGAGTGGACCCTGCGAAAGTTCGAGCCATAAACGAATATCCCGTCCCGAAAAGTACCAAGCAAATCCGCAGATTTCTGGGGATGACCGGCTGGTACCGACGCTTCGTTCCTAATTACTCTAGCTTAGCTGCCTCTATCACAGACCTGCTAAAGAAGGGTAAAGGCAATGCGTGGAACATACAGGCCCAGAAGGCATTTGAGGAATTAAAAAAGGCACTCGTGACACCACCGGTTTTGGTTAATCCTGACTTTTCACGGCATTTCTATATTCAGTGCGACGCGTCCATATCGGGAGTAGGAAGTGTGTTATTCCAACGGGATGATAATGGAAATGAACGTTCATGTCACACAAACTAAACAAAGCGCAAAAGAACTACAGCACCACTGAGCTAGAATGTTTGGCAGCAGTGATGAGTATTAAGAAGTGTAGACCTTATTGAGGGTTATTCCTTCAAAGTGATTACAGATCACTCGAGCCTCCGCTGGTTGATGGAACAACGCGATCTAACAGGGCGGTTGGCCAGGTGGTCCATGAAGCTCCAAGCTTTTGATTTTAAGATCGATTACAGAAAAGGTTAATTAAATATTGTACCAGATAGCTTGTCGAGAGTACATGTTGAAGCATTGCAAGAGACTGATGAAGTTATGCACATTGATTTAAGTTCACCTGCCTTTCAAGATGAAGAGTACTTAGCACGGATTAAAGCAGTAGAAGAAGGCCCTGTTAAAAATGCCAATTTTAAAGTTCAGGATGGCAAATTATATGTGAATATAAAACACAATATAGATACGGATATTCCTTCATGAAAACTCGTTATTCCGGAATCGCTAACCCATGATTTAATTGACAGAACGCATTCTCCACCAACCGCTGCACATCAAGGTGTTGAGAAAACAATTAATTTATTAAGAAGATACTATTATTGGCCTGGCATGGCAAAGGAAGTAAAGGAGTATATCAATAGATGTGAGGTCTGCAAATGCACCAAACCAGTCAATTATTTAACAAAACCAGAAATGGGTCGAGCCGTCGAAGTAGTACGTCCATGGCAGCGGCTGTACATGGATTTTCTTGGTCCATACCCTCGAGCAAAAAATGGGTTCACCCATATATTCATTCTATTGGACCAATATAGTCGTTTTCCTTTGGCATTTCCAGTACGTACGGCTTCCGCAGCAAAAATTATAGAAATTTTAGAAAAGAGGATATTTCACCTTTTTGGGGTTCCCGAGAGTATACTGACAGACAATGGCTCCCAATTCGACTCACATTTATTTGCAGACTTAATAGGAAAATATGGAGTTAAACATGAATTTACGGCTAAATATTCTCCACAGGCTAATGCAGTTGAGAGGGTTAATCGTTCAATCCTTTCTGCGATTAGAGCGTACATTAAAGACAATCACCAGAATTGGGATCAACATCTGGATGAAATTACGGGAGCATTAAGAAATGTGATACATGCCAGTACAAGTTTCTTGCCACACTTTCTTGTTTTCGGGCAGCACAAGATATTACATGGTTCAACTTATCAGTTGCTACGGAACTTAAATTTTCCTAGTGATATTCAAACCTATGTGCCAGATCATGCTGATCTTTTATCTTCTTCGCAAAAGATTGTTCTAAGCCATCTGCGTAAAGCTCATGAGCAAAATGTTTGCACATACAACCTTCGCGCTAGGAACAGATCGTTTAATATCAGGCAAGAAGTATTTGTAAGGAATTTCGTACAGAGTAACGCTTCAAAGAAATTTTCCGGAAAGTTAGCGTATAAATTTATACCCGGTATAATTCTGAAAAAGATTGGAAACGTGGCATATGAGGTCACGGACAAATTAGGTAAATCGATCGAAATATACCACACAAAGGACATTCGGTGAAGTACTAATCGAGAAATACCAAGCAGGTCATGACACTATTTGAGTCATATAATGTACCATATTGGGTAGTGCAACTTGATAAATTCAAACATTCCCTAATATTATTTTAAGGCCCGGCTTATGAGACATCTCCTGGGTGTGAGTCGTCCCCACGATTGTAACCTTCTCCCGGTTACAGTAAATTTTGAAATTGCTACATGCATAGCACCCCAACATCGCGCGCGAACTAAAATGAGCATTTTATTGGGTGACTGTATCTGTAATAGATAATAATACAAAATAATAAATTGCAAATCTATATTTTGTTGGTGGGGAAACACGTTTGGTATTGTATTGTAAAAATGTTTAAATAATTTCGATGGTCATTATCGTTTTGGTGCTCAGTGCAAGTAAACCAAAAAAAAAAAAAAATATTTTAATTAAAAGCAAAATAAACTACAAGCATATTTTGCAAAGTGTGTATCGTGTGTGGGTGAATAGACTAAAAAATTAAACTTCTCTTGCACTAAGGATTTGCAACCATCGGATTTATTTGCATACGTTCATTATAAGACGCTTACCAAGGTAAATTCTATTATGTTTTCATATACAAATTTATTCAAGTTCTAATATAAATGTTGTGTGTATTTCGTTAAAAAAATGTAGCTTGGGTCAACACACATATACCCAAAATAATAATATAAACTATTATTGGGGAAATCAGTGGCAAGTACATACATTGTAAAGCTTGGTAAGCGCAAAATTTTAGTATTTTAGTATTCTATATATATAAACAAATTTGCTGTGATAAACGCGAGGAAAATAAAATCCCATACAAGCTGGATACAGTAAGTCACAAAAAGTGTGACACGTGTTTGCGGTTGGCACAAAAACGGTTTCAATGTCGCGTAAGAAATGAAAGCTTACGGTACCATTTGCGTCTATAATAAAATTGTATATGAAACCCGCCAATTATTAATTAATCTTAGTCATACTGTTATATTATATTAATTTAAAAATTGTATATGTTCTTAATATTGATATCTAAATTATTACATTTAATATTGAGAACCATGGTTCATCGAAATTAGTTTATTTATTATCATACCTATTTCATATATAAATATATGTATATATATATATATATATATATATATATATATATATATATATATATATATATATATATATATATATATATATATATATATATATATTTGCATGCTTTATATTTATAAACTACCTAGTTATTGATATTTTATGACATACTTATTTTATTTACAATTGTTTATTACAATTATTTATGTGAATTAAATGTGTTTGCTTTGTAACGGAATTTTATTCAGTTCCGTTATCAACCCAAACATCAAATTTTAACATACGGCATAACCTTCGAGGTGATACCTCAAATTCTACCAAAAGAAATTACCATGCCGTATTTCGCATTGTTATTGGTTGCTTATGTTACTCAGATTACTGTATATATCCATGCAGTAGGTGAATAAACGTAAACCATAATAATATATAATGCAACATTATCAATTTATTTTTGCATCGATATGTCTTGAGGTAAATGGCTTGAAAAAAAAAAAAAAAACTTTGCTATTGAAAATACCTACAATTGCACCTTTCGATCGATTGATTTTTTGTTGATGTAAATAAATTTTTGCGCGTGCATTGAGTAAGCGAAAATCAATGTCACGTTGTTGTACGTTTTTGCGTTCGTACATTTTGATGAATGTACAATAATTTGTTTTCAATTTTTGGTATAAAATGTACAACGAAAAGAAAGAAGGGAGTTGCGTGCTAGACAGTCAGCCGTGCAGCTGTGTTTAGAAGAGGTAGAGAGTTCAGTTTCTTTTTGGGTAATTTCCTGATATCTAAAATAAAATGCGTTTGTTAACATGTGTAAAATTTAGTGAAATACAATAATAATTTTAAAAAAAAGTATAAATTAATCTGAAATAAATTTAATTAAGAAAATTGGATGTGTTTATTATCTCGTGATACTATACAGTGTTCATTAAGTTACATAAATAAATTGATGTAATCGGGGAATAAATCAAATCAAGTGCCAATAAATGTGAAATATCCAAAAAATTCGTTTTGTGGGAGTGTTGCAAGTTTGATTTATTTTTGACACCAAAGAAAATTTTTGTTCATTAATTTAAAAATTTAAAATAAACGTTAGTGAAATACATACATTGAAAGACTGATCCGGGAGGTAAATTAAAAGTGCGAGTTTTTAGTCTAGTGCTTTGCAGACTAAATTTTCTTTTTTTTGGTAAGTATGATTTTAGTGCAGTAGAGATACTAACCATTCTAATCGTGGCGAGGTTCCTTAGTTGCTTCTAGCAAAGCTGAGTCTTGCTAGAAGCGAGGGCATCGAAAGTAACCCTGCCCATAGGCGGGACACCCTCTTTCTGCTGAAGACCTCCTCCACGCCATTAAACCACTAATCGTTAAGCTTCTCTATTAATATTTTTTTTTTTTGGTGCGTATTTCTTAGGGTAATCATGTTACCCTAAGAAACCAGAATTAACAACCGTGGGTAAAACATCCGCTTGAAATATGTAGGACCCGCCAGTTTTGGGTCTGAGGACCCCACTTTTCATTTTTTTTCAACCTTTAGATGGTAAATATTAGGCCATCTTTCTCTTTCTCTTTTGTTATTGTGCGGTAATCTAGGTCCCGCATTTCGTCTAACCCCAAAAACCCACGACCACATCCCCTACAAGACTGAGCTGCGGGAATCAAAGCCGCACATGGGGTTAGTGCATGAAATGGGGACAAATTTCTTTAGCGTTAGAGTATACGGTCGTAAGACGGTGAACTTTTAGCGTTACAGTGGCGCCCAAATCGGGGCCATAATTCGGCCCAAAAATTCTGGTAACTAATACCACAATAAGTCTAAGAAATTCAATTGAGGATCCCCTCACACTCTCGTCTAAATTAATATTCGACATTACTTTTTGGATAATGTTCAAAAATTGTTAAATACTTCTAAGTAAAATTGAAATCGGTTTAAAAAACAGTGTGCTTGGTTTTTATCATTGTTAGATGTAAATTTCTATCGATACGAGTATGGCAGCGGCAAGCCTGACCTAATACGTGGTGGGTCATACGCGTACCGACAGAGATTGATGATAGTTGAGTTTCTATGCTAGATCCCCGAATGGATGGTTTATCCGTGGCATGTCCCAACCCGCACTCCGGGGGAATAAACCAACATTCGTGGTAGTTATAGGAGTTTAAGAATTCATCTAATGTGGTGGGAAGGCTGGAGCATGCGTTGATAACCGAACTCAAAAAATAATCCAGTTGTACGGTTTTCTGTACCGTGTACACAACAACCAGTGGTGCAACGGATGTTAGTAAGGGTGAAAAGGGTTTTTCCTTGAAACAATGTGCATCATCTCTTTCCTTGCCGAGTGATAAGACCGGGGGTATTAAGAGCTGCACATTTCTCAGATACTAAAACTACTTTTCCGCATCCTAAAGTAAGTTGCACGACTGTCACTAAATTTTCCTACGGTTTGATTCCACAATGGTTATAAGAAATTATTACGAGTTGTGGCAAATTTTATTATTCAAAATATGGATTTCCAACAAGCAGTGTATAGTTAGGTTATTGCGCAAATTCCACTTTGTCGTTTCATTTAAAAATTTATCATCCTCCGGGATGGGGTTGCCAGTCCTCCCATTGCTAGTTGTAGGCGCGTTCAGGGTATAATGTGTTTAGCTGTCCAATCCGGTTTTCTATCAGTGAACGGATATTGATGAGGTTTCGGACATAAGCTAAACACTATTATACCACACACTGTTGAAATCCTTGGTGATAACCGGCGTGTTATCATCCCCAATAGACAGCAATAGCAGCTGTTGTTAGAGGCCTGCAAAGGTCTCATCAACATCAGTTGACTTACATGGTAACGTTTTTGTCACCCATGTAGCTGAGCTCCTCTGCTGAGTTCAGGGTAAGACTGCCAGCTGCAGAAAAGGGGACAACAAACTTGCCATGGTCTATTGGGTACCATAAATGTCATCTGTTTCCAAGTTCACCATAGCAGCGAGGATCACCTTGTATGTCAGGTTAAGACTACCGCTGCATCATTGGGAACAAGGAAATAATTTCATCAAAATTTCAATTTCAATGCCTTTATCTTATCCTTATTTTTATCCAAGTTGGCGGAATCTATTCATTGAAGGGGGATATTACCCATGGTTGTTATTGATTTCATTTGAATTTTAAATTAATGTTTTTGATCAGTTTAGTTTAGTTTAGTTTTCTTTAGTGGAAGGTTTTGTTTTGAAAAATGAAGGTAGAACATCTAGACAGTGACGAGTTCTTAATCGAATGTGAATGTCGAAAGATCCCCGTCGTGTCTTACCATAAAGCGGCTCTCGCTTTGAAAAGAGAATTGGTGGAAGAACAGGTGAACCTTAAGGGGAATAATCTTGTTGTACATGAAACTGCAGTCAGATCTCCTAAACAAGAAATAGTGACATGTTTTCACAAGCTGGAAGGTGTCAAACATTTGTTCCGCCAAATAACGAATGGAGTTATTACGGCGGATGAGCAATTGCCAGTGGTGTCAACAAAGTTGCTACACATTCAAGGTAGATTAGATCGTATCCGGCTTACACTCCCTTTACAAGAGATAATCAATGAGATGATCTTGGCTGTAAGGGATCTGTGGGAATTACTAGCATTTATAAAAGTAACCGATAAGTTACAAGGAGCTGCAAGACGCTTATATTATTTGAAAATCATCTCAGATGAATCTAGGGCGAAATTAGATCTGGAGAAAATTGCACATAGCCAAAACTCATTACACTCGAACCCTTCGCGAAGGAATTATTTTAAAGATGAACGAACACGTAAGCAAAATGCACGGATAGTTCAAAAATTAGATCAAAACCAACGTGTGTGCAAAAATTTGAGGGCAGAGGCATTTTACGAACAACCGTCTATGCGCAAGACGGAAGTGGACGTTGAATCGTCGTCAGCCGAAAGAATTGGTCGATTAACTCAACATAAAGTAAGTAGAGAATCATCACCTAAAGCAGCACAAATAACATGTTCATCGGCAATAGAACAATGTACATCACGCACTTCCAAAAATGAAACCCTAGCTAACTTTGAAGGGGAATTTTCCAAAAGGTTTTCTTTGGAATATTTTAAAGATAAAAAGAACGGTCGAGTTAGAGATAAAAGGTTAATAATCAGAGGTAAATGTAAACTACAGATAGGAAATACCATCAAATCGATCGAAATCATTTCAAGTCCACCAGCTAAGGTAATTAAATTATCGACGACTTTCCTTTCTGATTTAATCAAGGTTACTTCGTCAATGACTTACCATTTTTACATAAATCCTTTGAATTTAGTACTAACAACAAAATATCTTAGATGTTTACCACCAAACATTCTAATGTTAGAATCAAGGCCAGGTGCAATTAAAGTGGGTTCAATTTCCACAACCAAGGACCGTCAATTAATTTGGCAAAAATTTAATAAATCTAATTCACATTCCTACAACAAACATAGTGATAAAGAAGTGTTCCCGGTAGTTCAAGCTGATTCGTTAAGAAGCAGGGCTAATTTTAGAGTAATGAAAAACATCCAAAAAAGGTTAAAGTTAATGGCCAATAACGTTATAACCGCCGCAGTATTACAATCGACTCCGAACTTTCGAAATCGGAAGTGGCATTGTGAGACTGAGCACGGCATTAGGGCGTTATTGGACTATGTGAAACTTACGTCCGTTTACGAAGTGTATTACAACTGGAAATCGCTAGTGAAAACTTTATATCGAAATTGGAAGCGCCGCCGTAGAAAACAGACGCATACGCCATCCACTTTCCCATTAGACCATCTATGTATAATTGGGCATTTACATAGGTGATGTAACGGTAAAGTGAAGATCGGTATTCCCCGCGCGGTTAGAGGATACCGGTATTAGTTTAAGAGAATTGAGTTAAATGAGAGAATGAGGCTGACTCAATTTAGTTACTACAGTTGTTCTTCTGTGGAAGTAAAATTGATTTGGCGCCCTCCTCTCATGATAGTTAGAGTAGTAGCTAAGTTAATATATTTTACACAAATTTTATATAAATCGATATAAACTAACTTAAGATTAAGGAAAGGATGAGGTTGACCCAATCACATTCCATGCACATGGTTCAGCAAAGTGGGATTGGGTTAGCGCCATTCATCAGCACAACGGTCTTATGCTTGTTATCTCATGTCTAGAAATGGGTATTTTCAACTGGTGTTCTTCAAAATTCTTTGTACTCTATTTGCGAGATTTTTTTTTTATATCAGATGTGTAATTAGTTTAATCGTTAAACCTTTTCGTGAAACAATAGCTGATTTTCATGATGTGTTATGCATGGTTCCGCGTTTATTGGGATTTCTAGTGAGTAAAGTGTAGTTAAAAGTGCAAATGTGTTAATTAACACCAAGTGCTATTGAAACGGGTTAAACTTTAGCTACTGCTAAAGTTAACCCAGTTTCATAGATTTTTGCCGCTACCTGTATTCATCCCCAGCGGCATTAACCCGTAGCTCAGTCGGGGGAGGTTAATCGGTCGTGGGGATGGGGATGCACCGGTAACAGACTAGATAACCGCATAAAAAAAAAACATAAAAAAAAGGTAAAGTGGGTATCGGACCCCGAAGTAGTGGTTAGCCTACCAGCCCATCGCTTGGGCAAAACTGACCGTGGTTGTATAGGTAAAATGTTTATCTAAACATTTTACCCTAATCTACGTAATCTTAAAAAAACTATCTGGCCCATAGGCCCTAAAAGGTGGTGTTAGTAGGGGGTTGATAGTGGTATGCTATCGATGGCAGCAGAAAGAAAAAGAGCCGCTTAGCGTCAACAATTTTCTTTCCGCCGGCAGCCGACGTCAACCCACTATCTTTATTTATTAGGTTAGTAACACTAAAACAATGTACTTACCAAAAAAAACTGGTAAATCCGTATGCCAAAAAAAACACAAAATCCACAATTAAAAAAACAAAAAAATACCCACAAAATCACTTCATTAACTTAAGTACACTATTTTATTTCCCAATATCTATTTTTAACGCACACACAAAAAAACAATTCTTCTTAATCACACAAAAAAAAAAAAAATTACTTGACCACACGTTGGTCTGTCTAAAAACTTCTGTCCTCAAAAAGCAAGAAAAATATCGTACCTATTTTGAGTTTCATCGGAAATTTTATGCGATCTCATCACAAAAATTCCTATGAAAATTGTACAGCAACGTGACATCGATTTTGCTGACTCGATCCACGCGCAAGTATTTTTTCTTCAATCCATCCGTTGAGGAAGTTCGAACAACAACAACCACAATGCTATTCAATATTTGCATCGGTCATTGTCATTCACCTAATAAATAGATCAAGTACATTTTTTATGTACATAGGCAACGTAATCAAATTACGTTGATGTACATATCTGCGATTACTTAACTGTGGCACATATGAAAAATTCTAAAGTGAATGAATCATATGATACCACTATAAATAAAGGCAAAGAAGAAATGTAGAAGGCCGGCATGACGTTTGCTTGAATGGAATGTAGTTGAAGATATTATCTTCGAGGTCATGCCGATGAGGAAATAGATTTTGTTGGGATGGGTTGATAACGGAATTAGGTTTAATTCCGTTACAGCGTGGGGAAAACCCATACCCTGAGATGACAAGAGATCTCATGCTCTATTAGGAACGGACATGATGGGGAGTTTCAGTCTTTGAACAGCCCAACGTGGCGGACGCCCCACACCCTGAGATAGTCTCAAAGCCGGGCATTTAACTTAAAATTCTTAATTACTAAGACTAAATACTATGGGCTATTATTATATATACTCGTATACATATATTTCCTAATTATTTAATTCGAAATTGTAAAAATTTTTGTTTTAAAGAAAATTCTAATTATTGTAACTAATTTACGTATTTTGACTGTTCAATTTTAGATTCAATCAACAAAACATTTTTGTTTCTATTTACAATTTGAATGTAATTGAAACAAAAACTTCTAAAGAATAGCAGTTATTGTAAACGTAGTTCACTAAGCAGCAGCCGTTAATGTCATTACCAGTGAGGATCTCTTGATGGTTACCCTTTGTTGAATACGCACGAAATATCACACATACTCTTGACATCCGACTATTTAACGTTTATCTTGGACCGATTCTTAATTGGCGCAGCGCTGTGGCGTTAGCGCAGTTGTATGATTTTAAGCGTAATAACAGAGATGTTAAGGGTTCTGTTGCTTTTGCGACGCTTAACTACTTGGGCTCTCGTGACTTTACAGATGCTGATCTGGTAATCTCCTGGGACATCAGGTCTAGATAACCCGCATTTGATAACACCCGTTGCATGCATTGCTCGTGGACTAGAGACTTGGCAAATACTGCAAATGATTTTTGTTGTGCTCGACATATGGCGACTTTTCGATAGGCTTATCCGTTTACATCGCATAATCAGCTTCATTTATGCGGTTTTTCTAAATCTAAGAATTAGGCTTCATCGTATTTTGGTATAAAATTGATGTCTTGTCGAACAACAAATATGATTTGTTCCTTTTTTACTGGAACTGATTTTGTGATATTTTTACAGCTCTCATCCTCTAGTGCTTTCGACAGTCTTATTTGGATGGCTACATTCTAATTATTTTGGGAGTTACAGGAGTGTTTGCATTAACGACGGTTCCCACGACAAAAGGGCTTACATGTGTTTTGCTCGACATCTGTCAATGTATATTGCATCTCCATGTACAGCTGCACAAAGGTGATTTATGATTGTGATCATCGGTGGTCATGGAGTCTGGATATTTAGATTCAACTTATAATGAAGTGTTGACTTGTCATCGTTATTTCACTTGCCGAAGAAATTCCTCAGGCAGATATGCCTAGTTACACGTGATTTTGAAATCGTCATCCGCGCACGATGATTTTATGTCTGTACAGCTGCAAATGTAATAAAACAAAGGAAACACTCTTATGTTTATGGTAGTGTCAACGAAAGTTTATTTTTAACGGTTTGGTTGCTTTTGTTGCTGTGATACATTCGTGATGTTTTTGAGCAGTGTGACATTAGTGCGTTTTGATGGTTTTGCTGTTGGCAGTTTTGATGTACACTTTCTCCTGGTCTGCTGTGCTGGTTCCTGCTATTCTTAAAAATTGATATGAATAACTCTACAATTTCAATGACATTTTATAAATTTTATACTTAACCTACCAACTATATACTATAGTAGATGGCGCTACCTCAATCCCACTTTGCTAACTAATCTGAATGGGGTTGAGCTAACCTCCTCCTTTCTTTAAACTGAACTTAATATTATACTTTCCTAATTGCTATTGACTTAACTATGATGATATAAATCTTTAACCGCACAGGGAAGTTTCATATTTTATGAAACCATATTTGTATGGAGGAGTTGGGTGAAGAATATGTGATCATAAGATCCAAGGTCACATGTGTTGTATATATTACGGTGGTACATATAAAGTGGTGTAGTACAAGAACTGCAATCAAATAAATAGAATGTGTTAACTAGTGATTATTAACGTAGTGTGTGTGTGCTTATAACTGACCTTCTCAATATCAGCAAAGCAGCATTACCAAGCTCTTAGTGATCGATGGAAAGATCCCGTCCAAAACGACTGCCACCTAGCCGGAGAATTGCTGATCCATCGCAAAATCGCTGAGAGATCTGTTTAACGGTTAACGGTACTACGAAACAATTTCAAAATGAACCAAACAATCCGTTACAATCTCGCTACTCAGCAGGAGAACGAGAATGCTAAACGCAGGGAGAAAGTGAACCAAGCAAACCACCAAGATATCGCTAGATAAAACGTTGATTTAAAGAAATCGTTAGAAAACTTGATGCAACTCAGTGGACAACTATTCAAAGAAGTACAACAGCTTAAAGAAGAGATTGCTATAATCAAAAATGAGAATCGAGCCAAAGAAAATACTATAGCCACCTTTGAAACAAATGAAGATGAATTGGCGTATGAAACGAGTTTTATACGAAGGCAAATTATACTAAACATTAAAACAAAAAAATAAAAGCAGAATATTCGGCTGAGGTGGAACAATCAACACAAACCGTAAGAAACCACAACCTCAACGGCCTGATCAGTCATCCACGGACATAGTGAAGGTGCATGTAAGAACGTATCAGTGCTACCGAAAGAAAGGCCACTGCAATCGATTAATACACCACCGTAATTATACCACATCCACTTATTAACATACTTAATGTTAGTGAATACGAAACAATTAAAAAAATAGTGAAGCGAGTTACAAACGATAAACATAAAGTTACTGCACTGAATAATAACGTTTGGAAAGTTAATGCACTTGACCCAAAAAACTACCGAATGTTATCAAATGTATCGAATGGTTCATCTATGAAAAGAAAGCTGAGGAACCAATTAAAGTCATGGCCAGAGGGCTACATCATACATGCCCAAGTGAATAAATAATAGAGGAACTTAGCCAGAAATGGTTCAAAATCCTAAATGCTCTGAACATACTAAAGAAAAAGGTCATTAAAACGGGAAAGGTGAAATAGAAACAACCAAAGTTGCTCTCTTCCTTTTCATGCTAACATTTGACAACTGAAGAACATAGATAGGGTATACGGAAACTCACACGCAAATACTGTAGTAGGAAGTCCAGATGCGTAAAGTGTGCTGGGAAACATCCATCAAAATAATGCACAAAAATAAGAACGAACCAGTGAAATGCATACACTGTTGTAATCACCCAGCAAATAATAGTGGCTGCGAGGTAGGCAAAGAGCTGTAAAGAATCAGAGACAACAAGAGAAATCCTACAAGTAAGAGTTCTGAACCTAGGATGCAATCTTACCCAAAACAAATCCCTCTAAATAGCATCAAAGTTAGAAAAGCCACAACATATGTACAAATGGCTAAGCAGAACGAAAATTTCAAGAAAGCATCGAGTGAGGGAGGAAAACCATGTCTTGCAAGAAATACTTCAGAAGCTAGAAGATATCTGTGCAGGACCATAGACTAGAATCTTTGGGCGAGCTACTGAAAAAACAAGAACAGAGAGTAGGAATACTGGAAAATACATCAATGAGCCAAGATAAAAGACTAATGGATGCGTCAAATAAAACTAGAGAAGTCATTGACTACGTTTATCCTAGTCCATACAAATTTACCAAGAAAAAATAATGACATACATTTAAGAATTGTCTAATCTCAAAAAGTTATTTTATCAGAACCTCGTATGCCATAATACGTGGATAACAGTGGTATCAAGCTCTACACGAGCGTCGTAAGAGGCGTAAAAATATTATTTCGACAGTTATCCAATCAGGGCCAGACCGTCGGCGATATGCCAATGTCACAATAAACGGACAAGCCTTTCGTGGACTGCTCGACTCAGGAGCCAATATTAGCGTACTGGGGAGAGGCAGTTAACAGTTTTTACACGAACAGGGGCTAACATACCAACAATATAGGTCTCAGGTACATATTGCTAGCGGCGAAGCTGAACAAATTCTAGGATACGTACGACTACCAGTCATTTTTAACAACCTATCCAGAACTGTACGCTTGTACATTGCCCCGTCGCTGTCCCAACAGCTGTATTTAGGAACCGACTTCTGGCAGGTATTCAACCTTCAAATTTCGGTATCAGAACTAAGTGCAGAGAGCTCATCTCAAAATTCCCCTGTCCCCACGTCAGCTAGTGAAAACCCAGCTAACAGCCATCACGTATTGTCTGAGGAACAACAGAGCATACTAGACAAGATAAAGGGCAAGTTTCCCTCGTCGGAACTGCTTGGTCTAGTGCGTACTCATTTGCTGGAACATGATATCGATACGGGCGATGCCAGGCCCATAAAACAACGATATTATGCGATATCGCCAGCAGTACAGAAAGATTTAGATTCAGAGATAGAGCGGATGCTAAAACTAGGCGTAATAGAAGAGTCTTGCAGTCATTGGAGCTCGCCAATGGCGATAGTGCGTAAAAGTAATGGGAAGACCAGGCTATGCCTAGACGCTAGGAAGTTAAATGCGGTAACAGTGAAGGATGCATATCCATTACCCATAATCGATGGGCTCCTCAGTCGTCTAGATAACACTAAGTACATTTCCAATATCGACCTTAAGGATGCCTTTTGGCAGATCCCATTAAACTCATCAGCCAGGGCAAAGACTGCATTTACTGTTTCCGACAGACCACTATACCAATTCACGGTAATGCCTTTTGGTCTGTGCAATGCAGCCCAAACAATGTGTAGGCTCATGCACAAAGTGATTCCACATCAACTACATGATTTGTCTACCTAGATGATCTACTAGTCACTTCCCCAACATTCGAAGAACATATCCGTCTATTAGAGCTAGTAGCGACGCAGTTGAGTGAAGCTGGTCTCACCATCAATGTGGAGAAATCCAAATTTCTTCTAAAACGGCTTAAATATCTCGGGCATGTTATTGAGGATGGGAGCATTAAGGTGGACCCAGAAAAGGTTAAGGCTATCCAAAACTTCCCAATTCCGAAGACAGTCAAACACATCAGACAGTTTCTCGGAATGAGTGGTTGGTATCGGAAATTCATTCCGAATTATTCGTCAATCGCCTCCCCGATCACTGATCTTCTAAAATCTAAAGGAAGTATCAAGTGGAATGAGCAAGCCCAACAATCGTTCGAGCAATTAAAATCAAGCTTATCCGAGGCGCCAGTACTAGTGCACCCGGATTATGCGCGTACTTTTTATATTCAGGTAGACGCATCAAAAACAGGGGTGAGCGGTGTTATTTTCCAGAAAGATGATGAAGATGGAGAGCATCCAATCTCTTTCTTTTCGCATAAGCTAAATGGTGCACAGAAAAACTATAGTGTCACCGAGCTCTAATGCCAGGCGGCAGTTCTCAGTATCAAGAAATTCCGAACTTATGTGGAGGGATACGAGTTTGTGTTAATAACAGACCATGCCATCCTCTAGTGGTTAATGAACCAATCTGAACTCTCAGGCCGTCTAGCAAGATGGAGCTTGAAACTCCAAGGATACAAGTTCCGCATAGAGTATCGCAAGGGGGCACGAAATGTGGTTTCTGACGCGCTATCTCGAATACATGCAGATGAAGTAGCAACTTTAAGCCTAGTTGGGAATCCTATTCACTTAGACCTGCAAGCTCCCGACTTTAAAAGTCCAGACTATCAGGACCTGGCGAGAACCTTGCTCAACATGAAGCCCATATCAGACAACATTAAGGTTGTCGAGGGGAAGATACTCATTCACAAGCCACCAAAAGATCCGGACACCAAGACCGATATCCCCAGTTGGAAACTTTGGGTTCCTGGTAGCCTAATCGGTAGCATTTTAATCCAAGCTTACGGACCACCAATGGCAGCACACATGGGCACATGAAAAATGATTGAATTCATTCGACGCTACTATTTCAGGCCATCACTGGCCAAAGATGCAAAGGGTTACGTGCGCCAGTGCTAGACGTGTAAGCTGACTAAAGCCACGAACACCCTGCTAAGACCAAAAATGGGGGAGTATGTGGAATACGTTAGGCCTTTCCAGAAGTTGTACCTGGATTTCCTAGGACCATATCCCAGGTCTAAAAGCGGCAACACTTACATCCTTATCATTCTGGACCAATATTCTAAATTCGTTTTGCTAGAGCCACTGCGCGATGCAATGGCCAAAAAGGCCGTGGAGTACCTGGAAAATGAGGTGTTCCCAGTGTTTTCAGTGCCTGAAGTGATTCACACAGACAATGGCAATTACAACAAACACCAATCCCAACCTATCCATCGGAAATCATTCACATGGATATCATCAACATCAAGAAGGAAAAATTCATCACCTGCATAGATAAATTCACCAAGTTCACGAAATTTTTCCACATTAAAGATAGATCAGCCACACACCTAAGAAGCAGAATCATCAAAATCCTACACTATTTCACCGTACCAAAAGTAATAGTAATGGATAACGAATCAAGTTTCGTCAGTCCCATGATACCTGACTACATAAAAACACTAGGAATACAAATCTATCTCACACCCTCTCAAAAAAGCGAGGTAAACGGCACGGTTGGAAGGGTCCATTCAACAATCATCGAGATCACAAGATGCCTAATGGATGAATATAAGGATCTCCCATAAAGGACTTAGTCTGCATTGCGGTGGACAGGTACAACAACACAATACATTCAGTCACCAGAAGGAAACCAAGTGACCTATTCTTCGCTAGAACCAACCGCATCAACTATCAGGGTCTACTAAATTTCAGGGACAAAGTGAATGAAGATGTAGTACAAAGGATTCAAGACTCTCAACAATCCAATTTACGGAGAGAAAATTTAAAAAAAGCCGAGCCTAAAACTTATGAAGTCGGAGATACAATATACGTGGCCGTAAAGCAAATTCAAGGAAAAGATAGAGCGAAATTTAAGAAGGAAATTGTAGCGAAAAATAACCAAGTTACAGTTATTACAGCTTCGGGCAGAAAAATACACAAGACCCATATAAAAAACGTAAATGAATAAGTATCATCTCTTCCATCTTCTAGATCCTGTGTTTTGACGATAACAACACCCTTAAACATCTATGAGTACAACAATTCGCTAATAACAGTTAAACAGGGATCAGGCCGAATCATCAACGGAAAATTCAAGATTGTTCATGTCATCAATCTAACCGTTTACAAAGACATAGTTGAAAGGAGTTCACCCGAAATCAAACACATCGATCAAAGAAGCTCACTTAAACCTCAGCTGACGCACCAAGTTCAACAAATCACACAATTGATGTCAGAACTAAAAGGTAAAAATACAAGAACTAAACGATCGATCGATTGGATTGGAACAGCCTGGAAATGGGTTGCAGGAACACCAGATGCCACCGATTGGAACCAGATTGTCGATAGCCAGAACAAACTCATCAACAATAACAATGAACAATACCAAATCAACACAGCCTTGATGAAAACGGCAAACAAAATCCTTGCCGAATACAACCAAATCGTTGACTCATTGCACGAAGATGCAGATGATAAAACACAGCAGATTCTGTTCAACAAACTCACAATCATAAAAGAGGAAATAAAGGAAATAATTAGAGCCGCACAGTTAGCAAAAACAAAGATAATAAATACAAATCTTATGGACAAAATGGAAATTGGACGACTCGTTGCAGAAATCGAAACCCTACCATATGCGAAATAGAAGCGATTGAATACGCAGAGCCAACAATGCTGGTAAAGGATTCCATAATACTATATGTAATATCAATACCACAAACAAGCAAGCAGGACTATAACCATGTCCTTATTAGATCAGCAATCAAACAAAATAAACAGGTCTACTTGGAATATAAGGAACTTATCCTAAATCAACATCGGCTTTTCGGGATAACGCAGAAGTGTAACTCGTTCCACGAGACCATCATCTGTGAGAGAAACTGCTTGGAGGAAATCAACGATGACCATTGCATCAGCCAGCTCATACGAGGTACGCATGCAAGTTGTGACTACATATTCAACAAAAATTAGGTAATTGAGACAGTGGCTGACAATACAATCTACCTGAACAACTTTAACGGTGAGATCTATGGCAACAATACAAACAAACACCTAGAGGGAAGTTTTTTAATACAACTCAACAACGAGACCATAATAATCAACAACATAACGTTCACTAAGCGGGAAACACATACATTCCAAATATTAATGGTAATATTGTGAGTGCTACAGTCAAATATAACAGAAAACAGTATGAAGATAAATCCAGACTATCTTCATAGCCTGCATCTGAATAACGTGAAAAAACTACAGAAATTGTTCGCAAGCTACGAAAAATCAGGGCTCATAGATCTCGCAATCATAAGTTTGAATTTAACGATAATCTTGATTTTCTTAATCACAAGAAGGCACCATTTCTATAAAGTGCGACATCCGAAACCAGCTCAACAACAGGGGATCTTCAGCTGCCTACCAGAAATTCACACGGTTACCTTCAATACGTGACCCACGGGCCGTGGATCTTTAAAGGGGGAAGAGTTAGCAAAATGCTATACACGTCAACCGCTGAGTCAACCAAATTCCTAGCATTATGTAGTTGCACATGCCATACTACTGCAACATCAACAAATCATATTTCCGTTCTAATTAAATTCTTTATATACGAGAATGCTGACATTAACTTTTAATTTAGTAGAAGAATGAAAAATTGTTAGTTTAGAGTTAGAGTAAGTTTATACCTGAAATTGTATTAACGTAAAATTTTGACCAATAAAATTCATTTTTTTAACTCTCCGAAACCACGTTTCGTTAACTTATATATATATATATATATATATATATATATATATATATATATATATATATATATATATATATATATATATATATATATATAAATAAAAAAAGAATAAATAAATATCCTAAGTTTAACACCATTTTAAAAATTTTAATATTTTTTTTTTAACTTGAAACGGGTTAAAGTTTAGCTACTGCTAAAGTTAACCCAGTTTCATAGATTTTTGCCGCTACCTGTATTCATCCCCAGCGGCATTAACCCGTAGCTCAGTCGGGAGAGGTTAATCGGTCGTGGGGATGGGGATGCACCGGTAACAGCCTAGATAACCGCATCAAAAAAAAACAAACATAAAAAAAAGGAAAAGTGGGGTATCGGACCCCGAAGTAGTGGTTAGCCTACCAGCCCATCGCTTGGGCAAAACTGACCATGGTTGTATAGGTAAAATGTTTATCTAAACATTTTACCCTAATCTAACTAAACTAATTAAAACATTCTGGCCCATCGGCCCTAATTAAAAAAAATAATGTTAGTAAGAGCGGTTAATAGTGGGATGCTATTTAGGTTGGTAACAGAAAAGAGCCGCTCGGCGTCAACAATTTCTTATTACCTTCTGCCGGTAGCAACCTCACTATTATTATTTAGTTTGTTAGTTAAACCACTTTACTTACCAAACTAACAAAAGTCTGCCCGCAAAAACACCAAAAATAAAATGTTAAAACAAACACAAGAACACCAAACACGGTTTATTAAGTTTAACTATTTTATTTTAAAATCACACCAATCAAAAAAAAACACTTAAAATACCACAATTTCACTCAAATACAAAAAAAACACAATTCTCGACCACACGTTGGTCTATTTCAAAACTGACTGTCCCCCAAGCAAGAAAAATGTTGTACCTATTTTGAGTTTCATAGGAAATTTTATGCGATCTCATCACAAAAATTCCTATGAAAATTGTACAGCAACGTGACATCGATTTTGCTGACTCGATCCACGCGCAAGTATTTTTTTTCTTCAATCCATCCGTTGAGGAAGTTCGAACAACAACAACCACAATGCTATTCAATATTTGCATCGGTCATTGTCATTCACCTAATAAATAGATCAAGTACATTTTTTATGTACATAGGCAACGTAATCAAATTACGTTGATGTACATATCTGCGTTTACTTAAGTGTGGCACATATGAAAAATTCTAAAGTGAATGAATCATATGATACCACTATAAATAAAGGCAAAGAAGAAATGTGGAAGGCCGGCATGACGTTTGCTTGAATGGAATGTAGTTGAAGATATTATCTTCGAGGTCATGCCGATGAGGAAATAGATTTTGTTGGGATGGGTTGATAACGGAATTAGGTTTAATTCCGTTACAAACTTCTAAGCTAAATTTCTATAGAAGTGAATTATAGAACAAAAACAATGAAAATGAATCAATTGTATTGTTAAGAGATTTTTACTTTTGGTGGACCGAGACTGGCTGCCCCAAAAATCGTTTTTTTCCCCGGCCTCCAGCAAAAACGAAAAGACCGAAAATCGCGGTCGTCGGTTATTCCGGTTCTTATATATATATATATATATATATATATATATATATATATATATATATATATATATATATATATATATATATATATATATATATATATATATATATATATATATATATATTTATATATATATTTATATATATATATATATATATATATATATATATATATATATATATATCCATATATATATATATATATATATATATATATATATATATATATATATATATATATATATATATATATATATATATATATATATATATATCTCCATATATATCCAACAACTCCAACAACCTTCGGAGCGCAATTGTTTTCCGCTCCAACAGATTTTATTTCCGAATTTTGCTTATGAACTGGACTATTATTTCCGCTTTGCGTCGGAGTAGACGTTGCGTGAGTGGAATCACCATCTAGATTGGTGGCACTTGAAAGAGCGCCCGTAAGATCAAGAATATCTCTCGGATCAATCATTATGACCTGAAGGTGTTCTTTTGACTGCTCAAGGGACAGTTCATTTTTCAGTAATTTTTCAGCTACTGCAATTAATTTTGTGGTGACGTCAAGCAGTTTATCTATAGTATTAGGAAAATCTGATAAATATCGAACTCTTTGTAGTCTATAAAATATGTGCAATAATTTAGAGACATTGGCTTCAATATCCTCATTCGCAAAAGTACATGTTTCATCGACGTTATTGAGAGCGGTTTGTAAATTTTGCAATTTGTTTACACAGGTTGTAATTTCGGTGTGTGGGTAATTTATGGCAGACGGATGCGGCTGTTGAGTAGGCTGATTTAGGTCATTGTATTCTTTTCGGATTTCGATATCTAACAAATTCATTTGAGATCGAAGGGACCCCGTCAATCGCCGAAGTTCGCATTCGATCTTAATTTTATCTATATCTAAATAGTCAATATTAATACAAGGTAAATCCATATATGATGTTTGAAAGTCGAAACAAAAAAAACTGAACGATATTGATTGTAGAAATAGATACGATAAAAAAAATAAATTGATAAATAAAATGTTATGTTATTTTATTTAGTTACTTCTGTACTTTAGTTGCGGAAAATTAATTTGAGTTGGTCTAGGCCTGTGTGAACGGAAATTCATTCACATTTTCCAAAAAGTAGGGCCTCTGGTAGTTAGGATTAAGGATATTTGAACACATAACCGGGATTATGAAATAAATTCGGTTTTTCCGAGTTTTCCGATATTACTAACCGGCGGAACCACTAGCGGAAAATTAATTTGAGTTGGTCTAGGCCTGTGTGAACGGAAAATCATTCACATTTTCCAAACAGTAGGGCCTCTGGTAGTTAGGATTAAGGATATTTGAACACATAACCGGGAATATGAAATAAATTCGGTTTTTCCGAGTTTTCCGATATTACTAAACGGCGGAACCACTAGCGGAAAATTAATTTTAGTTGGTCTAGGCCTGTGTAAACGGAAAATCATTCACATTTTCCAAAAAGTAGGGCCTCTGGTAGTTAGGATTAAGGATATTTTAACAAATAACCTGGGTTATGAAATAAATTCGGTTTTTCCGAGTTTTCCGATATTACTAAACGGCGGAACCACTAGCGGAATATTAATTTGAGTTGGTCTAGGCCTGTGTGAACGGAAAATCATTCACATTTTCCAAAAAGTAGGGCCTCTGGTAGTTAGGATTAAGGATATTTGAACACATAACCGGGATTATCAAATAAATTCGGTTTTTCCGAGTTTTCCGATATTACTAAACGGCGGAACCACTAGCGGAAAATTAATTTGAGTTGGTCTAGGCCTGTGTGAATGGAAAATCATTCACATTTTCCAAAAAGTAGGGCCTCTGGTAGTTAGGATTAAGGATATTTGAACACATAACCGGGATTATGAAATAAATTCGGTTTTTCCGATATTACTAAACGGCGGAACCACTAGCGTAAAATTAATTTGAGTTGGTCTAGGCCTGTGTAAACGGAAAATCATTCACATTTTCCAAAAAGTAGGGCCTCTGGTAGTTAGGATTAAGGATATTTGAACACATAACCGGGATTATGAAATAAATTCGGTTTTCCGAGTTTTCCGATTTTACTAAACGGCGGAACCACTAGCGGAAAATTAATTTGAGTTGGTCTAGGCCTGTGTAAACGGAAAATCATTCACATTTTCCAAAAAGTAGGGCCTCTGGTAGTTAGGATTAAGGATATTTGAACACATAACCGGGATTATGAAATAAATTCGGTTTTTACGAGTTTTCCGATATTACTAAACGACGGAACCACTAGCGGAAAATTAATTTGAGTTGATCTAGGCCTGTGTGAACGGAAAATCATTCACATTTTCCAAAAAGTAGGGCCTCTGGTAGTTAGGATTAAGGATATTTGAACACATAACCGGGATTATGAAATAAATTCGGGTTTTCCGAGTTTTCCGATATTCCTAAACGGCGGAACCACTAGCGGAAAATTAATTTGAGTTGGTCTAGGCCTGTGTAAACGGAAAATCATTCATATTTTCCAAAAAGTAGGGCCTCTGGTAGTTAGGATTAAGGATATTTGAACACATAACCGGGATTATCAAATAAATTCGGTTTTTCCGAGTTTTCCGATATTACTAAACGGCGGAACCACTAGCGGAAAACTAATTTGAGTTGGTCTAGGCCTGTGTGAACGGAAAATCATTCACATTTTCCAAAAAGTAGGGCCTCTGGTAGTTAGGATTAAGGATATTTGAACACATAACCGGGATTATCAAATAAATTCGGTTTTCCGAGCTTTCCGATTTTACTAAACGGCGGAACCACTAGCGGAAAATTAATTTTAGTTGGTCTAGGCCTGTGTGAACGGAAAATTATTCACATTTTCCAAAAAGTAGGGCCTCTGGTAGTTAGGATTAAGGATATTTGAACACATAACCGGGAATATGAAATAAATTCGGTTTTTCCGAGTTTTCCAATATTACTAAACGGCGGAACCACTAGCGGAAAATTAATTTGAGTTGGTCTAGGCCTGTGTGAACGGAAAATCATTCACATTTTCCAAAAAGTAGGGCCTCTGGTAGTTAGGATTAAGGATATTTGAACACATAACCGGGATTATGAAATAAATTCGGTTTTTCCGAGTTTTCCGATATTACTAAACGGCGGAACCACTAGCGGAAAATTAATTTGAGTTGGTCTAGGCCTGTGTAAACGGAAAATCATTCACATTTTCCAAAAAGTAGGGCCTCTGGTAGTTAGGATTAAGGATATTTGAACACATAACCGGGATTATCAAATTAATTCGGTTTTTCCGAGTTTTCCGATATTACTAAACGGCGGAACCACTAGCGGAAAATTAATTTGAGTTGGTCTAGGCCTGTGTGAACAGAATATTATTCACATTTTCCAAAAAGTAGGGCCTCTGGTAGTTAGGATTAAGGATATTTGAACACATAACCGGGGTTATGAAATAAATTCGGTTTTCCGAGTTTTCCGATATTACTAAACGGCGGAACCACTAGCGGAAAATTAATTTGAGTTGGCCTAGGCCTGTGTAAACGGAAAATCATTCACATTTTCCAAAAAGTAGGGCCTCTGGTAGTTAGGATTAAGGATATTTGAACACATAACCAGGATTATGAAATAAATTCGGTTTATCCGAGTTTTCCGATATTACTAAACGGCGGAACCACTAGCGAAAAATTAATTTGAGTTGGTCTAGGCCTGTGTGAACGGAAAATTATTCACATTTTCCAAAAAGTAGGGCCTCTGGTAGTTAGGATTAAGGATATTTGAACACATAACTGGGATTATGAAATAAATTCGGGTTTTCCGAGTTTTCCGATATTACTAAACGGCGGAACCACTAGTGGAAAATAAATTTGAGTTGGTCTAGGCCTGTGTGAACGGAAAATCATTCACATTTTTCAAAAAGTAGGGCCTCTGTTAGTTAGGATTAAGGATATTTGAACACATAACCGGGATTATGAAATAAATTCGGTTTTTCCGAGTTTCCCGATATTACTAAACGGCGGAACCACTAGCGAAAAACTAATTTGAGTTGGTCTAGGCCTGTGTGAACGGAAAATCATTCACATTTTCCAAAAAGTAGGGCCTCTGGTAGTTAGGATTAAGGATATTTGAACACATAACCGGGATTATCAAATAAATTCGGTTTTTCCGAGTTTTCCGATATTACTAAACGGCGGAACCACTAGCGGAAAATTAATTTGAGTTGGTCTAGGCCTGTGTGAACGGAATATCATTCACATTTTCCAAAAAGTAGGGCCTCTGGTAGTTAGGATTAAGGATGTTTGAACACAAACCTGGTTTCTTGTTAAATTTGTCATGAAATACTAAAAATCGAACGTACAATTTTGTGGGTTTTACCGGGAATCTTCTATAAACCAGCATGCGAAGTGACGTGTAATTGAGATACGATTAGATCCTATCTAATAGCGAAACACGCTTGGTTTGTTCAAATTGGAGGGTTTGGGTGTTTAGGACGGCCAACTTTGCCTTAGAGTACCACAAACCGAACAAACAATTTTCTGAATTTTTCCAGAAATCTCCTGTTAACCAGCATGCAAAATGACGTATATATTGAGATGCGATTGGATTCTATCTTATATAAAAACACGTTTGGTTTGTTTAATTTAGGGGTCTAGGGTGTTTAGGACTGCAAACCCAAATAGAATTATTTTAAATTAATAGTTGAAAAAGATGGTCGAATTGGGGGTTTAGGGTTAACAACGCATCCCTTCTTTGTATGCCGGTATGGCTCCTACAGAAGCAGGTTCTAGGTACCCTGGGACCTGGCTGAGAATCAATGGACCAATTACACATTAATCCGATATTTAAAAATTTAATTGTATAACTTTAATAATTAGACAATCAAATTCCTTAATGGGATGTAAAATTAAATAGACTTTAACATAACCATTAAAGTAAAACTATATAATTTAATTATGAAAATTTTTGTTCAATCAACGAATTAGAGCAGCAATAAAATACACATTTATCACTTTTTACGTAAATGTCGCTGTCACTTTCTAAATGTGCTAAGCCCGATATATATATATATATATATATATATATATATATATATATATATATATATATATATATATATATATATATATATATATAACGAAAATGGTTGTGTGTTCGCTTGAACAACGCTGGGAAATATTGAAACATTAATTCGAACATTTTGGAAAAAAAATCATCTTTTCGGATGAGGCGCATTTCCATCAGCCGCCGTTGTCAATGGTGAGGGCTACCGCGCCATGATAAACGATTTTTTGTTCCCGGCACTTGAAGAGGAGGACATAGGCAATATTTGGTTTCAACAAGACGGCGCTCCGTGCCGAATTATCAGCCGAAACGCTGATGTGATTTGGCCGCCTCGGAGCTATGATTTGACGCCGTTGGACTATTATCTTTGAGACAATATTCGCATTGCCATTGAAGACATAATGCCGCATACCATCGAAAATGTGCTCAAAAATTGGACCGACCGTATGGAGTACGTCAAGGCTAGCCGAGGCAGTCATATGAATGAAATAGTATTCCATAATTAATCGGAAGGATTGTTCTTTACAATGAAAAAATAAATTTGAAAAAATATTGAGAACAGTGCATTTAAAAAAAAAGTATTTAGCCCACTCTATATATGCGTTTTAGTTACGCCTTTTTAGATATTCCAATACAAAAAAAAAATATACAGATGTGTAGTGACAAAATCGTTCTACGTTTTTTTTCATCAACCATAAAGCATCAAAATAAAATGAACAGAAAAAATGAACGAACGAAAGAAAGAACACAAGAAAAGAACACCAACCATAAAACCGCCTTAAGACCATTTTTTGATAATGCACTCGTACATAATCAATAGGGATGTAAGTAGGTCATTTCTTCGCCGATTTTGTTAAAATTCGACATATGCTATTTAGGGTTTCCAGTTCGAATATCCGAATATTGAATTATTCAAATAGTTCGAGCGATTTCGATTATTTTAATAATTATTATAAATAAATTTATAAAATTATTGTAAAAAATTTATTTTTGTTTGTTTTTAAATAATTTATTGAAATATTTTAATAATAATTTAACGCTAAACTTGAATTCATTCGTGTTTAAATTACGGAATAAAACTTTGCACCGGTATCTCTATTTTTATTGTTGTTTATTCTGTTTCCTTAATTTGAATGGTAGAATCTAATATTTTATATGTACAGTACGTACATTATACTTTTTAATTGTTTTAAACTGGAAATTCCAAAACTGCCATTGCTACTTGTTGTTACTTAATTAACCAACGATAATAAAAATGTACTTCATTCAATTTTTGAAAACGATACGAGCAAACAAAAAGGAATAAGGCGCAGTTCTAAACGTAAGTAATAAAGTCATTAGGGATTTCCATAATAAATTTCAATATTTTTATAATGGTTGATTTTCCCTTCTGAAATTGTTAAAATTCTCTAGGTGGGACCGCCAATAAAAAATTCGAATCAAAAGTATTATTTTTTTTTGGCGTTAATAGAATATTATATAAACAATAGCAAGTGCCTACAATAATACAGATATTCGGGGGATGACAGAAAACAACCTGGGGTCTTCCATACTATTTTTTAAGAACAATAAATCAATTTGGTCCTTCTTTTGATAAACAATCAGTCATAAAATAGATTAGTTGTTTACCAATTGTATCCTTCCCCTAAATATTTGTACTTTTATTTTTTATAAATATTCACCTACTAAAGACAGATTTTAAACAATATACGAGTATCCACAAATTATTATTATTTATTTTGAATTAATTCAAATGCGAAATTTACATTTTTATCTATCGCGTCTGTTTTTATTATGAATCTTTAACATTTATAAATATAAAATAATTTTTTTTTGTTAATTTTAAATTGTTGCCATAAAAATACTCGGATCGAATATATTTTATGGGACCATTTTCATTTCTATAGTGGTTTTTGCATGGATATATAGTTCTTTTCTTGTTCCTCATGTGCAAAATTCAATGTTATATCTCTTTTATTTTGCAGAAGAAAAATGTTGCTCGCATGTAAATGCCCTATTAAACTAACATGATACACTCAACTCGAATTGAAGGAGAGTTAAAATATTTGTTTAGGGGGAACTAAACCGATTTTAACTCGGGAACAATACGAATAGTATGGAATTTGGTGCATCTACTTTTATATGATGTTTATGCGATGATGGCGCCGCTTCATTGTTCTACTGGGATTCTTCAACCCGAACTGTAGTCGAGTATACACCGATCCTGTCAAATAATTCACTCGTCTATTACTTTGTATTAACATTGCGTATAGGGTTTTCCAATAAGAGTGATATGGTCCAAACTTTTCTCGCAATAATTCAATTGTTGCACTTGATGTGTGACACGTAGCCCAGTCTTGTTGGAACCAAATATTGTCAAGAACAACTTCTTCCAATTCCGGCCATAAAAAGTTGGTTATCATCGATCTATACCGATCTCCATTGACAGTAACGGTGTTACCAGCACCTGAATGTAATGGTTTTTCATGAATAATTTGTGGATTTTCTTCGCACCAGAATCGACAGTTTTGTTTATTTACCGCACTACTCAGATGAAAGTGAGCCTCATCGGAGAAGATGATTTTCTTAAAAAAATCGTTATCATTTTCAAGTTGTTCCATGGCAAAATCAGCAAATTCACGACGTTTACGGTGGTCCAATGGCTTCAGTTTTTGAGTGAAAATAATTTTGTTCGGATGCAAACCCAAATCCTTTCTCAAAATCCGCCAGGTTGTGGTTTAAGACAGTCCCAATTCTCCCAAATTTTCTTCGAGCGAATCTTTGTCGTATTGGCATTTCAACATTATGTAAAGAAAATCTACGATCAAAATTCTCAACAATTCGACGAATAGCGAGCACACTTGGACGATTATTACGACTATAAAATGGCAAAAGCGCACGAAAAGTTGCAATTGGAATATTACTGAATACAATGTAACAAAAAATGGCAGAATATATATATGGGCAAAAAGTAGTAACACATTTTAATTTCAATTTCGCCCGGAAAACCATTCGTCGAAATATTTTTTTTTCTATGTTGGTATGACTGTCAGTGACATCTGTGCCAAATGTCACATCAAAATAATCATTAGCGTTTAGCATACGCTTGCCTTTCTGAAGTACAAAAAGTGCATTCGGCGATTTTTTCTATGAGTGAAATTATTCAACAATGAAGTTCCATTAAATTTTGTGTGCGGAATCAATTTTGTGGTGCCGAAACGGTCAGAATGTTGCAAAAGGCCTTCGGTGATAATTGTATGTCGCGAGCAAGTGTTTTTGATTGGTACAAATTGTTCAATGAGGGTCGAGAACGTGTTGACGACGAACCACGTCTAGGAAGGCCATCAACATCAACTGATGATCAACACGTTAATAAAATCAAGGAATTGGTGCTCGAGAATCGACAACTAACAGTCAGAGATCTTACTGGCGTCGTTGAAATATCGGAAGGATCAGTGAATACGATTTGCTCCAAAATCACCCAATTTTTTGGAAAAACAGCGTCGCGTTGACGTCTGTGAAACAATGCTTTCCGACTACCAGGATGTCATGAAACGTATTATAACTGACGATGAGTCTTGGATCTATGCTTATGACCCGGAAACAGACGATCAATCGGCCGAATATCGTGCCAAAGGTGAGCCGAAGTTGAAAAAACCACGTCAAAGCAAGTCAAAAATCAAGGTGATGTTGACAGTTTTCTTCGATTATCGAGGTGTGGTGCACTCCGGATTCCTTCCAACCGGCCAAACTGTCAACAAGGAATACTGTTTGAGTGTTATGCGTCGTTTGCGCGAAGCTATTCGTAAAAAGAGGCCGGAATTAATGGTCGACAACTCTTGGTTTTTGCACCACGATAATGCACCTTCTCATACTGCATTGGTTTTACGTGATTTTTTCGCCAAAAATTCCACCCATATCGTTCCGTAACCACCGTATTCGCCTGATTTACCTCCGTGTGACTTCTGGCTGTTCAGCAAACTCAAACGACCGCTCCGGGGAAACCGTTTTGAGTCAATTGAAGACTTTAAACGTGAATCGCAACGCGCATTGGAGGCTGAAAAAACGGAACTTGACTTTAACAACTGTTTCGAGGATTGGAAAAAACATTGACACAAGTGTATTGAGACCAGGGGGGATTACTTTGAGGGGGACAAAATAAGTTTGGAGAAATAAATAAAGAATTTTAAAATTATGAACAAAGTCTTACGGTTTTTTGCCCACATTATTATAACTCACCTTTTTTCTTCGTTATGTGTTCTTTTCATCTTAGCTTAGCATCGAGGGTCATGCCAAGGTATTTAACTGTATTTGCATATGGAATTTGGTATGAGTTGAGAACCATGGGATTACTGTTTACATTTTGGTTTGTAAAGTAATGATGGTAATGTAATGATGGTTATGTATATATGAAGGATGTTGTGGTTTATAATTTTAAGTTTATTTAAACAATTTATTACACAGGTTTTCTATACGTTTGTGTTGTATTTTGTTTATTTATGATTTTTATAATTGTTATTATTCATTGAAATGATATTTATAATTACAAGTACCTAACTTGTACTTTGGTAAAATCGTTAACACCATTTTTAGACAGAATTTATTAAACGTTTTAAGTATTTATTACACCTCGGTTTACAAAAGTATTCTACAGACAAATTAATTATATAAATTGGTATTAGATATTAGATATTAGGTATTAGTAATATATTTATTATACTAAATCAGAGGTTTACAACAAAAAACGAAAACACCGGTTTTGTGTTCAAATATTCTTAATCCTAACTACCAGAGGCCCTACTTTTTGGAAAATGTGAATGATTTTCCGTTCACACAGACCAACTCAAATTAATTTTCCGCTAGTGGTTCCGCCGTTTAGTAATATCGGAAAACTCGGAAAACCCGAATTTATTTGATAACCCCGGTTAGTGTTCAAATATCCTTAATCCTAACTACCAGAGGCCCTACTTTTTCGAAAATGTGAATGATTTTCCGTTCACACAGGCCTAGACCAACTCAAATTTATTTTCTGCTAGTGGTTCCGCCGTTTAGTAATATCGGAAAACTCGGAAAACCCGAATTTATTTCATAATCCCGGTTATGTATCCTTAATCCTAACTACCAGAGGCCCTACTTTTTGGAAAATGTGAATGATTTTCCGTTCACACAGGCCTAGACCAACTCAAATTAATTTTCCGCTAGTGGTTCCGCCGTTTAGTAATATCGAAAAACTCGGAAAAACCGAATTTATTTGATAATCCCGGTTATGTGTTCAAATATCCTTAATCCTAACTACCAGAGGCCCTACTTTTTGGAAAATGTGAATGATTTTCCGTTCACACAGGCCTAGACCAACTCAAATTAGTTTTCCGCTAGTGGTTCCGCCGTTTAGTAATATTGGAAAACTCGGAAAAACCGAATTTATTTCATAATCACGGTTATGTGTTCAAATATCCTTAATCCTAACTACCAGAGGCCCTACCTAGGTTCACACAGGCCTAGACCAACTCAAATTAGTTTTCCGCCAGTGGATCCGCCGTTTAGTAATATCGGAAAACTCGGAAAAACCGAATTTATTTCATAATCCCGGTTATGTGTTCAAATATCCTTAATACTAACTACCAGAGGCCCTAATTTTTGGAAAATGTGAATGATTTTCCGTTCACACAGGCCTAGGCCAACTCAAATTAGTTTTCCGCTAGTGGTTCCGCCGTTTAGTAATATCGGAAAACTCGGAAAAACCGAATTTATTTCATAATCCCGGTTATGTGTTCAAATATCCTTAATCCTAACTACCAGAGGCCCTACCTTTTGGAAAATGTGAATGATTTTCCGTTCACACAGGCCTAGACCAACTCAAATTAATTTTCCGCCAGTGGTTCCGCCGTTTAGTAATATCGGAAAACTCGGAAAAACCGAATTTATTTCATAATCCCGGTTATGTGTTCAAATATCCTTAATCCTAACTACCAGAGGCCCTACTTTTTGGAAAATGTGAATGATTTTCCGTTCACACAGGCCTATGCCAACTCAAATTAATATTCCGCTAGTGGTTCCGAAGTTTAGTAATATCGGAAAACTTGGAAAAACCGAATTTATTTCATAATCCCGGTTATGTGTTCAAATATCCTTAATCCTAACTACCAGAGGCCCTACCTTTTGGAAAATGTGAATGATTTTCCGTTCACACAGGCCTAGACCAACTCAAATTAATTTTCCGCCAGTGGTTCCGCCGTTTAGTAATATCGGAAAACTCGGAAAAACCGAATTTATTTCATAATCCCGGTTATGTGTTCAAATATCCTTAATCCTAACTACCAGAGGCCCTACTTTTTGGAAAATGTGAATGATTTTCCGTTCACACAGGCCTAGACCAACTTAAATTAATTTTCCGCTAGTGGTTCCGCCGTTTAGTAAAATCGGAAAACTCGGAAAACCGAATTTATTTGATAATCCCGGTTATGTGTTCAAATATCCTTAATCCTAACTACCAGAGGCCCTACATTGAGGAAAATGTGAATGATTTTCCGTTCACACAAGCCTAGACCAACTCAAATTAGTTTTCCGCCAGTGGTTCCGCCGTTTATTAGTATCGGAAAACTCGGAAAAACCGAATTTATTTCATAATCCCGGTTATGTGTTCAAATATCCTTAATCCTAACTACCAGAGGCCCTACCTTTTGGAAAATGTGAATGATTTTCCGTTCACACAGGCCTAGGCCAACTCAAATTAGTTTTCCGCTAGTGGTTCCGCCGTTTAGTAATATCGGAAAACTCGGAAAACCGAATTTATTTCATAACCCCGGTTATGTGTTCAAATATCCTTAATCCTAACTACCAGAGGCCCTACCTTTTGGAAAATGTGAATGATTTTCCGTTCACACAGGCCTAGACCAACTCAAATTAATTTTCCGCCAGTGGTTCCGCCGTTTAGTAATATCGGAAAACTCGGAAAAACCAAATTGATTTCATAATCCCGGTTATGTGTTCAAATATCCTTAATCCTAACTACCAGAAGCCCTACTTTTTGGAAAATGTGAATGATTTTCCGTTCACACAGGCCTAGACCAACTCAAATTAATTTTCCGCTAGTGGTTCCGCCGTTTAGTAATATCGGAAAACTCGGAAAAACCGAATTTATTTCATAATCCCGGTTATGTGTTCAAATATCCTTAATCCTAACTACCAGAGGCCCTACTTTTTGGAAAATGTGAATGATTTTCCGTTCACACAGGCCTAGACCAACTCAAATTAATTTTCCGCTAGTGGTTCCGCCGTTTAGTAATATCGGAAAACTCGGAAAAACCCGAATTGATTTCATAATCCCGGTTATGAGTTCAAATATCCTTAATCCTAACTACCAGAAGCCCTACTTTTTGGAAAATGGGAATGATTTTCCGTTCACACAGGCCTAGACCAACTCAAATTAATTTTCCGCTAGTAGTTCCGCCGTTTAGTAATATCGGAAAACTTGGAAAAACCGAATTTATTTCATAATCCCGGTTATGTGTTCAAATATCCTTAATCCTAACTACCAGAAGCCCTACTGTTTGGAAAATGTGAATGATTTTCCGTTCACACAGGCCTAGACCAACTAAAATTAATTTTCCGCTAGTGGTTCCGCCGTTTAGTAATATCGGAAAACTCGGAAAAACCGAATTTATTTCATAACCCCGGTTATGTGTTCAAATATCCTTAATCCTAACTACCAGAAGCCCTACTTTTTGGAAAATGTGAATGATTTTCCGTTCACACAGGCCTAGACCAACTCAAATTAGTTTTCCGCTAGTGGTTCCGCCGTTTAGTAATATCGGAAAACTCGGAAAAACCGAATTTATTTCATAATCCCGGTTATGTATCCTTAATCCTAACTACCAGAGGCCCTACTTTTTGGAAAATGTGAATGATTTTCCGTTCACACAGGCCTAGACCAACTCAAATTAGTTTTCCGCTAGTGGTTCCGCCGTTTATTAATATCGGAAAACTCGGAAAAACCGAATTTATTTCATAATCCCGGTTATGTGTTCAAATATCCTTAATCCTAACTACCAGAGACCCTACTTTTTGGAAAATGTGAATGATTTTCCGTTCACACAGGCCTAGACCAACTCAAATTAGTTTTCCGCTAGTGGTTCCGCCGTTTAGTAATATCGGAGAACTCGGAAAAACCGAATTTATTTCATAACCCCGGTTATGTGTTCAAATATCCTTAATCCTAACTACCAGAGGCCCTACTTTTTGGAAAATGTGAATGATTTTCCGTTCACACAGGCCTAGACCAACTCAAATTAGTTTTCCGCTAGTGGTTCCGCCGTTTAGTAATATCGGAAAACTCGGAAAAACCGAATTTATTTCATAATCCCGGTTATGTGTTCAAATATCCTTAATCCTAACTACCAGAGGCCCTACTTTTTGGAAAATGTGAATGATTTTCCGTTCACACAGGCCTAAACCAACTCAAATTAATTTTCCGCTAGTGGTTCCGCCGTTTAGTAATATCGGAAACCGAATTTATTTCATAATCCCGGTTATGTGTTCAAATTTTCTTAATCCTAACTGCCAGGTGTTGTAGAACCATGCCGCAAATGCTTTCATGTATCAAACAAATTTCTTTCCCACACAAAAAACTGATTTACATTCTCACGCAACGTTAAAACAAGTGCGCGTAAAAAAATCGGAAAAGAAATTACAATATCTAAAAAGAAAAAACATTATGAAATTTCCCATATACGAGTACATATATGAAAAAAGTTTTTTTATACGCAACTTAAAACAAAATTTTTAAGAATAATTAGTACCAACACTTAAGATGCGTTTTTATTATGTTCAATTTTTATTGATTAAAATTAGAAAGCAAATTAATTACTTATAAAAACAGTATTAAATAAATAAACAGTATAAACAGTATTAAAAACAGTAACCATATTTTACTACGTAATAATGAATAAATAAAATAGTACATAATTCAATTTCTATTTAATATGGATTTTATATATTATTTACACTAACACATTCATGTTTATTTAGTTCTAGGAAATACTTCACATTTCTTTACACACACGTGAAGTTTATCCTAAAAATATTCCTAAATTTTTTTGTTTTGTTTTAGGAAATAGTTCACGTACATGATTTTTATTATTATTAATATTTTCTTTTAAATGTCCACTAGAGTATAGTAATTTATTAATTTTTTTATATTTAATTTTAATATTTAATTATTTATTTATTTTGTACAAATTTTTTTAAACTTACAAATTAAAAGTTTAAAAAAATTTGTTTTTATTTTTTTAATGGACACAATACAATAACACCCTATGACACAATTTAGTCCACCATTTTTGTATTCAATATTAATTTTTATTTTTTTATTTCTTTATAAACTTAAGTCTATCATTTGGTCATTTAAATTCACACATGCTATCAATTATTACTTAAATTTATCTCTTAATATCCTAAGTTTAACACCATTTTTAAAATTTTAATTTTTTTTTTTAACTTCTAAGCTAAATTTCTATAGAGGTAAATTATTAAACAAAAAAAAATGAAAATGAACCAATTTTATTGTTAAGAGATTTTTACTTTTGGTGGACCGAGACTGACTACCCCAAAAATCGGTTTTTTCCCCCGGCCTCTAGCAAAAACGAAAAGACCGAAAAAAATTGTCAGCCGTTCGCGCTCGTCGGTTACTCCGGTTCTTCTTTCAAACCACATACTTCCTAATCAACTAAAGTACTTTTTATCAATTACTCGTAAATACACAACTCAAGCAATATTAATTAATTTATATGTCTTCTTTATTAGTTGAGGCGTATTCATACGGTCGAGAATAATTGATATTATTTCGATATGATGACATTAACGATTCTGTCGAACTAACATGGGGCGAAACACTAGATTCGTAACAACCTGATGATATATCTTAAAATTCAATATTTTTGACGTAATAATGATAAGCAGAGCCCGGAACCAGCATTTTTATACAATAAATGGTAGTCTCCCACTAGAGGTTTGCATATTGGTGAATTACTCGGTAGTAATATTGGGTGTTTCATATTAAAGTCACAACTGGAGTTACTTAATCTGCCACCAACTCGAATTAATTTGTCAGCATCGATAAAAGGATTGAGTGTTTTTAATATGCTACTCTTAGATACTTGTTTTCCTTCTGATAAAAGAGCTTATTAAGATATTTATTTATTAATATTATTATTATTTTTTTTGTTTTTTATTTTTGTTTTTATAAGAAAGTATTAATTGTCCAGTGGATTTAATGTCCCTTGAAGGTCAATTAATACCCTCCTTTTCATTCACGCACACATCACCCATTCACACTATTACAGTATACCACCTGCGCATTGCAAGCTCCATGTCAACCTGTACATTGACATGAATGGTGGGTCGGGCTGAATTCTGCACTACAACAGAGGGTCTTATTTGTGGTTATTAACGTCACCGATCGTAATCGATGACAAAAATTCTCTTTGCATCCAGCCTCTGGTGCGATTCGAACCCAGTACCTCCCGGCCCAAGTGCCGAAGCTTTAACCACTGCGCACCACTTGTCCGGTAATACGAGAGAAATTTAAGTAATAATTGAAAGCATGTGTGAATTTAAATGATGAAATGATAGACTTAAGTTGATAAAGAAATAAAAAAATAAAAATGAATAATGAATACAAAAATGGTGGACTAAATTGTGACATAGGATGTTATTGTATTGCGTCCATTAAAAAAATAAAAACAAATTTTTTTAAACTTACAAATTAAATACAAAATAAATAAATAATTAAATTTTGCGAAAAGACATTCATGTGAAAATAAATAAATATTAAAATTGATATGATATGATATGATAGAGGCGTACAGTCCAGCCATAACGGCGATCCTAGGTACGTTACCATAATCCTGAAATATCAACAATCAAATAACAAATTATATCTGAATGCGAATAATATTTCAGCATCATGCGGTCCCAGGCCCTGCCTGCATCCTTAACAGATAACGTTAATTAGGAAAGGATCTTAGCCACAGAAACGACTAGGGCGAACCGTAGCAAAGTCATTTTCTAACTACTTAAATATATTAGAATGTTAGTCTCAATTAAATTCACACTCTAGATTAGAGTTTGTTAGTTAATTAATGTAAGTTAGTTGTGTTTGAGGTAAAGGATACTAATATTCATCATATGTATTCGGCATCAGTCCTACTAGACTGGTTACGTTATTTAATTCACATCTATAGGTCATCTCATCATATACTGCTTGTAACCTTATTTTGCCCTATCTGCCCATCCAACACCATCTAACCGAGGGACTTCACGTTCGTAATGACACGGCAGTATTATCATACATATGATGACCTAAATATTCGGTCAATAATGTCAAAATAAAAAAATTTAGATTCGGTATTGTCATTCAGCTACCTATATTTAAATTCATCCAACTAAAAGCAGGGTTAATTTATATCTAACATTCACACAACTTCACTAAAACATAGCATGAATTCAACCAGAAAGATCGTCGAAAAACAACATTCCATAGCAAAGTCTTTGGATCGTTAACATATTTAATTGTATTGAGTTTATGCTCAAAGCGTAAGTAATTAAATAGACCCCCTGATCAAGAATGTTGCAATCACAATCTTCCCTGACCTTTCGGTATATAAAAAAAAAAAAAAAATTATAAATTTATTTTAGATAATAATAAAAATAAATTGAATTATATTTGCCGACAACTTTATTGTTTTAAATCAGGACTCTCGACAAAATTTCAATTTATAGAATTGTTTAAAGTAAGGAAAAATTATCAAAACAAAACAATCAATCAGATAGATAATTAATTATATATACATACACATACATATATATACACATATATACATCTTCACACATACATATACATACACATATACACAGATACATCCATACACATACATACAGTGATGGGAAGAAAAATTGGGCAAACATATTTTATTGCAAATTGGAGTCTTTTTTTGCTAACATTCAAAAGTTGCAAATGTAAAAGTTTTGTAATTTTAGCAAAAAGTCTCCAATTTGCAATAAAATATGTTTGCCCAATTTTTCTTTCCCAACACTGTACATACACACCCACCCACACACACACATACACACACACACACACACACACACACACACACACACACACACACACACACACACACACACACACACACACACACACACACACACACGCACACACACACACACTACATTCACATAGTAACATAATTTAACACACACACGGGCGCATACACATCGTAATTTCAATGATCATTTTTATTTTTGATCATTATGACGCTAAAACACAACACTGCATTCCCTTAAATTTTATTTTTATCCTTCATAATACGCATGTATTTATATGTAATAGCATGCATATACAAGAAATAAAAATCCATATTCTCCATCAAAAACAGAAAAAAAAACGAAAAATTATCGTCAAATGCATATTTTCCTCAGCAAAAGCAACAACAACAAAAATCGTTAGCGAGAACAACAAGAAGAACAACATAAAACTCATTCGCACATAATAAAAAACAAGAAGGTACTCATAAATAAATTGCTGTGTATTTTGTATATACTACTGTGGGCAAAAATTAGTAAGTAGTAAAACTTTTTAATTTACATTTCGCGCGGAAAACCATTCGTCGAAATACTTTTTTTTGTTGAAATGACTGTCAGTGACATCTGTGCCAAATGTCACATCAAAATAATCTAAACACTAATTAGTATACGCTTGTCATTCTGAAGTACAAAAAGTGCATTCGGCGATTTTTACAATGAGTGAAATTATTCAACAAAGAAGTTCCATTAAATTTTTTGTGCTGAATCAATTTTGTGGTGCCGAAACGTTCAGAATGTTGCAAAATAAGCAAAGCATAAGCAAAGTGATAAGTAAATGTCGCGAGCAAGTGTTTTTGATTGGTACAAATTGTTCAAAGAGGGTCGAGAACGTGTTGACGACGAACCACGTCTAGGACGGCCATATCAACATCAACTGATGATCAACACGTTAATAAAATCAAGGAATTGGTGTTCAAGAATCGACGATTAACAGTCAGAGACCTTACTGGCAACGTTGAAATATTGGAAGGATCAGTGAAAACCATTTTGAAAGATCATTTGGGCCTAAGAAAAGTGAAAGCACGATTGGTCCCAAAATTTCTCAATTTTTTGGAAAAATAGCGTCGCGTTGACGTCTGTGAAACAATGCTTTCCGACTACCAGGATGTCATGAAACGTATTATAACTGGCGATGAGTCTTGGATCTATGTTTACGACCCGGAAACAGACGATCAATCGACCGAATATCGTACCAAAGGTGAGCCGAAGCCGCGTCAAAGCAAGTCAAAAATCATGGTGATGTTGACAGTTTTCTTCGATTATCGAGGTGTGGTACACTCCGAGTTCCTTCCGATCGGCCATACTATCAACAAGGAATACTATTTGAGTGTTATGAGTCGTTTGCGCGAAGTTATTCGTAAAAAGAGGCCGGAATTATGGGTCGACAACTCTTGGTTTTTGCACCACGATAATGCACCTTCTCATATTGCATTGGTTTTACGTGATTTTTTCGCCAAAAATGTGTATTCACCTGATTTAGCACCATGTGACTTCTGGCTGTTCAGCAAACTCAAACGACCGCTCCGGCGAAACCGTTTTGAGTCAATTGAAGACATTAATCGTGAATCGCTACGCGCATTGGAAGCTATTCCGGAAATTGACTTAAACAACTGTTTCGAGGATTGGAAAAAACGTTGGCACAAGTGTATTGAGGCCGGGGGAGAATACTTTGAGGGGGACGCAATAGATTTGGAGAAATAAATAAAAAAATTTAAAATTATGAACAAAGTCTTACTATTTTTTGCTCACAGTATTATGTTTCATACATATTTCATCTAACGTAATACATAAATTTAATAAAAACCGCAATTTATGAAAACGTCTATTAACAGTTTGGCCACATTGTGTGCTATAAATTGACAAAATACAATAGTACGGTATATGCAACAATTCAACTCTTCGGATACATCGTTCACCATGGCGCCCAACGTTCATCCAGTATGTATGTTCAATTTTGGTATCAAATTTATTTTTCAATTAAAATCAGCGCTTATCTTTAAAATCGTAATATAAAAATGTATCTTATATTTTTTTTTGATTCTAATTCTTTAGTTACGATTAAGGTAGTATATTGTAATATTTGTTTAATTCCTATAAACCTTCCTATGCATATTATATTTTTGTTTGTTTAATTTTGGTTATACAATGTTATCCAATTCAAGCTTGATAAAGTAAACTTAAAAAAAACACACAAAATATTCGGAATGTATTGTAATTTTTATTTCATTTTACAGATTGATCCTTGCCATTTTTAGTTAAACAAGATATCATTCAAATGTCCTCCACGGGACTTCTTACAGGCCTTGATTCTTTTGCGGTAATTTTCAATGACTTTTCGGCACATTTCGGGTGGTATCTCGGCCATTACCTTACGAATATTAGTTTTCAATTCGTCAAGAGTTTGAGGATTGTTTGCGTAAACACGATCTTTCGCGTAGCCCCACAAAAAGAAATCCAAAGGCGTTAAATCACAGGATCTTGGAGGCCAATTGACATCAGCCAATCGCGAAATCAAACGTCCAGGAAATTTCTCTTGCAAAAGATCTCGATTTGCTCGTGTTACGTGACTGGTTGCTCCATCCTGCTGGAACCACATATCGTCAAGATCATAATCTTCGATTTTCGTAAAAAAATAATCGGTTAACATGCGGCCATAGCGCTCAGAATTGACGGTAACGGTTCGTCCATGGTTGTTCTCAAAAAAATACGGCCCAATCACACCACCAGACGACAATGCGCACCAAACAGTGACTTTTTCCGGGTGTAATGGCTTCTCTACAATCAATTGTGGATTTTCTGAGCCCCAAATTCTACAGTTTTGCTTATTAACGTATCCACCAAGCGAAAAATGAGCTTCATCACTGAAGAAAATTTTGTTCGAAAAATCAGCATCGACGGCCTGTTTTTCCAACACCCAATTTGCGTATGTTCTTCGTTGTCCATGGTCAGCAGGCTTTAGCTCTTGTGTCAAATGGACTTTATACGGATGAAGATACAAATCCAGATGCAAAATGCGCCATAATGAGCCATAAGATAGGCCTAAATGTTGAGCTCGACGAGGAATTGACAAATTTGGATCTTCTTCCACACTTTCATGCACAGACCTTACAATATCAGTAACAGATCCAGTTTGTTCAAATTTATTCACTGTATTCAATATGGTTTGCTTTGTAGGACGATTATGACGACCATAATCTGCTCGTAAAGCGCGAAATGTGGATACGGCAGAATCACTATTTTTATAATAAGATTTAATAATTTTAACGCGTTGGTCGATTGTTAAATGCTCCATATTCTTAAATGGCAGAATGCCAACTAAATAAATGACAGCGTACTTGACGTTTATCTTTGACAGATGTCGGTATACAGATTTCTACTTTATCAACCTCGAATTGGATAACCCGTTATTAAACATATGGTTTGGGAGTTAAATAAATGCGTATTAGTATATAATAGTTTTAGTGTCAAAAGTTTTTTTTATACATTTAAAATTTTTTTTGTTAATTATAAAAGTTGTTTATATTTTTTTTCTCTGTTTCTTAAATGATTCTTAATAATAATTCAGAAATTAAATTATTGATCGGAAAATGGAGACAATCAATTTTTTCATTAACGCTAGTTTTCGCTTGAAATTAATATGAAATCGTGATCGCATTTAATATTAGGGGAGATGTGATGATGGTAAGTAGTCTTTAGATTTAATCATGATCCAGAAACCCCACATCCATTCCCTGAGCCTTAGCCGCGCAGTGACCGTGTTCCTGGAGCCGCTGATTAAATAAATAAAAACAATTCTAGATAACAGACGAATTATCATAAATCAAGACAGTTTCCGAAGTTAAACAATTTCGGTGCTGCAAATAAAAAAGAACGATTCTGTTACAAAGTCTGTAATTCACAAATGCATCAAATGTTTCCGAGTCAATCCGAAGAAAGAACAGCCACTAATGTGGGAGCTAGCATCATGTCGGGTGGAATATACACATGTCTTTGCTAACACGGGCATTGATTATTGCGGGCCATTTGAAGTCAAAACTACGAACCGTCGAGGCCAGGCACCTGATAAAATTTACGAGTGTTTGTTCGTTTGTTTATCTTCGAAAGCTGTACATGTTGAAGTCGTTATGAGTTTATCAAGGGGGAGTTTTATAGCAGCATTGCAGCGTTTTGTATCCAGGCGTGGACTCTGCAAGAGCATCTACAGCGATAATGGCAGTAATTTCGTCGGATCCAACAATAATCTACAAGAATTGTATCATTAAAACCAATTCTAATCAAATTTATTTTTATATTTTAAGGTGGGAGATAAAATGGCATTTTATCCCACCGTTTGCACCACATATTGGAGAAATTTGAAAGCTTCCGTCAAACTTCTCAAAACCAATATGAAGAAGATAACGAGCGGCCACATGTTATCGTTGGACGAATTTGCCACACCATTAATTACCAGGATTGAAGCGTCAATCAACTCTCGTTCATTATATGTTAAACAAGCCGAAGATATGGAGGTGATTACACCTGCCCATTTTTTCTAAGTATTCTATTTAGTATTTTTCTAAGTTTCTAAGTATTTATTTATTCATTCATTGTTACACTCACACAATTAAGCATCACTACACCGATATTTCGCTTTGAATTAATTTATCACTTTAAATTATAAAACACTAACTTAATTGGCCGATTTCGGACCACCTTTGAGAAAACTGTACAGCAAAAAGTTTTTCTGATATTATATGAAATCCAAAATGAACTACTTAATTAAATTTAGATTTAAATTGGATTTCATCAAAACACAATGAGGATTTATAAGAAATTTTGGCTGAAGCCAAACCATTGGGCGCCACTTGTAACGGGTTAAACTTTAGCTACTGCTAAAGTCAACCCGGTTTCACAGAAATTTGCCGCTACCTGTATTCATCCCCAGCGGCATTAACCCGTAGCTCAGTCGGGAGAGGTTAATCGGTCGTGGGGATGGGGATGTACCGGTAACGGCCTAGATAACCGCATCAAAAAAAACAAACATACAAAAAAAAAGGAAAAGTGGGGTATCGGACCCCGAAGTAGTTAGTGGTTAACATGATCTGCCCATTACGCGGGCAGCATCAACCGTGGTTGTATTGGTAAAATGTTTAGAATAACATTTTACCCTAACCTAACTAGCCTAATTAAAACAATTTGGCCCATGGGCCCTAAAAGGTGGTGTTAGTAAGGGGAGGGGTTGATAGTGGTATGCTATCGATGGCAGCAGAAAGAAAAAGAGCCGCTTAGCGTCAACAATTTTCTTTCCGCCGGCAGCCGACGTCAACCCACTATCGTTATTTATTAGGTTAGTAACGCCTCCACACTTCGAACTTACCTGATAGATGTTCCTGCACCACACCAAAAAAACTCAAATTGAGCACCAAAATAACTAAACACGAAAAAGTTCTTTATAATTAAGTTTATTTCCTTACACCAAACAGCAACTAAACAATTATGCACACTTATTAACAAACTTATTAAATCAAAAACTTATTAACAAACACCAAAATTATTATTACTGAATTTATTATTCCTATACACCTATTCGCGCACTCCAAAACCCGACCTAGCGTTGGTCTATATCAAAAACTGACTGTCTAGAAAAACTAAAAACTAAGCGACCACCGGTTGGTCTGTCTAAAACTAACTGTCCCCAAAAAGCCAGAAAAATATTGTACCTATTTTGAGTTTCATAGGAAATTTTATGCGATCTCATCACAAAAATTCCTATGAAAATTGTACAGCAACGTGACATCGATTTTGCTGAATCGATCCACGCGCAAATATTTTTTTCTTCAATTCATCCGTTGAGGAAGTTCGAACAACAACAACCACAATGCTTTTCAAGATTTGCATCGGTCATTGTCATTCACCTAATAAATAGATCAAGTACATTTATTATGTACATAGGCAGCGTAATCAAACTACGTTGATGTACATATCTGCGTTTACTTAACTGTGGCACATATGAAAAATTCTAAAGTGAATGAATCATATGATACCACTATAAATAAAGGCAAAGAAGAAATGTAGAAGGCTGGCATGACGTTTGCTTGAATGGAATGTAGGAAAATGAGGATGGGTTGATAACGGAATTAGGTTTAATTCCGTTACAATTTCTTTTGATGTTGCTGTCTTTTAGGACCGCCTCTGTTGCGTTTAGCGATGCTACCAGTTTCGTTGTATCGAGTTATGGTTCGATACACAAACATTTTATTCACATTCAAATGCTGGAGCTGACGAACTATTGCTGTTTGTGAATTTCCACCCAAATACAGTGCAATTACACTATTACGTTTTAATTCCATTACGATTTTTTCATGAAGATATTAATTTAGAACAATTATTTGTTGACCACATGTAAACAACTAACCAAACTTCAATCTGTCAAAAAATTGACGCGCGAAAATGACAACTACACAAATGACAGCAGAGTGAAGTCAGTAACATTTGGTCTCAGCCACCCTATATATATATATATATATATATATATATATATATATATATATATATATATATATATATATATACATATATATATATATATATATATATATATATATATATATATATATATATATATATATATGTATATATGTATATATATATATATATATATATATATATATATATATATATATATATATATATGATGGTGATGTGATGGAATATTGATTACTTTTTCATATCTGGCGGAAGTTTTTGGAATCGGTCTAGTCTCGGATATTTTGAAGTTTGTTGCTGTGGAATTTGTAGTTTCTTGGTCTGGTGAAATGGTATAGTTCGTATGAATTAGAATATGAGGAGTATGCCTTGTGTTGTTTTCTATAGTTGATTGGAGTAGATGTTGGGGTGATTATAGGTTTGGTTATAGTGGCGGATGGCTTAAAAGTGTAAGTGGTTGAATAATTTGACCTTGGTCCTGGTGATATTGTATTAAATTTTTTTCGATTAATTTGAACCAATAAAATGTTCAAAATCTGTTGGTGATGGCGAAATGTATCAGTAGTTGTTTTGTGTGTTGCAACATGTTGTTTGGCTAGTTGTTTTTTAATAATTCTGTTATTTTATTTCCAATTAAATTTTTAATGGGTTTCATACAGCTGAAAGCTTCTGCTGCCACATCTAGTTTGTGAATTTTTTTAACTGGAGGGCGACGGTTGCAGAAAATGTTTCGAACATCTTTAGAGGTTTCGGATTTCCATCTGCACAAAGTTGGGAAAATGCAGCTTCGTATTTATCTGGGGTTTTCGATGTTTTCTTAGAATTATTTGATTTGATTTTGACAACTCTTCATAATCGTAACAATCAATGGCTTCTTCAGTTATTTCATATTCCACCTAAACAATAAAAATATCAATAATTATTAACTAAAAGATATATAAATTGAATTTTTCTAAATAATAAAAAATATTATTTTAGATGACAAACACGGAAGCTTAATGGCTGATCATTATCCAAGATTATTGGAATATTTGAAACTTTCTGTACACCCTTGGTGCTATTGATGGAAACATATAAGGATTACCAAACCACCAAATTCTGAGCCGAAGAATTCTAACTTTAAAGGAATTCGCAGCATCATTTTACGGGCTATCGTCGATGCTCATTCGCGATTTTTATTGATTGATGTTGGAGCGAATGGAAGCCCGTCTGACAATACAATTTTTGCATTTCAATTGCATATTTCAACCTATGCGTGTGCGAGGGTGAAATCATGCTTATACACAATTTTACGGATGACGTGTTCAAATTTGAATTGACATATGATGAATCCATACACTAGATGCCAAAGATTGACTACAAAACAAATGCTATTTAACTATCGATTATCTCAAGCTACGTTAAAAGTCGGCTGTGCATTTGGTAGATTGGCGTTACGATTCCGAATCTTGCATAGACCAATTGATATGAAAATTGAAACGACCGATACGATTATCAAGCTTTGCTATGTATTGCACAATTACCTCACAAAACCTATTGAGAAAAATGTTCAATGTAATGTTATGTAAACAAATAAACTACCGCCAACCTTTTCCAGTATAAAGTCAAATGAAAATATTACGTTTTTAGTTCAACTAAAATAATTGCAAATTTTATGTTTGAAAGGGACTCGTGCCATTTCAGTGGGGAACAATTGGTCTAACAAGAAAAATAAAAATATGTACATATAATGAACTTAAAATTTATACTTAATTAAAAGCTACTTCCACTATTAACCGTTTCCATTGATTTATAATTACTGCAATTAAAAATTTCATTTCGTCGAACAAAAACCAAGTTTTTGTATTTTCATCAACTCCACTTCCAGATTTTTTTCTTTTATCTTTTAATTTTCTATGTAGTAATTAAGTATTTCTTAAATTTCTTAAAATTATTTTCGAAGAACCTTTGCAATCCGTCGATATTCTCACGCTTAGTATGGTAGGTTGGTGAATTCTTGAGCAAACACTTGAGCAATTGTTGATTTAGTTTACCATATATTGATATGACACCACAGACAAACTGCAGAATTCTGACATTTAGTTGGTTCTGCAACAATGTCACTAATGTCAGAGCATTAAATATTTTTAATGTTTATTTGTTTATTGTTGTTCTTATTCATGTGTGAGGAAATTAAATTTTTCAGTAGAATGTATTTGTCAATAAATAATAATACGGTTGTGAAGTTTTTAACAAAACAACAAAATTCATAAAAAACAAATTTGTTAAATTAACAAAAACAAACTTTCGGTAAAACCAATGTTAACAATGGAAACCTGACAACAGACGGATTTCTTTTAATTTTAACTATTTTCTTTAAATAATCAAAACTTAATTTTGTTTGAATAAAAAAAAAATACAATTTAAAAATATTTACATAAGTAAGACAAAACATTTTATGTAATTTAATAATATTAATAAATTGTAGTATGTACTACTAAATATTCAGTTATATGTACATTGGCATAGCAATCAAAACCAGTTGCATAAACGTACACCGAATGATGGCATAAGAGGTGCTCTTTGAAATAAAATTGGTCTCATCAAAAAACTACGAGATTTTCCCATTTGTTAACGCGTTGGAAAATAGGATCGCATAAAATATTTTGGCGATTTTTGTGTTTCACTGTATCCGATAGTGATTTATCTTGATTTCAGGAAAAATCGTGTAATGGCTTGTCTGGTGGGCCTCGGGTTTATTTTTATTTTATTCTTAGCCGAAATAATTTAAATGAAAATTGCTTGAAAGAGGTTTTCTAGTACCAGGAATCGATTGCGATGGATCGCGATTTCGTGAAAAATCATACTATAAAAATAAGACCTTGTCTGGTGGGGCCCTGATTCATTCTAATTTTTTTTTCCGCCTAACCGATTTAAATGAAAATTGCTTAAAGGCGGTTTTCGAGTACGACCCCGGATTCATTTTTAAGTTATTCATATTTATTTTTTTATTAATTTGTTTATTTATTTATTATTTTTTATTTTTTTTCACCGATCAAACGATTTTAATGGAAATTGCGTGAATACGGTTTTCGAGTACCAAGAACCGATTACGATGGATCCTTATTTCGGAAATTTTTTAAATTGTTTTTAGCTCAAACAATTTAAAGGAAAATTGATTGTAGGAGGTTTTATAGTACCAGGAATCGATTGCGATGGATACTGATTTCGAGAAAAATCGTATAAGGGCTTGTCTGGTGAGCCCGCAGGTTAGTTTTTAATTGTTTTCTTAGCTCAAACGATTTAAATCAAAATTACTTGCAGGAGGTTTTCTAGTACGGTTGGGAACTTCTATTTATAGTAAAGGGTGATTTTTTTGTGGTTAGGATTTTCATGCATTAGTATTTGACAGATCACGCGGGATTTCAGACAAGGTGTCAAAGAGAAAGATGCTCAGTATGCTTTGACATTTCATAATGAATAGACTTACTAACGAGCAACGCTTGCAAATAATTGAATTATATTACAAAAATCAGTGTTCGGTTCGAAAAGTGTTTCGCGATTTACGTCCGATTTATGGTCTACATAATCGACCAAGTGAGCAAACAATTAATGCGATTGTGACCAAGTTTCGCACTCAGTTTACTTTATTGGACATTAAACCAACCACACGAATGCGTACAGTGCGTACAGAAGAGAATATTGCGTCTGTTTCTGAGAGTGTTGCTGAAGACCGTGAAATGTCGATTCGTCGCCGTTCGCAGCAATTGGGTTTGTGTTATTCGACGACATGGAAGATTTTACGCAAAGATCTTGGTGTAAAACCGTATAAAATACAGCTCCTGCAAGAACTGAAGCCGAACGATCTGCCACAACGTCGAATTTTCAGTGAATGGGCACTAGAAAAGTTGGCAGAAAATCCGCTTTTTTATCGACAAATTTTGTTCAGCGATGAGGTTTATTTCTGGTTGAATGGCTACGTAAATAAGCAAAATTGCCGCATTTGGAGTGAAGAGCAACCAGAAGCCGTTCAAGAACTGCCCATGCATCCCGAAAAATGCACTGTTTGGTGTGGTTTGTACGCTGGTGGAATCATTGGACCGTATTTTTTCAAAGATGCTGTTGGACGCAACGTTACGGTGAATGGCGATCGCTATCGTTCGATGCTAACAAACTTTTTGTTGCCAAAAATGGAAGAACTGAACTTAGTTGACATGTGGTTTCAACAAGATGGCGCTACATGCCACACAGCTCGCGATTCTATGGCCATTTTGAGGGAAAACTTCGGAGAACAATTCATCTCAAGAAATGGCCCGGTAAGTTGGGCACCAAGATCATGCGATTTGACGCCTTTAGACTATTTTTTGTGGGGCTACGTCAAGTCTAAAGTCTACAGAAATAAGCCAGCAACTATTCCAGTTTTGGAAGACAACATTTCCGAAGAAATTCGGGCTATTCCGGCCGAAATGCTCGAAAAAGTTGCCCAAAATTGGACTTTCCGAATGGACCACCTAAGACGCAGCCGCGGTCAACATTTAAATGAAATTATCTTCAAAAAGTAAATGTCATGGACCAATCTAACGTTTCAAATAAAGAACCGATGAGATTTTGCAAATTTTATGCGTTTTTTTTTAAAAAAAAGTTCTCAAGCTCTTAAAAAATCACCCGTTATAATCAACATATAGGACGGTTATTAAAAGCCTATATAAGAATAATTTTCGAATTTAAATTTTTTGCTTGTTTTTTTGCTCTTGATAATAAGACGAAGTCCATTTAGATAATTTACGATGAAATGTGTAACCAAATCTCGCGCTATTTAAAATGCAATTTATTAGTATGCTTAGCAAAATACCCATTTGAAGCATATAAACGAAAGTTTCTGATTGTTAAATCACAACGAGGACGATAATTGTACCTTAATAGAATTGATTGGCACGTTTTAGCCCATTTCAAAAGTTATTGTTAAAAAACTCACAAATCAAGCCGGTTTCAATTAAACTGTACGTGCTAATCCAATCAATTGATTGGAATTGAGGGCTTATAAATTCGATAAAGTTATAATGTCATTTATGTTTTCTTCATCATTATTAAATCAGATTACAAGTAGGTTTCATAAATGCCGGTGTGATATTTTTGTAAAATATCATATATTTAATTCTTCTACCGGCAGGCATATACGAAAAAGTTTGTGTTACATTTATGATTTGTTGTTTGTCGTAGGTTAAACTAACGGAAATATGTCGATTGTTAGATCATAGTATTTGTTACAAGCCCTAAATATTTAAATTCGAACTGAATTGTATTAAAATTATAGAATAAGTCAGTGTGGTATGGTAAGCAATATATAGATTATATTGTATATCCTTTTGTGACATCTTCTTGATACGACACATTTTCATTAACAAAACATTACATATTCTTAGGTCGTGCCCACCAAATTTAATATAAATCCCAACTAAAAAATATTCAATTACGCACATTAAAACCTTTTAACATCATTCCACCAAAATCAATACATTCCTTTGATAACAAAAAAAATACATCAACTTTTCCGGTGATCACCTTTTTCATTCAATTTATATATTTACGAAAAACCGTAGCCAAAAAATTTAATTTTAATTCCATTTATGGAATGAGAATTTTTGTTACAACCAAAATACATTTTGTTCAAAAACGAAACGGTTTTAAACCAATGGCGATTTACTATTCTATTCGATTCAAGGCACGATTTTTCGTTTTTTCGTGAGTTGAATTTCAAATTAAAACCAAAAAAACTTATACAGAGATACATACACACCCAAGTATGGTTATATTTTCAGAATTTTTTTTTGGTTTGTGGCTTTTTGGGTTAATTTACTTTTGGTTGCTCATTTTCCAACTTTATGTCTTTCCGAAATGTATATAATAATTTCTCTGTTATTTCCAGTCTCATTTTTTTCTCTTTCACTCGTAAAATTTTTTTGTCAATCGTGTAACGGTCTCTTTGAAAATTTAAGTTCATTAATAATTAAGGGATGAAATGAAAATCATACTTAATAGATGCTTTGGGAGATAAAGAAAAAGGCGTTCTAATTATAATACGATTGGATAATTTGATATTAAAAACCACAACAGCATCCGTAGCAGAAGGAGTTTAATGAATGATGACACAGATTTATTTGGTGACAATGACTGTAATATTGTTTTGGAGAGGATGATTTTGTATTATTTGCACGTGATGCCTTTCGCAGAATTATGATTTTATTACCATAATTTTTGTTATGTGTTGTAAAACAAATCTGTAAATTATATATATATTTAGAGTTATTTTTTATAAATCTACCTTTTTATGTAGCGGTTGTCGCTAGATGTTCAGATCACACAAAAAACCAAAACAAAAAATATTAAATTTAGACTTGTAATAATATATAAGCCATCTCGGCATTATACTATGAGAAATAAAACATAAATATTAACAACTTCAAGACATCCTTCTCAAAATACCCAGCTATAGCAGCACACAAAAAAATACACACATACAAAAGAAGCAAAGAATTATTATCCTTAAACGAAAATAATGGCCATAAGACGTGATGAATTTTAATATTTATTTTCATTTCTTCTCTATGGTATGTGATCATATCCTTCTTCCTTTTTTGTAATTTTTTATACATAAATTTTCCCGGACACACCGAAACTTCTCCTACTCTTTCAAATATAACATCCATATATGTACATGAACGTACATAGAGCATAACGGGACAATTGAGGAATGAGCATATCTATTGTATTATGCTTAAATATAACATAAATCCTCTCTACCTCTATACTACGTATACGTAGTTATACATACCTTGTTATACACTTTGTTGTAGCCTTTATAAGCTTTTTTTTGTTCTTGGGTACTGTATACATAGTAGATACATATATTTGTATGTACGTATGTAGCCGAGTATAACAACAACAATGCAAAAATACCACACTAACAAGGATAAGAAAAAAAGGATAAAAATTATTGTTATGTAACGAGAAGGATTTTTTTGTTGTTAGACTGTGTTGTTGTGCTAAACAGATTTTTAAATTTGTAAAGCTAATATAATGTATATAATAATAAAACTCTGGATGGTTTGAGCATAAATCTATTAAACAAAATGGCGACATCTGTCAATATATCGTATCCACAATACATATATTTTCACTATCATCGTCTGTCTATATCTAACCGCATTAAACTTTGAAATGACAGATCGAAAATTAACAAATTTGACATGTGTATAATCCGTTCATATTGGAGTTACCGAAATATACATATTTTTACGAAAACTGATGTGAGGAGTAATTCTGTGGGAGGCTGCGGAATAAAAACATAGAATGAAGATGTATAGTCCGAAAAAATAGAGAAATAAATGAAAACAAATCATTCATTTTGCTTACTGTTGTTGGATTTTTTATTACCATTCCTCAGTCTTAAGATAAAATAGATAGAAATGTTATTTTTGGGGGTACATAGTCCTTTATAAGATATACGTTTTATTAAAGTCATTTTTTTGAATTTTGAGATGACATATAATTTAGTTTCATTCATCCATCTTATTCTAACATCCATATACATAGCTCTTAGGTTGGTTTTCAAACATTTGCCCCATTTATCGGTGTTAACGCTTTTGTGTGTATTCTAAAGTAAAGTAAGATGAACAACAACATTTAGAAGTGATGTAAAAAGCCAATCATATAAATACAAGTATTCAAATTGTACCAAATTTTACAAGTATAGCACTAGCGCGATTATTAAAATTTTCTTGATCCTTTATATTTTTAACACTATTTGCCGAAGGCACTTGGCGAAACACACTAACGCGTAATAAACACATTGTTTTTTATTCACTTGTTTTTTCTTTCGCAAAAATGACTGCAATTTTTGCGAAACAAAACAGAAGTGAATAAAAACATGCGTTTTTTAAGTTTTGATTCTTTAGTTAATTCAACGAGTTTAGTTAATAAAAATTTGGTTTTCATATGAACACACCTGTTTGAGTAGTTTATATGTCGACTAAGATTATGAGGATCACAGGGATCCTTCTAAGACGTCATCAGCAGATTACAATAGGCCCATATATCAAGTAATGAAAAGTCTATATACCATTTACCAGCGGTTTCCCCTGTTTTAAATGTTTTATTTAATTTGTATGGCATACCGATTTCACCTTTTTGTTAAATAGGCAAAATTAAAGACACAAGAAATTACTCATTGTAATAAATTTGGTCTTCCGTGGATTTTTTACTATTTTTATTATTATTAAAACTCCAATTTGAAAAATATCGGAAACGTATAATTCTTTAGAAAGAGATTGCACTTCTCATCTCTTTCTGATTTTATATATCTGTCTCGTTAAAAAATACGTTTTTACACTGTACCACTAATACACGAAAGAAGTTGAATAATCCAATTGGAATCATATACGTGTTAGAAACTTCACTGCCGTGTTTTCCTATAGTTCCCACTATCGTTGTCTTATTCTAAAGAAGCTTTTGTGCCTAATAATAATTGCAGACCAGTTATCCACTATTAAGGATTGACCCACAATTTGTAAATGCTTTGTTATCCGTAACACTACAGGATTGTGCAAATTAATGCAAACAAAGTAACAATATATTTATATTTTAATCTATATTTTATTTTGAAAAATTACATATGTTTAATATTTTATACGTCCTCCTTTTAAGTCATGTACTCGATTCGGGATTGATTCTACTAAATGTTGCCAGATTTTATCCATAACGTCCGGGTCATTGATAGAGGTCTCCATTGCCTGTATGGTACTGCAATCCAGCTTACGTAATTTTGCCTTCACAATCACCCATAAATTCTCGATGGGGTTAACCTCAGGGAAATTTCCAGGCCAATTCTATATTGTAATGGAATTGTCAGAAAGATATTTTTTAACCTGCCTTGGATGTGTGACAAGGAGCCAAGTCTTGTTGAAAGATTGTGTAGCATCGTTTTTTCATCATTTTTAATGTTGGAACCGCATAATTATTCAAAACACCGATATACTGAGCTGAATTCATCATCTCAATGACTGAGCATAATGGACCAACACAATTAAAACTGAGGCATACCCAAAACATTTTTTTTCAATGGACGTTTTGCGGTTTGAACAAGGTGAACAGCTTTAGTCGATTCACCTTTACTGCGATACACATATTGTGATCGTTAACCGTGTACTTCAAAATGACTTTCATCAGAAAACTAACTAATACTATTTCTCAGCAATATTTTGTCGTATTTTGGGGAGGTCTTCTTCTTACGCCAGTTGCTGCAAAAATTTTAAACCCTGTTCCATCGATAGCCCACAAATGTCTTACGTGCACTGCATTCATTTATCATTCAGGACTGCGAGATCGGAATCCTGAATGAGGCGGGTCAACCAGTTACCACTTATGTTTCACGAACCGAATTTATTACAAAAAAAACAAATTGTTAATTTATATTTTCAGAAAAACTTTGTTTAATTTATTTTGACGACTTTAATATTTAATTAATTTTATTTATTTAATATTTTAATGTTTCTAGCCCGAATGATAACTTAATACTAATTTACAATCATACTTAATTCTAAAATGTTGACATGCGATCTATGAAGATACATAAATGCATTTATGCCAGGTTGCAATTCGCACGGTTGCATTTATGGATATTCAGCGATTTTGCTGCGCGTGGTTTGTATGGTGTTACTCCGCGCGTCATAGAAAAGTAGTTCTTTGTTATTGATGTTTTCCGTGTTACATTGTTGTTGTGTCGCGTGTAGATGATCGTAACTCCTCCCGCCGAAGAGAAGGCCATAGGGATTTCGTTATGGTCTTTGGTTCCGTTGTTGACGATGTATTGACTTCTATTGCTACAGGCTGTGTGACTTTGTAGCATCTTTTCCAGATACAATACATTATGATTCCAATAATAGAGATTGTAATTATGCTTGTAATGCTGTATGCTTGTATGCTGTGAGATAACGCCCGCTCTTGTAATAGCGTGATGTGATCTCTATGTTGTAGGGTCCAATTAGTCATTTGTGATAACGACAATGATTGTATAACGTTTTGACTTGCTACGTCGTGATATGGTATAATGACGATCCGGTCTTCCCGGTAGACATATTTGTTACTGCTACAGGTAATGCCCGAGATGTTAATATCGCAGTTGTCAAATTCAATTAACGCTTGGCCTTTGATGGACTTCGTAGATTGATGACAGGTAGATGTGAATTCTACTTCTGTTGGTGCGGCTACGTAGAATTTCCCAGTAATGATTTCTGAGACTTCATCTTCCAATTCGTAGACAGTGTGATTACATTGAGCTTGATGTTGTGAAATGATGCTTGGTATGCAGGTGTTGCTTATTGGTTGTAATGATTGTTTGGTGCAATAATACGTGTTTTCCAATTCGTTGCATGGTTGTTTGATAGTAATTTTGTTCGTTTAGGATGATATATGAGGGAATTGGGGTAATTATGAGGTTTTTGGATGGAATTGGTTTAATTTTGAAATAACTGAATATCGTTTCATAGAAGGTCGGAACTTGTATACGAGAATAATTCTAGACTGATTGTAATATCCTTGTAATGTCAATAGATCGTAAATATTGTTTGGGTTGATAATTTCAATTCGGTCATGGTACAGTAAGTCGTTGATAAAGTGAATTTCGTTGTTAGATAATAAATGTCGAGAGATGCGTCTGTGTCTAGCTGAGCTGAGTGCGTCTAAAATGTCGTCTATATGTTTGGTTAAGGTATCTATTGTGTTAATTAATTTAAAGATGTATTGATCTATTTTTATCATTTGTATTCCCGATTGTGTTGTGTTACTGAGCCTATTTAATTCAAATGCGATTTTCTTGTTACTGTCCTTTACATATTTTTGTACGTAATTGAATCTGTCAATCATATCTTTATTTATCTCGATTTGAGCGTCATTTTGTTTATTTAGATTATTTTGATTCTCATAAAGGCTGTGCATTGCGGAACTGATTTCGTCTAGATCATGTTGATCTAAGTTTCCTGTAATGTCTTTGATCAAGGAACCTAGTCCATTAATAAGTCCTCTTTTGATCCGTGTAGGTTTCAAAAGGTTAACGTTGTCTTGTAGTTCCTTAAATTTGTGTTGAAGGATTTCTAATTTGTTTTTAAATGCATAATTGTATTCTATATTGCCATTAACGGTTTTTCGACTATGTCGATGTTATTTTGGACAACACGAAGATTTTGTTCATAGAATTGGATCTCGATAACGTGGACGATCCGTTTATAACTATTGATTATTCTGGCCTGGCCCATCTTGATCGGTATCAAGCCCTTGTTGTTGTCAAGGTCGGTCACTTTCAGCGTCTGGCTCGTGACGAGCGTGCACCTGAAATGGATTCTTTATCAATTTCTTGTGATATTTGCCGTCTTTAGTTATTACGTTTACTTTGTTATCTTGAAGAACTTTCTTAATGACATATCCGGGTTTGATCTTTGAGCGTTTTTTTATTACGGATGTGCACTGTTTGATCGATTCTCATTTTTGGAGGTTTATCTCGACCAATATTCAGTTTATCGATTAACTTAACCTTTTTTGCATGAGTTTCCTCATGTATACGCTTGCATAGCTCCTCATATGCTAAGGTATGATTAAGAAGGTATTCTTGAGCATTTCGAGGTGTAGGATTGATAGGTTTCCCTAAAATAGTATAATGTCCACTCAATAATTCGAACGGTGTAAATTTTGTTGTTGAATGGATGAAGTTATTGTAGGAGAAAATAGCATGATTCATTAACTCTTTAATACTTAATTGAGGAGAATTTAAATGTGCAATTTTGACAAGTTCTTGAAGAGTTGAGTGCAATCTTTCAACAGGAGAGTTCCCTGTTGACGAATATGATGATGTGTGGTGTAATTCAATATAATGTTCTTCTAAGAAGGTTTTGAACGAGGGTGTGTTCATATTTCCTTCATTGTCGGTAATGATTTTTGTTGGTTTACCGTGTATGCTGAAGAATCGCTCAAGTTTTCTTTGAATTTTGTCGCTAGTGCGGGTCTTCATGTATTTAGAAAGCTCCAGCGAATTTTGTGAACTTGTCGAGGAGTGTGAGAAATGCATGATTTTGGAAGAAACAGAAATCCATATGGAGAATTTCCATAGGTCGTTTCGTTGTTTCTGTGATCTCATATTCTATCTTCGGTGGATGTCTGTCATATTTGGTCTGAAGGCATACCGTGCAGGTGTTGATGTACTTTGTGATAATGTCCTTCATATTCGGGAAATAGTAAGTTCTTTTAATGAACTCGTGGTTTTCCTTATTATGGATTGTTGGTCCTCAGGATTGAACACATCTGTTAAGAGAGTATGTGTTCTTACCAGATATGGTTTGTGAGAATTGCCGAATTTCTCTCGGTAAGCTTCAGTAGCTATTTGGAAGACTATATCATCGCACAATATTCCTGTTACTCGATGTTTGGTTACTTGTGTCGAAATGTTTAGGCGGATGGTTGATATGTGATGCCTTGGCATGTATATTATCACTCTATGTTTGCCAAATGGATGTTCATGTTGAACATTTATCCCTTGCATTTCAGGATCAACAGTTATGCTCAATTGAGAATTAAAATGATTTATAGGTGTATTGGAAGTTGGTACAATGGTTTGTCCGTCGTTGTTTAAGATTTGGGTATCCGTAGAGGAATCTGAAATTTCGGAGGTGTTTAAGTTGTTGATAATGTTAAGTTCGGGTTGCATTCGGGAGAGTGCATTCGCATTGGTATTCTTTGCATCCATTTGTAAACGATTTCGTAATCGTATTCCTCCAATTTTAATCTCCATCGAACCAATTTGGAATTCGGTTTTTTTGAGATTGAAAAGCCATGTCAGTGGCTTATGATCTGTGACAATTTTGAACTTTTGGACAAATAAGTACGGTCGAAAGTACTTAGTTGCCCAGACGATGGCTAAAAGTTCTTTCTCTATAGTAGAGTAATTTTGTTCTGTGACCGTTAAGGTTCTGGATGCGTAGTAAATACGCTTGTCTTTTCCTATAGGTCCTTGTGAAAGGACGGCCCCAATGGCTACATTGCTCGCGTCAGTGGTAAGGATGAATTCCTTAGAGAAGTCTGGATACTGTAATATGGGTTCGTTGCATAACAACTCTTTACAGTATTCGAAACACTGGATATATGTCTAGTGTCAAGTGTGATCTTTTGATCTTTCCTCAAGCATTCCGTCAAGGGCTTGGTAATTTCGGAAAAGTTTCTGATGAACTTCTGATAATATCCTAAGAGGCCCAAAAAGCTTTTAATTTCATTCTCCGTTTTAGGAATTGGAAAGTCTTTAATTGCTTTTATTTTATCGGGATTTGGTTTAACCCCATCGCTCGTAACGATATGGCCCAGAAAGGCAATTTCTCTATGGAGAAATTCTGGCTTTTCCATTTGTACTTTTAGGTTGGCTTTTCTGAGTTTGCTGAAAACGTGCTTTAAGCTTTCCATGCGTTCTTGGAGCGATGTGGAAAAGACGATAATATCGTCCATGTAGCATAGGCACGATTTGCCTGGCACGATTTGTAGTTCACCAAGGACATTATCCATGACTCGCTGGAATGTCGATGGTGCGTTCTTAAGACCAAAAGGCATCCTCACATATTCGTAGTGCCCGTGGTCTACGGAGAAAGCCGTTTTAGGAATATCTTCTTTTCTAACCTCTATCTGGTGAAACCCAGAGGCTAGATCCAATGTCGAAAAATACAGACATTTGCTCAATTTAACCAAGATATCCGTGATGTTCGGTAGCGGATATCAGTCATCAATCGTTTTTTCATTCAATTTGCGATAGTCTATAACTAATCGCCACTTGACTTTGCCACTTGCATCGGCCTTTTTCGGCACAATCCATATGGGTGATGACCAAGGAGAGAAGCTGGGACGGATAATTCCATCCTGTAGCATTTTGTCTATTTGCTTCTTTACTTCCTCTTTATGGACAAAAGGGTACCGATAACTTTTGGTAAAAATCGGTTTGTCGTCTTTCAGATTTATTTCATGTTTAACGTCATTGGTAAATGACAATCGTTGTTCCGTTTTGAGAAATAGATCTTGGTATTGATGACAAAGTTTAGTGATGGCTATTTTTTCTTCGGGATTGAGATGTTGGACTCTAATCAGTTTTGAGATATCTTCGTTTTGTGTTTCATCCAATTCTTGTATATAGCAATGGTGGGATTCGACCCGATAAGATTTTTTTAACAGCTCGACTTTAATTGGCTGTTCGATAACGAAAGTGTGTTGTTGATTGCTATAATTGACTATTTCCAAAGTAGCGTAACAATCTCTACTATGGTATATTCCCTCGGGGATAATTAGATTGCCATTGATTGTAGTTGGCATCACATATATATCGCCGTTCTCTACGTCTACCGGAAGTTCAGCGGTAAGCTTACTTCTTGGTAGTATAGAATATGGTTTGGATGAATAATTTGGTTTAAACAGTAAAGGGATCTTTACTTTATCTGTTTTTAGGATTGAATTGGCTAGATCTAATGTAACACCAAGTTGTTGCATTATTTCAAGTCCCATTAAGCCATCGAAGCATTCGTGGAACTTGAACAAAAGGAATTCTATGGGTTCTCTGGTTTTGAACTCCATAAGTCCTGGAATTACTACTTTTTGGTTTATAGCATGGGTGTTAAACATGGTTTTTACATTGATAGGGGCTATGGTACGTATTCGTGAAGGATGTACGAACTCTGGGTTCAGAAACGATATATTAGAGCCAGTGTCAATAAGTATTTTTAATGTTTTTTCTTGATTTTACCGTACATGTATGTACGGAAGCGTATATGTTTGATGTCTATTTACATCTAAGTATCCAACTCCGTTGGAGAGGCTTCGGGATGAAAATTTACATCATCTACGTTGGCCTCAGTATTGAAAATTTCCTGAGCCCGGAACTTCGGAGGTCCATTGGATTGGAATTGGTAGTTATTTTGTCTATGTAGCTCTTTACCGTTTGAACCGTTTGAATGTTGGTTGAAGTGATTATGATTGGGGTTCATAATCGAATATTGTGTGTAGGGTATTTTGCTGGACGAGGTGTCCATCGGTTCTACCCTTCTTGGAGGAACCATTGGAGGTTTATAGTTGCTGCTTTGACCACCTCTGTTCATAATTGGGTTTTGTTGGGTAAACGGCCTATGATTATAATATTGAGGGGTAGGTTGATGGCTAGGTCGCGGATAGAAATTTATGTTTTGAAAGATAGGTGGGCTGCTTGAGTAATTATTCCGTAAAGGATTTCCGTTTAGGATTCTTGGAGCCGTTCTATGCGGAACAGGCACAATATTTATGTTTGTCCTTTTCTTCATGTAGGACATATTCTGTTCCTTGAGGCAATTTGTAAATGCCTCAGTGAGCGAGGTAGGCTGCATAGCCCGAATCATAGAGCCCATTGGCTCCCTTAGACCGGCCAAGAATGTGTTTAGGCACATTTCTTGATATAGGTCTCGTTTAGCTCTAATTACGATAGCATTGCTTTCGTTTAATTTGCCATGGTTGATTATAGTACTCTGTATGTCTATAATTTTAGCAAAGTACTTCTCTAGGCTATCACTTCCTTGTGAGGTACTGTATAAGTCCCTCACCAGGTTTGTTTCATTACGCTTGTCCGCATAATGAGTGATAAGATTGTCTTTTATTGCCTCCCATTCTAGAGATGTTCCGTACATCGTGAGGACTTCATTAGCCTCATCCGTAATTTTATTGCGAATTGCTCTGAGGTAGATTTTAGAGCATGGATGCCCGTCTATCGCGTTACATAGGGACAGAATTTCTTCAACATTCTCTATGAACTCATAGAGCGTATGTCTACTACCTTCGTACCGCGGAAGGTCTTTCACAGCGTCGGGGATTGTAAGACTTTTAAATAAGTCAGTAGCACAATTTTCAGTATCAAAATTTTCTGATTGACTCATTTTAATAAGTTTTTGAGTGTTTTTATGATCGATGTTTCAGTAGTTAATTTAAAGGTTGTATTAAAGTTTTCTGTTAGTTTTTTAATTTCTAAAGATAAATTTTGCTTGCTAAAGATCCTATAATTAGGATTTTCGTTAACAATGTTCCGATCTAGATTTTGACTCATAGACTCTAATCGTTTTATATATAATTTTTAAAAATTAGTTTATTTAAAACCAATATTATGATAAAAAAAAAAGTATTTATTTTTATTTTGGAATTCTATAAACCGTAGAAATTCCGTAAAAATGTTAATTTCTACTTTTCGATTTCTTTTAAATTTTCAATTTTTTTTTTTTTTTTTTTAATAAGTTTAAATAGTGTTAGTTTCTATTTTAATTTGAAATTCTATAAACCGTAGAACTTCTGTGAGATATTAAGTTATTTCTTTCGGGTAGAGGGAAATTTTCGAACAATAATTATTATAAAAAATCGCTTACCATGTGATGATTGTTATTGTTGTAACTGCATTCATCTTATGCGTCTTTCAATTATTATTATTTTTATTATTTTTTTTATTTTTACACTGTTCAGGTACGTATGCCTGGTCGTATTTTTATGTTATATGTTTATTATGTTCTATTGCTTACTGTGGGTCAGGGCAATAGATATCAGGAAAAAAAAAATATTATTATTTATTTATTATTTCACTTGATTTTTATTTTTATTTATTTTTTTTTATATATATCTATATTCACTTAGTGCCAATAAACCTTTGACACGAGCACTTATTACTCCGAATATAGTTAGCAACACTTTGCACATTAATTATTTATTTATTTCGTAGGTTTTTTTTTTGAATGCTAAAAAACATCCGCTATCAACTGCGCCACTTATGTTTCATGAACCGAATTTATTATAAAAAACAAATTGTTAATTTATATTTTCAGAAAAACTTTGTTTAATTTATTTTTACGACTTTAATATTTAATTAATTTTATTTATTTAATATTTTAATGTTTCTAGCCCGAATGATAACTTAATACTAATTTACAATCATACTTAATTCTAAAATGTTGACATGCGATCTATGAAGATACATAAATGCATTTATGCCAGGTTGCAATTCGCACGGTTGCATTTATGTATATTCAGCGATTTTGCTGCTCGTGGTTTGTATGGTGTAGAGGATCGTAACTTACCTTTAGCATCAGTTTTTCAGTCTCCCATATTCTCGAATGCGCATTCATATCACCCGCAGAATCACGTCACTTTTGCCTTCCACCCATTCAAACAAAATTTGAAATCTCGTTGGCTTTCCTCTCTGTCAGACGTAGACAACACTGGAGTTGCATAGATACTAACAAATAACAAGTTTCTGTTCAGATTCCGAGTTTTGGCTGCGATGACTTCAACGTGCTCGAAATGCGGTATGTCACAAAGGACCAGGCTGATATTGGTACGTGTCACGCAATAATTTTCACGCATTCATTGGATCTCAGCATTCGCTCTACCATTCAAAGAAATGAAGAAGGGAGAGGGCATTTATTAACGCAAATGCGTTCTCTCTCCTCCTTCCCTCATTCATCATCAATCATACTTACATGGTTAGTTCCAAATAGTGTTAATTCTTTTGGAGTTAAATTAGAATGTTTCATTGCTAGCCATGCATCATTTATTTTTGTCTCTATGTCCATTGCTGTATTACAAGTTGTTTGTTGATTTGATTGCGATTGTTGTTGTAATATTTCTTGTTGTTGTTGTACTTGCTGTATTTGCTGTTGTAGGTTGTTCGTGTTTAGTAGTTGTTTTGGTTGTTGCGACTGTTGTTGATTTTGTTTTTGTCGTACTTAATCTTTTTGTTGCTGTTGTTGTTGTGGTTGGTTTAATTGTCTCTGTTGTTGCCTTGAAGTTGAAATAGTTTTTGGATATGATTGTGGTTTTGTCTGTTCTAGTTGGTTTTCTTTGTTTTGCGGCTTTTGTGGTGTGTTTGGTAGGTTAAAGGTGGTTTTTAGTGTATCTGCATATGTTGTCTGGTTAGCTGGTGTGGTGTTTGCATATAATCGAAAATATTTGGCTTTCGCCTCGGGAAATGTTAATCTATCTACACTTTTAATTTTCACTATTTCTACTTCTCGTTTATATACTCGACATTCCTTACTGTTGCTGGTGTCTGCCTCTCCACAATTTATGCATTTTAGTGTAGTGCACGGCTGGTTGTGTGGTGTTACTTCATTACATTTATAGCACTTAGGATCACTTGTGCATCTCTTTTTGGTGTGACCAAATTTGTGACATTCGGTGCACTTCAACGGATTTGGAATGTACAATCGAATGCTTAGTTGTATAAAGCCTGCCCTCACATATTCCGGTAATACTGGTGAATTAAAAGTCAGGATAATCGCTGCTGTGTCCGTTAATTTGTTTTCCACCCATTTCTTTATTTTATATACCTCTATGACGCCTTGGTCCTTAAGCCCTTCTTTGATTTCTTCCTCAGTTAAACTTTTTAGGTCGTTACAGAAAATGATACCTTTGGAACTGTTTAATATGGGGTGTTGTTCCGTCACTTTTATTTTGGCCAATTGCCCCAGATATGTGGCCTTCAGTAATGCATCCGTCGCTGCCTGATTTTTTGTCAGAACCAGCAGTTCTCCAGCTCTCGAGCGTTGCGTTTTAATGATACCTTTGGTTATCATATCCAGCGCTTTTTGTATTCCAAAAGGTGAAAAGTTTGACAGGTTTTATCCCTCCTGATCGTGCTTAACTATTACATATTTTTCATTCACTCCATTACAATACATTATATCTGCACCGCCACCGAATCCTAATCTCTTTGTTCGCATTTCTTCGACCCTTTTCCTTTTGGAGGGTTGGGTATTATTTAACAACATCCTCAACGGTGGGAATCTATTTGGGCTTTCAAACATCGCCCTTTTTTAGGACCGACGCCCTCCTTTTGCCCACACCTGACTTTACTTGTTGTCTAAACTAACACCGCTTAAATATAAACAAAAACTTGTTGTTGTTACCACCAAACAATAATTCACTTAAAACACTATATATATGCGTCCACCACCTTTTTAATATTATAAAATTGTTCTTACACCACTATAAAACTATTTTAACTTAATTAAAACCCAAAACCACTTAAATAAACTATTTATCAAATGAAAAAGGAATTTTGCACCGAGCTGTCAAAATTTTGTGAATACGCTTGCCAAACTATAGCAAACTGCGGTTGTTGGTGTTTTATGAAAATATTAAATATATAATATTCGTCGTGCTAATTTCTCCATACAGAACCGCCTTCCCCCCATAAAACATCATTTTCATTGTACTGGATGCTATCGGAATCTCCATCTTCTCTATGTTTACTCATAATTTCCAAATCTTCAATTTCGATGTTGTCGCTAGTTCATTAACATCTATATCGTCATCGCTATCCATTTTCGCTAAGATTCTACGTAATCTATTTTGTTCCCACTCGTAATCGTCCATCCTAAATACTAGTAATCTCGTAAAAATAGTATGATTAATAATATTTCAAATAAACACCATTTTCTTGTTACTAACGTGGGTTTATTTGACCCAAATTTTCATAAAACTATTGTACACAAACACTTTCATTCAACCGCCTCCCTCGAGTGACTAAAACTAATTAAATAGTAGTTCAACATGAAAAGCAGTTATTGAGGCTAGATTACATATAATATAAAGTAAGTATAACAAGTCAAACTAATTTTCTAGTGACCGAGGATAAACTTACCAAATATATGAGCTGTTTCACGAACAGGAAACGGTCGAAGAAACAGTATCATTTGTATTACTCTTTGAAGTGATATTTGTGGGAAATTTGTAACGGATGTTTTTTATCATGTTTAAGCAACTAGATAGAAGCAGTTTGTTTCAAAATTGGTGCTGCCTTAAAATATATTTTCAAGTAATTAAATCTCTTGAAATTTATGTGAAAATATTGAACATGAATTTATCTCTCTGTGACCTAAGCTCATAATTGGCCAAAATCGACCAACCCTTGGTATATTTCTGCCAGGGAGACAGGCCGCACAAAGTGCTCGTTTGTGAGAAACTTCAATACTAAATTAATTTGGAGCTATACGACCAGTATTTTACATATCGTAAATCTACTTAAGAAAATTTTAGCACTCATTTTGCATTACGAACTTAATGGAAAGTACAATTGATTTTATTAAACTAGTTTCTGAGTAGAATTCAATGAAAAACTATTGATCGAATGCGATATTAATTATTTTGAACCAATTTTTAGCTTTACCTACCTAAGCTAAAATGAAAAACTATGCATTATGGAAAAATCGAGCTCACTATTGATGCAAACGGCGTCGTTTTAAAATTCAAAATAAAACACAAGCAAGATCTACATAAATGCAAAAAATTCGAACTTAATTTTTTTTCATCTTTTCGTTTAGTATCCGTACTACTTTGTACGAATATCTTTCGTGAAATAAAATCATTATTTTTATATTTCTTTCAGTGTTCTCAGGTTTAACAAACATAAAAACTAAAACGTCACAAAAAAGCTCTATTTAATTTTAAATAGAGATAATTTATTAAACTGAATCATGACCGTTTATTGTAGGTATTAAAAAACGGAGAGATGTATAAGTTGTGGCCAACATCCGATTTTCTTTTACCACGAATGTATTCATAGATCTAGAACACACCATACTTCATTTCTAAAGCGAATTACCGGACTTTTGATACAACTTTTGTCTTTATAACCAAAAATTATCATTCGTGCTTATATTTCAGAAAGCCAACAAGGCCAACCATTGTTGAAAATATATTATTTAAATCTTTTAATTTTTTGTCGATTTTTGTAAATGCGAAATTTATCAACATCCTTACAAATAATGAAAACGCCATGGAAGCTGTCACATCCGGTACACAGACTTTCACCAAATTTTGCAAGGATCTCTCAATTAATGGAAAAACGTTAAGTATCAAGTTTGATTCTCAACAGTCAATCCATCTTTGTGGGTAAAATTTAAAAAAATGATCTGAACCAATTTTATTTGATATAAAATCTTTTTCAAATGATATATACTGTTAAAAATATTTGCAAATAACGAAAAAGCTACTATGGACGATGCCACTTCCAGTGGACTGGTGTCAGCCAAAATCACAAGGATCTCCCAATTTATGGAAAAAGCTTATATATAAAATTTCATCCAGAGCAATCAATCCGTATTTTTGGCCGAATTTTTGTTGAAAAATGTTTTTGACAAAATCGTCATTTCCGTTTAAATTGTAAAAACCTGCTCTGCACCGGTACTGTTGTAAATTTAATTTAGTTGTTTTTCAAGTAATTGATATACTTTTCAAAATATTTGCAAACATCGAAAATGCTTGTATGGAAGCAGCCACTTTCGATGGACCAATGTTGGCCAAAATCACTAAGATCTCCCAATTCGAGAGAAAAACCTAAGTATGAAATTTCACCATGATCAATCAATCCGGTTGGCGGAAAATTGGCCGAATTTTGTCTAGATAAACGTTTTTTTGCCAAAAATCGCCATTATCATAAGTAGTTTTTCTTTTAAATGCTATACTTTACAAACAAAAAAGCTCCTATGGAAGTAGCCACTTTTGGTGAACCGATTTCGGCCTCCAAATTTATGGAAAAAGATTAAGTGTGAAGTTTCATCCAAATCAGTCAACCCATCTGGGCTGAAGAGAACCAACAACAATTAGTCTGCACGACACGACTTACACACGCACACACATAGATATTTTTTAAACCTACATTTTCACTTCGGCGATATATTGAATGGCAAATCTGTGAAATCTCTAGGTCAAAATTTTTCTAGTACTAAACTATATTTTACTGCGTAGAAGAAAGTAAAAATGTCTGTTCGTCGGGATGTCTGTACTAATGATATCGCAACAACGGCTTATTTGTATTTTACTGCAATCGCTACCTCAATGAGGTCGGGTACCTGCCGTAAGAAATCACATAAAGAAAACATCCACTACCACGGCACTGCATTCAATTTTTCCCATATACTCGTGTAGTATATAGTCGTATATCATTGAAAAGGTCTTGAAAAATGCCGTAAATTTTGCTGAAGCTGAAAAATAAATTGACGAGAACTAAAAAAATAAATATTTCATTTGGGAACGGCGGATGACAGTTCGTTTAGCACACACAATAAAAATCCACCTAAAATTATCTTTAGAAAAAACACATTTATGATTTTTTTATATTTCCAGATTTAAAGGATATTTCTCGGATTTGAGTATTGAAAATCTTACGGAACGTAATATTCGCGTTGGTCACATAAGATAATCATATCTTTCACTACCAATTACCTTTCATTTTTGCAAATAAAGTTCTTTGCGTTCGTAATTCGTTTTTGGTGTGACTATCCTCAAAAGGTCTTGGAAAAAGAAACAGTTCTTAAATCCACCGCTTCGACGCTGGTACCTAATTATACAATTATCATAGATTATATACGTGTCACGTATACATCTCATTATCTTTTGTCTTAGAACAAGAACACAGTTGGTATCAGCGCTTTTGTTGATAAATTCATCAATTTGGCGCCTGTAGCTAATTATTGTTTTATTAGAGAATATACAAGCCAACTACGTCAAATGCATTATGGCGCTGATAACAAACAGTTTTACTCATTTTGATTTATTCATGTTGCATATGTTAGAGGACTAAACGAAGTTTAGGTTTGAACGAAGTGTGTGAAAGAAGAAGACAGGAAGATATTCTAATATTACAGAAACCACTTCGTTGTAAGAACATATTATAACAGAAAGGGAATTTATTAAAATTGAAAAATAATAATGGAATGTAATTAACTAAAATGAACAGAAACTTAAATTGTAAATGTATTAAAAGCTATCACTATGCCATTAACATTGACCAGTGAGGAGACATATTTTCCGGTCGAAAGCCAAAACAGTAGACGAGAGTGGAAAATAAAAGCTAACAAATTACATGCATACTACAGAAAGAAAGGCGTGCAGTGATAATCATACCTAATATTGCACTACCCACCTTGGTCTCCAAATGAAAGGATTCGGTAAGTGTCGTATTATTTAGTTTTTAAAAGAGAATAAACTTTATTTCTTTTTAAATTTGTTAAAAGAGCCATAATTTTTAAACAATAAATTTGAAAAAATACAACAGAAAATCCCGAAAACCGAAAGTATGAGTTGTTATTACAGCAAAAATTAACAAAATAATAATTATGCAAAATCCATATAAAGTTTCTAATCTACAATATAAATCTATAATCTTAATTCTAAAAATTAAGATTAATTAAATTAAAGAAAATGAAAATATTCATGAAATTATTTATAAAATAAAAAAAATAAAAGAAAATATTTATAATAGTAACGTAATACCCCTAGTTTTATTTGTTGACTTCAGTATGGCAAATTTTTAAAATGTTGATGGATTAACAATATTGATTGATGAAAGTGGTGGATGGCAATGTTGCGCGACTTTCGTTTAAATCGATACTCTATGGTTTGCTTGTGCTTGCGGTATATTTTATGTATGGATTGATGATTAATGATTTAGGTGATCGAATGTTTGTTCGTTTTGGTTATGAATGTTGTTAGGATAAAGAATACTTGTTTAATTAATTAATTTATTTTTATTAATTTATTCTATTATCCATTTGCTCATTTATCGTAATTGATTTATAAATTATTTTTACTAATGCATGACATTACTAGATAATCACGATTCAAAATATAGAATTACTTGAATTTTTTCTCGAAATATCGTTCTTTTACGCTTGAATATATTTTATACATTATTGCACCCCCTGTCGGAGTGCAAAACTTATGGGCCGACCCATCTTCTATGCCAGTATAGGCTGGCATGGAGCTATGCAATGTGCAGATGGTGATAAAGTCGGACCAATAACCGTACGTCCTCGAATTGGCTAACACTGGCGTAAAAGTAAGGACGGAAAAAGCAAAACCGCGATCTTTGGGAGAGCCTTGGCTCCAGAACAGATTGCAGGGATAAAAAACAAAAAAAAAACGATTCTAAATATGTATATATGTATGAATATGAACTTATTTTGGATATTTCGAAAGTCCAAAGTTATATTGCAATTTTTTGAGAATAGGATTTAAAATAATTTAACCATAGGGATATTTTGAGTTTTTTGCGTTTACAAAGAATTTTGAATTGCTATTCAGAAATTGTGAATTTAATAATTTGTATATGTACTAATTTGAAATTGTATTGTGTATTTTTGTTATTTTATTTTGTTAAAATATTTGTTTTAATAAAAAGAATGAAAAAACCGACAAAAGGGCTTGAGATATAAAGACAATCCGCAATGCCAGTCATAGCTTTTGTCTTTTGTCATCACCAAAAATCGAACGAATTACAAAGCAAGCGCTCTACTTACTTTGCTATGGAGGGCAGCGACGATATGAATGTGAAAAGTGAAACCATGCACTGGCAAAGTTTTATAATTTCAACTTATCATTTCATTTATAGGTTGAGCAAATCCAGCTAGAATTTGTTTGAAACAATAATTATGTAGATTGTACACTGTATCGAGCTGTACAGTATCGAACATTATATTTTTCCAATTTTGTTAGATTGAGTTGACGTTGAAATTTGGTTATAAGATGTAACTGTTCGGAATTAAAATAACCAGATGCAGAATAGATGATCCCAATCTGATAATTATCCGTTGTTATATAAAAATTAGATTTATGGGTAATATTGCGGGATACAATAATGCATTTTTAGTAGAGTACTGGAATGAAGTCAATGACTCTTAAGAAATAAGCTCAGTTCAATTCGAAATTTCAATCTCATTTCAAGTTATGTTTAATTCCGTATTTAAGGTTTGATTGAAATCGACATTCGAAATAAACTTATTGGTTGCCAGGATGTGAACCCACAATCGATTTTTTCCTGCTGCGAAGTTGCCACAAAGCCTAGTGATTCATTATTTCTTTTATTTATAATTATTTATTTTAATATTATTTGGAATGTTTATTACACACTATATGAACAAATAATCGAAGGCTTATAAAATAGAGTTGTTGTTTCTCTTAAAGAAAATTAACAGCGAAACATAAAAACGTTAACTATTTATCTAAGAATGTAACCGCGAACTATGAGTGCAGTGATTTAAGTTAAGCAATGAACACAATGTGATATCGTTGGAATGAAAGTGTCTGAGTTCGTAAAATGAGGTTGATTTTAATAAATGAGTTTTAGCTATTAGTTTAGGATTTGGCCATTGAATGGTTTGAACAGTTAGATAATTTTACGTATATAAAACTTTCTAACTATTCAACTCACGTGAATAAATCTCCAACATATTTGGTATTTTACAAGTTTGATTTGATAAACAAAAATCGAGAATTTCTAAATTAATGTTTGAAAAAATTAAAGTATGTAGTTTAGTCACGAACCTCTGCACAACCGGTATAACCAGTATTGCAACAACAACTTAAACAACGTGGATATACTTTTCTATTGTGCGCGGAGTAGCACCATGAAAACCACGCGCAACGAAAATTGCAAAGTATGCATACATACATAGACATGCATTTATGCGCACCTTGCGTATCAGATGTCAACGTGATATATTAAGTAAATTAATGTAGTTAATTGTTAAGTTGACTTTTAAGTAAAACACATAAATTGTTCACTAAATCAAATAAATAAAATAAAGTAAATTAGTAAAAGTAGCAAATAAAAGTGTTTTATAATAGACTTTGTATTAAAAACATTATTGGTGCAGTTGCTAGCGGATGTTTTTAAATATCCAAGACTATATGCGTGCGTTATTTCGGAGTGTAAAAAGTGCTCGTATATCGAAGGATAATCGAATACACCATCCCTAAGAGCCTTTGTACAAGAATATGACATCCAATTACCCGTAGATCGACTGCATTCGATCTTGCAGGAACTCATTAAAATAGCCCAAATTCAAACGACTCAAGAGAGTATCAAAAACTTGAAGCACAATTGCATCCTCTAGTATAACAACACCATACATTCGGCGACAAAATTGACACCCTTCGACCTTTTAACGGGTCACTACACCATTTTAGGGCAACCTATCGATCGAGCCTTTATTCGCAAATGCGCAGGAGTACCTGTTCAACCGTACCTTATCAAATGATGAGTTATGCAAACGGATTCATGAGGAAACTCATGCAAAGAAAACAAGGCTGATCAATAAGGTGATTGTGATTGAGTGAAACCTCCCAATTTAAAAGTGAACCAAACCATCCATATTCGCAACAAAAAACGATGGATAATCAAACCAGGATTTGTTGTCAGAAAAGTCCTAAAGGATAAAAAAGTCACTGTCTTAACGAAAGATGGCCTAACCTTTTCAGGTGTTGAAAGTCATCATCTTATACAATCGCTGTCCCTCCCAAAAATTACAAATTGGACATTAGAACATAGTGAACACATACAACTTCTACAGGAACAAGCTTTTACTAACACAATTAGAAGCTATAGCACACCCGGAATTGTAACGATCATCATTATATCAATAATCGTTTATTTCATCTGGACGAGATTCTACAATTTAGTGAGAAGCATGAAAACATCTGACGGGACGCAATCGGGTAGCCCACAACCGGCCACAAGAACTAAATCCTTATGGCATCTCTTCGGCGGGAGGAGTTACGATCCTCTGCGCAATCAGTATAACCATATTTCAACAACGAGGATATACTTTTCTATTGCTCGCGGAGTAACACCATGAAAACCACGCGCAACGAAAATTGCAACGTATGCATAAATACATAGACATGCATTTATGTGAGCCCGTGAAGTTTTCCACGGATTTTTCCCCGGCTATACGTATACAATTCTAATTGGAATTTCGTTCAATCCAATTAAATTCTTATTGCATGTATAAGTATTGGTGTATTGTACACTGTTATGATTCTTAATTTACAAGATTTTTAATAAAAATGTAAATTAATCGAATGGATTTTAATTCAAACATGTTAGTATGGGAGTAAAGAACATGTTTTAATATAAACTAGATCATTAATCGAGCATTTTTATTCACAAATATGTCAACATGTAAAATGGAAACAGCAATAAGAGACAGATATAGCTATCATGAAACTTGTATTGAATAAGAAATATACGCACATTAAAATATTTTTTCCAATTTTCTGCATTTTTATTTAATTAATGTGTAAGATTTAAGTCAAATTAAAATAAAATTAATAGCTGAATATTAATGTAACTATAGTTTAAGCAAAATAATTAAATCTTTGTTATAAAAATGCGAAAAACTAAATTGGTTTTTATTTTTTGTCTCATTCCTGTAAAGAAAATAGTACTAAAAAAGTAAAGACGGCAATCAGTTGACCAAAGTTACAAACCAATTAGTACACATTAAAAAAAATTCCAATATGAATGTTAAAATCCAATTCAAAAACGACTCAAAATTATAATTATATCATTCAACATTGAAAGCAAAATGTTTCGAAATAATTCACGGAAATATCAGAAGAATTTGTATTTTCAGAAATTGTTTTATTTTAGAAAACGCCAGTGCCTGAATTCCTCCTTAAAAGAGATTTCGTGATCATGCACTAACTGAATCACTAATTTTGGAAATGCCCGATAATAGCAACAATGTAAATCTAATATTTTTTAGACTTATGTCTTTTGAACAATCCTATTTTAAAAAGTGCCATAACGAACTTTATAATTTTTAAACTTTATACCATTTTGAAAAATTTAAATGTGCAATTCGACCGGGATCCGTCCGTTGTTTAGCTCCAAAATTTGGAGTGAAAATTATTAATTTGTGAATTTTTTGTCCCTGTTTTGAACGTGTTCATTTGTGATTTATAAAATAAATTTAAATTTATAAAGAAGATTACATTTATCCCTTTATTCTAAACCTAGTAAATTGCGTGGTTAATAGATTGACACACTTTGAAATGCAAAATCTCAAGTTTGGATCCAACAACTAGCGAAATTATGATTTTCCTTATACATTTCATATATTTTTCATTATATTTTTAGTTTTAAAATCGGTAAAATGTCATTTTGCAATATTACTTCAATATATCTGTATGCTAATGAGCAAGTAGGATTTGTATTATGCTTTGGTAACCGATTTAAGTGGTTGGTATAAAATGATTGTCGTAAGGTGTTAATTCACACGCATCGAAAGTAATTTTAATATGGGACAGGGCAGATAAAACAATTTGTTACAAAATTCTTTATTATTGTTAAAAATGCATGAGCAATTCAAGGAAAACGCTGTGAAGTTCGATTCTCGTGATAGAGCGATTAATAATAGTTTTTTAATAATAAAACATTATTCTCTATATTCCCCTTGGGACCCGACCTTTCAACATTGAGTAAAATTTACCTATTTAAATATAAGCAAAATGGCTTGTAGCTAAAAAAACTGTCCGAGATACCTATCAATTTGTTTAGTTTTCCAAAAAGGTAATGTAATGGTCTATGCCCAGCATCAACAAAACCCGAATCACCATCTCTGGGGATGGCCGATAATAGCCATATCGGCAATTCAACATTGAGTAAAATTTACCTCTTCAAATATAAGGAAAATGGCTTTTAGCTAAAAAACTGTCCGAGATACCTATCAATTTGTTTAGTTTTCCTAAAAGGTAATGTAATGATCTATGAACAGCATCAACAAAACCTGAATCACCATCTCTCGGGATGGCCGATAATGGCCATTCAACATTGAGTAAAATTTAACTCTTCAAATAGAGGGAAAACGTCTTGTAGCTAAAAAACTGTCCGAGATACCTATCAATTTGTTTAGTTTCCCTAAAAGGTAATGTAATGATCTATGTCCAGCATCAATAAAACCTGAATCACCATCTCTGGGGATGGCCGATAATGGCCATTCAACATTGAGTAAAATTTACCTCTTCAAATAGAGGGAAAACGGCTTGTAGCTAAAAAACTGTCCGAGATACCTATCAATTTGTTTAGTTTTCCTAAAAGGTAATGTAATAATCTATGTCGAGCAACAATAAAACCTGAATCACCATCTCTGGGGATGGCAGATAATGGCCGTTCAACATTGAGTAAAATTTACCTCTTCAAATATACGGAAAACGGCTTGTAGCTAAAAAACTGTCCGAGATACCTATCAATTTGTTTAGTTTCCCTAAAAGGTAATGCAATAATCTATGCCCAGCATCAACAAAACCTGAATCACCATCTCTGGGGATGGCCGATAATGGCCATTCAACATTGAGTAAAATTTACCTCTTCAAATAGAGGGAAAACGGCTTGTAGCTAAAAAACTGTCCGAGATATCTATCAATTTGTTTAGTTTTCCTAATAGGTAATGTAATGATCTATGCCCAGCATCAACAAAACCTGAATCACCGTCTCTGAGGATGGCCGATAATGGCCATTCAACATTGAGTAAAATTTAACTCTTCAAATATAAGGAAAATGGCTTGTAGCTATAAAACTGTCCGAGATACCTATCAATTTGTTTAGTTTTCCTAAAAGGTAATGTAATGATCTATGTCCAGCATCAATAAAACCTGAATCACCATCTCTGGGGATGGCCGATAATGGCCGTTCAACATTGAGTAAAGTTTACCTCTTCAAATATAATGATAATGGCTTGTAGCTAAAAAAACTGTCCGAGATACCTATCAATTTGTTTAGTTTTCCTAAAAGGTTATGTAATGATCTATGCCCAGCATCAACAAAACCTGAATCACCATCTCTGAGGATGGCCGATAATGGCCGTTCAACATTGAGTAAAATTTAACTCTTCAAATATAAGGAAAATGGCTTGTAGCTAAAAAACTGTCCGAGATACCTATCAATTTGTTTAGTTTTCCTAAAAGGTAATGTAATGATCTATGTCCAGCATCAATAAAACCTGAATCACCATCTCTGGGGATGGCCGATAATGGCCATTCAACATTGAGTAAAATATACCTCTTCAAATATAAGGACAATGGCTTGTAGCTAAAAAACTGTCCGAGATACCTATCAATTTGTTTAGTTTTCCTAAAAGGTATTGTAATGATCTATGCCCAGCATCAACAAAACCTGAATCACCATCTCTGGGGATGGCCGATAATGGCAGTTCAACATTGAGTAAAATTTACCTCTTCAGAATTAATCTTAATGCATGACAATGCCAGGCCACACACAGCAATAATCACAACAGAGTAGTTTGGGGCACAGAAAATCCATGTTTTCCCATGGCCAGCACAATCTCTGAATCTAAATCCGATTGAACACGCAGGGAACAACTTTAACGAAGTGTTCTGCCACATTTAGTGCACTCTTCTTCAAGATCACAGGATGCAAATTTCACAATACAACTTCGATACGTTGATTAGCTCCATGCTAATCTGTCATAAATGCAAGAGGAGGCAACACCACTTATTAGGAAACAAAAATAACTGTACCAATTAAATGAACTAAAAAGAAACCAAAGAAAGTATGAATTGGGCAAAATTCGTAAATTTGTGTTTTTCTTTCCGTTTTTACCGTTATCCCTGAAATTGTTTTGATGCAATCGATGAATCTTCTAGAAACAAAAAACAAAACAAAAATCAAGATAATGGCAACCTAAAAACCATGTATTCCATTTTGAATTTTGATATGGATAATTAAAATGTTAAAATTCTCTTTCATTTAAAATTGATTAAATAAATGAAGTGATCCGCCCAGGCATCCCTTTAAAACAATAAAGATTATTTTGAATGACAATGACAAGTTTTTGTAAAAGATAGTAAATACGTAGCTCGCCGGTTTTGGAAAAAAATATACAGGTATAAAAAAGGGAAATACCGACAAAAAACATATAATAAAACCTATACAATTTTATTATATTTTTTTATTACACACATATATTGACTAATAAGCGCTAAATATAAAAAAAATGTAATGATGAGCTGTTTCTGTCGGTCTAACTAATCCTATACACTTTTTGTTTATAATATTCTTGTATGTTTTAAAATTCGAATGTAATTTATCAACCCCATGCGAAAATAAATAAATACATATTTGAATAATATTCAAAGTTCTAGAGCAAATTATATTTCGATTGGCCAAATTTCGACCGATTTCATAAACAAGGCCAATGATTCTAGAGAGCTAAACATAATTACTTTGTAGCTATGTAATAGCTAAGTTGTAAATAAAACCTCAATAAATCAAAATATAAGATTTTGTTTGGTGTAACGATTTTTTTTTCAGAATTGGTGATTGGTGTTACTGTTTATAGTAACCATAGGCAAAGCCTAAGCTAAGATTCTTTACCATATTTGCACATCACACTCCACCTTACACTGCAGCTGCTTATTTATAAAAAAAACTCCTCGAGTTTGCAAGAACTGCAATCGAATTAAGTCAATTTAATTTAATGTTTAAAATTAATTAAAAAATTATGATTTTTAAATCATTAACTAATTATTTAAAACATTACAGTTGTTTTTGTATATATCGAACACTGGTAGTGTCCCATTATTCTCCTAAGTTATTTGGCTAAAGCGCTGCAGAAGTTTTAACTATAGAATTTTTAACTTGAAAATATTCAGTATAAGCAATTTTTTCATAAAACGACAAATATTTTATAATATAAAATTCGTCGTCATTTGACCACTTGGTCGTTACTGCCTAATTACTTTTACAATAGATTCTAGCAACAACAACCTAAAAACACCCTTTTTTGTTTTAATCATCTACTTTTCTACCTAATACAAAATTTCAATGAAATTGTTATTGTAGCGAGATTTCGCAATTATCACCGAAAAAATTGTTTTGTGAAAATTTTGATATTCTAAAAATTTATAAATCGATTTGCAAAAACAAAGATATATTTAATAATCTATTCGGACTCAATGGAAAGTAATTGAAATTTATTTTTGGAATCTTTCTTTTGCTAAAAATTATTATTCGTTGAAAAGTATTACGCTCAAGCGATAAATAATTTTCTGTATTTTATCTCGCTTATTTTGGGCCTGCATACATACATACCGTAAACTTTTATTTGCCTTCGAATTGGCGGTGTACATATACGCAGTGGTGCAACACATTCACAAAATATAACCAAAAAGTGACATCTAACTTGAACAGCTGGAACTATTTTTAGTACAATTCTTATTAGAAACCTTTATTATGATTAGAATTTGTTTGATTATTCAATTCAATGTTTGGCATAACGTTCAGTTCAACATTGAACAATAGATGATTTCGGTTTCACTTTATTAATAACATGATTAAATTTACTCTTGTTTTCGAGTTAAATGAAATAGCTCATTAAATTCCTTTCAGAAACACTAAATTAAATTATATTTTCCGGAATAAATTTTTTACAAGTTACATACATATTTGATTATAACGGGTGTTTTTTTAGGAGGTTTGTTTTTCCGATAGATGTCGTTTTATTTTATGACAGTTGTTTTGACAGCTCAAAGTGGCATTTCTACTCAGTATTGTTTGGCAAATCATTATGAATAGGTTAACTCCAGAACAACGTTTTCAAATCGTGGAAATTTATTTTCAAAATCAGTGTTCAATTAAAAATGTTTATAGAGCACTTCGTGAATTTTATGGTGCACATAATCGTCCGTCAGAGACCACCATAAAGAACGTAATTACCAAATTTCGGTCTACATTCACTCTTTTGGATGCCAAGCCACCGACAAGAATGAGAAGAGTTCGTACAGAAGAAAATATTGCTGTCGTTGAGGCCAGTGTCGAAGAAAACGACAATTTATCGATTCGTCGTCGTGCTCAGCAAATTGGACTTTGTCCATCGACTTTATGGAAAATTTTACGTAAAGATTTGGGTTTGGTGCCATACAAAATTCAATTGGTGCAAGAATTAAAGCCACACGACCATCGTTTGCGCCGTGAATTCAGTGATTGGTCGTTAAATCAATTGAACGAAGATCCATTTTTTTACCGTAAAATTCTCTTCAGTGATGAGGCGCATTTTTGGTTAAATGGATACGTCAACAAACAAAATTGTCGCATTTGGAGCAAAGATAATCCACACGCCGTTCTAGAATTACCAATGCATCCTGATAAATGTACTGTTTGGTGCGGTCTATGGGCTGGTGGGATCATCGGTCCATATTTCTTTAAAAATGAGGAAGGACGACGCGTTACCGTGAATGGAAATCGATACAGAACCATGTTAAATGAGTTTTTGTTGTCAAATCTTGAAGATATGGATATGAATGAAATGTGGTTTCAAAAAGATGGTGCCACTTGCCATACAGCACGTGAAACAATCGACTTATTGAAAGAAACTTTCAACGACAACATTATTTCGAGAAATGGTCCGGTGAATTGGCCTCCGCGTTCGTGCGATTTGACGCCACTCGATTACTTTTTGTGGGGATACGTGAAGTCATTGGTTTATGTGGATAAACCTCAATCGATTGACGCTTTGGAAACCAATATTCAACGTGTCATTGCTGACATACGCCCTCAAATGCTTGAAAAAGTGCTGGAAAATTGGACCTCCAGAATGACATTTGTGAAAAATAGTCGTGGTAGCCATATGCCAGAAATTGTGTTTAAATGTTAAATGCCAAAAAATTATCTACCAAATAAAAAAAAATTTTGGTCATTTCATAATTTTATATGTGTTTTATTCAAAAAAAAATCGGCAACCTCTTAAAAAAACACCCTTTATATGAAGCATTTTTTATTTAAAATATAACAAATAAGCAGTAAGAAATAGAAATTCAGGTTGGTTAGAGCATGATATAGATAATTAAATCGCCGATCAGAAACACTAACAGAGTTAAGAAGTTCTCATACATTTTTATATAGATAAGCCATTTTACATATAGTTACAATATTAAATATCGGTATAGCTACAATTTTTACCCTAACATCACTGGCCATTATCGGCCATCCCCAGAGATGGTGATTCAGGTTTTGTTGATGCTGTTCATAGATCATTACAATACCTTTTAGGAAAACTAAACAAATTGATAGGTATCTCGGACAGTTTTTTAGCTACAAGCCGTTTTCCTTATAACGGGTGTTTTTTTAGGAGGTTTGTTTTTCCGATAGATGTCGTTTTATTTTATGACAGTTGTTTTGACAGCTCAAAGTGGCATTTCTACTCAGTATTGTTTGGCAAATCATTATGAATAGGTTAACTCCAGAACAACGTTTTCAAATCGTGGAAATTTATTTTCAAAATCAGTGTTCAATTAAAAATGTTTATAGAGCACTTCGTGAATTTTATGGTGCACATAATCGTCCGTCAGAGACCACCATAAAGAACGTAATTACCAAATTTCGGTCTACATTCACTCTTTTGGATGCCAAGCCACCGACAAGAATGAGAAGAGTTCGTACAGAAGAAAATATTGCTGTCGTTGAGGCCAGTGTCGAAGAAAACGACAATTTATCGATTCGTCGTCGTGCTCAGCAAATTGGACTTTGTCCATCGACTTTATGGAAAATTTTACGTAAAGATTTGGGTTTGGTGCCATACAAAATTCAATTGGTGCAAGAATTAAAGCCACACGACCATCGTTTGCGCCGTGAATTCAGTGATTGGTCGTTAAATCAATTGAACGAAGATCCATTTTTTTACCGTAAAATTCTCTTCAGTGATGAGGCGCATTTTTGGTTAAATGGATACGTCAACAAACAAAATTGTCGCATTTGGAGCAAAGATAATCCACACGCCGTTCTAGAATTACCAATGCATCCTGATAAATGTACTGTTTGGTGCGGTCTATGGGCTGGTGGGATCATCGGTCCATATTTCTTTAAAAATGAGGAAGGACGACGCGTTACCGTGAATGGAAATCGATACAGAACCATGTTAAATGAGTTTTTGTTGTCAAATCTTGAAGATATGGATATGAATGAAATGTGGTTTCAACAAGATGGTGCCACTTGCCATACAGCACGTGAAACAATCGACTTATTGAAAGAAACTTTCAACGACAACATTATTTCGAGAAATGGTCCGGTGAATTGGCCTCCGCGTTCGTGCGATTTGACGCCACTCGATTACTTTTTGTGGGGATACGTGAAGTCATTGGTTTATGTGGATAAACCTCAATCGATTGACGCTTTGGAAACCAATATTCAACGTGTCATTGCTGACATACGCCCTCAAATGCTTGAAAAAGTGCTGGAAAATTGGACCTCCAGAATGACATTTGTGAAAAATAGTCGTGGTAGCCATATGCCAGAAATTGTGTTTAAATGTTAAATGCCAAAAAATTATCTACCAAATAAAAAAAAATTTTGGTCATTTCATAATTTTATATGTGTTTTATTCAAAAAAAAAATCGGCAACCTCTTAAACTTTTAACGGTTGAATGGCCATTATCGGCCATCCCCAGAGATGGTGATTCAGGTTTTGTTGATGCTGGGCATAGATCATCACAATACCTTTTAGGAAAACTAAACAAATTGATAGATATTTTGGGCAGTTTTTTAGCTACAAGCCGTTTTCCCTATATTTGAAGAGGTAAATTTTACTTAATGCTGAATTTCGGTTAATTTTTGTGAATTATTATTATTTTGTATAATTTAGAAAATTTTATTTTTGATAATTTTTTATTTTAATTACCTGAAATTTAAAATATAATTAATTTTTTTATTAACATAAATTTGAATAAAAAAATTAAATACTCAAAGTGCGAAATTATCACTCAAACTTTCTATTAGAATCTTAATTTTTCTTATTAGATTTTGGTTTAGCAGTGTAACACACATATATACACACAGCCGTGGAATCCGTGGAATACTTCACACCCGTGTGTTCCATCTGTACTATAGACGCAATTTTTCGGTTGGAATATTCTTTTACTAAATCACCACCATCCACCACAAATATTGATGACTAGGTTGTTCTGAGGCGCTTCGCTCCCGTTTATTCCCAGCAAACTGTAGTTAAATATTTTTTAAATAGATCGCATGTAAGATTACAAAATCAAAAAAAAACTGTATTTATTTGTACGAACAATATTTATTAAAAATTAAACTACAGGATTTCTTTAAAAACAACATTTCTATAAAATTGACGGTCATCGTTAGAAGCTTTTCCTGCTGTGGATTATCTTCGATTCTTATTTTCTCTTGGTGAGAATCTCTTGAGCGGGAAAGAGCGACATATAATTGCCCATGGGAAAACACTGCCGTTTGAAGATGAATTCCCACGTTATTAAAAGACTGGCCTTGCGCCTTGTTTATCGTCATTATGCGTATGCCGGAATTATTAGAAACTGTCATCGTCACAAAACAAATGGTAGATTGGTCTACAATACTATAACACAATAGCTATAATAACGGATTAATTTTTTGGTCACCCTGTGCGTTCTCGATTGAGTCAGTCAGTGACATAGACGTTTATATATATAAAATAATTTCACTGTTTTTCTGCTTTGCACCCGTACACTAATTAAACAACTAAATTTTCCGAGCTTTTGGCAATTACGCCATCATCAGGCTTTGTTGTGTTTTTTTATTAATTTAAAAATACATCAATTGAATGTTAAAAAATTCCATTGCGAGAAAAAAACGCAAAATGTTTTACTTTAGTAGCAAGTATAGTATAAAATTTTTTTTGGATTTTACGATTGCATCATTGTTGCTTTTTGTGTATTTCGTTCACGAAATTTTGAAAAAAAATCACACGGACGAATTTTTTTTGGGCATCCTGTGCGTTCTCGAATGAGTCAGTCAGTGACATAGACGTTTATAATATTGATGACTGATTTATTACACACATACTTCCAAAATTATATTCAAAAAATTTGATTTCTCTGAAAATAGAAACAGCGTTACTTGCGATATCATGGAATTCTAAATAATCAAGATTTTATTTCTTTTGAATTTTTATTTATATGACCAAACATTAGCAAATTATTCATTTCACAGCTCAAAGTATTCCTCTTCAAAATTTTAAAAATAATTCTCAAATTCTATTGTATTTCTTTAATAATTTTCAAGTTTTATCATGCAATCAAGTCATGTATCGCAAACGCTAATTAGTATCACAAAATAAAAACATCCAACGTGTCCATCTGCAACACTCGAATACAGAAGAAAACATTTTAATTAGGTTTGCGCCATCATCGTTATTGTCGCCTTATAGATGCTTATAGCTAATAAAAACAATAAAATCAAAATTGAATCATCATTATTACGTTGCGTGCGTCCTTCGTTATCGAATCCCCCCAAAAATGTGTCGGCATAAAAATACCTAAAAAAATTGTTAATTTTCCATTAAACTTCTGGCTGCCATCATCATAATTTCTTATTATAATTGTGTCATTACACGTAGCAACGACACACACACAGTCACACACACACACACACACACACACGCACACACACACACACACACACACACACACACACACACACACACACACACACACACACACACACATATACACACGCAAATTAAAGGTGTTGTGATAATTCACTAAATATAAATTCAAGTAAGTTCGGTGATCTCAATTCCACCTTATCAGATTTTCATATTCTTCTACAAAATCCGTTAAATTTTTTGTCACGTTTCCCTCTGTGTACCCCATCATCCCACATCCTGAATTGCGATTTACTCATAAAGATATATATACAATCACGGCATGGAAAAATTCAAGACAAAACTTTCTGATATACAGTTGTTCTTGTTGCTGTGTGTGCTTGGAAAATAGAAAAATTTACTTCACAGATGAGATAGATATGGATATATTTTTTTGAATTTAAGAAAATGATGATTTTCTCTTGGGGATGAACAAATACATTTTCCTTTGCATTTGTTTTGTGTGCTTTAGACCCAAAAGGCATCTTAAGTGTGTATATATTGTGTCGTATGAGAAATGACATAAGATCTTGTATATTCTTCGATTTCTATGATGAACTTTAGAGATTAATGAGAGAACTTTTTGGTGTCATATAATATGAATAAAATACTTACAGCATATTCCAAAAGGGTGCATTTGTGTGACATGTTTTCATGGCCTTATGACATCTTTTGCTAAAGTGTGAGCTCCGTATTTTCTGGAAGATCTGCTTCATATAAAAGTTTTCCCTCGATAATATACCGTAAACCATATATACTTAATATGAATACGATTTATTACAACAATAACAACAAAAAAATTACGTATAATTTATCAAAAACACGAAGACGTTATAACACAGTAGAAAAATTTTCTTGTCTCATCAATCTTCTTGGTCAAGGATGTTTTTTTCGTATATGAGATATTTTAAACGAAAATATATTTTTTCTTTTATGCTTTTGAATACATAATTTCGATCTGTGTATGGTCTTCATCTCTATCTTCGTGCTAAATTTCCTTATACTTTGTCATTTTTTCATTTTTGTGGCTGATTTTTTCTATCTTCTTTTATCGAATCTGAAAAAAATGATGATGAAAATTAAAAACTCTGAAGATATTTTACGTTTCGATATGGTTCCAAGTATAAAATCTAAGTGAGAAAACTAAGTTCGAGTCCTGTAATCATATGTCGAGTATATATGATTGTTAACATGTAACAATTTGATCGTCAAGTAATCTAAAATTTTAAATCCAATTTGGATGTTATTTTATTATCTCTGGTCTTACTTGTATTCAAGAAATATTCTTATAGTTCATATAACAGAAATGTATACTAAGTTATCCGGTTATGTCGAAACTATACATCGAATGAAGCACACTTTAATTCAATCACTTCTAACTACACAATCAATGACAAAGCATCTTCAATAAGATTGATTTGAACTTTGAATATATATAAAAAGGTAGATCAGTAACAAAGATTATTCACCAACATACTTCTTATGCATTCGTTTCAATGTGTAATAACATTATAAGTAACAACAAGTTGTAACGGAATTAAACCTAATTCCGTTATCAACCCATCCCAACAAAATCTACTTCCTCATCGGCATGACCTCGAAGATAATATCTTCAACTACATCCCATTCATGCCCCCATCATGCCGGCTTTCTACATTTCGCCTTTGCATTTATTTATAGTGGTATCATATGATTCATTCACCTTAGAATTTTTCATATGTGCCACAGTTAAGTAAATGCAAATATGTACATGAACGTAATTTAATTACGTTGCCTATGTACATAACAAATGTATTTGTTTTATTTATTAGGTAAATTACAATGACCGATGCAAATCTTGAAAACCATTGTGGTTGTTGTTGTTCGAACTTCCTCAACGGATGTATTAAATCGATTCAGCAAAATCGATGTCACGTTGGTGTACAATTTTCGTAGGAATTTTTGTGATGAGATCGCAAAAAGTTTCCTACGAAACTCAAAAAGTGGTAGGATTATAAACCGTACTAAAACAACGGTGTGCACTAGAAAATTTACCAGCTGTTCAGTATTCTTTGAAATATTTATACTCCAAAACTTTACCATAATAACGTTGTGTATATGCATATAATTCGAAATAATAATTGCAATTTAAAGTACGTTGAAACAAGTAAGCAATTATTGAAAAGACGGAGTGAATGACATGTTTTAGATGCAAAGCCACCAATTAGGAATGCACAAGTCACCACATTATGTAAACATTTACATATTCTTGAGCAAGAAAAGTATAAGAGTAATCGTTTTTCTCGGAGATGGCAAACACTAAAGCTAATCTAAGCGGTTGCCAATAACAAATACGACATTAATCATATGAGCAGGATTTTTCGAACGTCGTCAATGAAATATAATTTAAAATCTTTTTGTTCATACTCGTTTTTTCATAAATGCTTGCATACCACTTGGTGGGCCGATTTCAATGGAAACGCACATTCATGCAAATTTCCACCTAAACGGATACGTTAACAAGTAAAACCGCAATCTTCGTTTGGGATACTACATATCCACGTATCGTTCAAGGAATGATTTTTGTGAAACAACCCCAGAAATACTTCCATTTAACATTCCCACGTAGAAGTGCATAATACATTCCCACGCAACGCAAGGAAAGACACGTGTGCATGAAAACTCAAACACAAATTCCAAACTACAAAAAATGAACTAAGTGAGAAATTTTAAAATTTAAGAATATATAAGCAAAAATGCAATTTTACGGAAATTAAAATATACAATAATTAGAATAATTTCTTGACCTAAAATTTATTTAAAATAAATTCTGACCCAAAAGCAAATAAATAATGTTGACAAAAAACTAACGAGTGGTAAAATACCACTTAACACCATACTATTAAAGTTAGCCGAGAGTTTCCAGCCGAAAAATAAAAAAAACGATAATGCAGATAGTGTATTCGTTTCGACAGCTGAAAGAAAACAAATACGTCACTGTTGATCAGCATTCTTCAGCCGAAAGTTATCAGCTGAAAAATTTATTTCAACAACACATCAACCGAAACCAATTTGAACGATTTATTAGACGAAGTTTGTTGTAAAAATTAATTCTATTTAGGCTTGTGAAATACAATTGTTTAAATCAATCAATCATAATTTGATAAGCAATATTGTTAACCTTGTTTCAAATGAACACAATATTTGGTAGGAATGCCGGTATGGTCATTTGCTATGTCATAATGTTGGTCAACTTCGGCCTAATTGTGGAGAAATTCTGATGGAGAGGAGTGTAATTTTGCAAAATTTCGCTTATTCAATATATCGAAAATGCATTGAATGACCTGTCGTTCAAAACTATCTTGCTTTCTCATTGAAGCCACTATGGTTATTCAATAGGCCATAATGTTGGTCAACTTCGGGCTAATCGTGGAAAAATTCTGATGGGGATGTAGAGGTGTAATTTAGCAAAATTTCGCTGATTCAATATATCGAAAATGCATTGAGGGCCTGTCGGTCAAGATTAACTTGCTTTGTCAGTGATGTCACTACGGTTATTTAATAGGCCATATTGTTGGTCAACTTTGGCCTAACCGTGGAGAAATTCTGATGGGGATGCACATTATATAACCTATCAGATAGTAGAGACTTGTTCCTTCTTTTCTCTAAGAATTATTAACCACATAAACGAGCCTGTAGGGTAAAAAAAATAATTTGTCTAACCGTTTAGCTAAAAGCTAATTAATTAATTTCACAATTGTGAACACTACCATTTATTATTTTTGCCGCAAATTCATATCACATTACATTTAATATCAAATCGGACATCCCCCAGATACAATTTTAGCAAAATATTAAAATTGTTTAGTATTTCTTGTTAAATGTAAATATCTTTACGGTTGAAAAATTTCGGCTGAATTTCGGATCGGAATTGATTACTTTCGGCTGAAAAATCTAAGCCACTATCTACATTATTGACAATTTTTGCTTTCGGCTGGAAACTTTAATAAGGTCTTAACATGCTACTGAAGTTAGCCGAAAATTTCAGCCGGAAAACCCCCTGCATTATCGACATATTTCGTATCAGGTGGTAGTACAAAATTCTGTTGATGTTAGCCGAAAATTACATGTTGTTACATGTAAAATAGCTGGATCCCATATTTTAAGGCCCTAATTGGCCCTTCAGTATTATGGTCCAATGATTTTGAGTTGTGTATGATGCTACATAAAATATGGCCTGATTTTTGACACAGGTGTTCATTGTTAGTGCTACAACTCAAATTCATTGGCCCTTAACACGACAAATTATAAATATGAGATCCAGCTATTTACGAATTGGTCTAACTTCACCCAGTACAAATTACCAATAAACATGCGTCCAGTTTTTAATTTATTTCACTATGATGCGACATAAAATATGGCCTGATCTTTGGTACAGGTGTTTACTGTTAGTGCCACAACCTAAATTCATTGGCCCCTAATACGACAAATTGTAAATATGGGATCCAGCTAATTACGAGTCTGTCTAACTTCACCCAGTTCATATGACCTTTAAACATAACATTTAACAACATGTATTTTCGGCTAATATCAACAGAATTTTGTCGAATTATGTCGATAATGCAGGGGTTTTCGGCTAAAATGTTCGGCTAACTTCAGTAGCATATCAAATGGCAAGTAATAAAAACAAACAAGAATTCGAATGAAACGTCAAAAAAATAGCATAAACAAACAAATAGTGGCAAAAACATACAAAAGTGTCAAAATCTTATAAAATTTGCTACTTGATATATATGAGAGAATTTTGCTGCTAATTATATAAACGGTAATCAAACACATGTCTTGTGTATGATACCTAGAGGAACCAAATCACATTGATATTCACCGTAGTATGAGGAGCGGATTTCAAGAATTTCGCGCGAGCTTGTAGAAATTGTTCAAAGTAAAGTGTTACATTCAGTTTAAAGAGAGTAATAATTCGAAACAACCACAATCGAACAAACACAATCGAAAGCGAAAGAAATACAATGTTTTAACAAGCTCCTATTTTACAAACAATGATACAACAAATATAGAGCAGTACTATTTGTTTCTCATCCAGACAGTGTAGACTTTCAAGAGAGATTAGTTACTAAATTTTGTTGAAGCATAATATCTAATTATTATCGTGGAATTAATCGAGCACCGCGAAGAACCGCTAGTACTTTAATTGGCCCTTACCGATTGCCCTTATCGACCCGTTTAAGATTTCCAAAGAACAATTTTTTCCTTAACAGCTCAGTATTGGAGCTAAAGTTGACAAAATATATAGACCATATGTTGTTATTGAAAGACAGTGATTACGACACATACAAAATGTTACAAATCGCGAGACCGGTTATAACTGCAAGGTAGGAAAATGATTTACAGGAAGCATCATCATCAATATCAATCATCTTAACATAATAATTTACAACTGGACTTATTGTTAGCTGCATCCGCAGCCCGATTCACGCACCTGATGAATTTCCTATAATTAAGGTTATTTGAATGTAATTAATAAGGTGAATATGACTTAGTTGTTGCAAAGGTAATACAATAATTATCCATAGAAGTATTAACTGTGGATTCTAACCAATTTAGCGGGTTTAAGTTAAGTGTATTAGTAGAATTAAAGTGTTGATAATATAGATATTTTTATGAACTACATGAACATACGTAAAATTATATAACAACATTATCTTATCGACTTCCTTATTTTTGACAGCGTGACGTTTCCTTTGTTCTTTTTAGCATGGAAAAAAGAAACCACTAGCATCTCTCCGATAGTCGATTCTAAACATCAATGTGTCATGTGTTGTGTCTGTGTATGTAACCTCACAATCTCAAACCGTAGTTGTCGGTTTTTCTCTAAAATAAAAAAGACAAAATATGTAGTTCTTTTTTCGAAAACAAAGTTTTCTAAAAATAAAACGAAGCTTTCGCCAAATTTTGATAAACAGAAGTTTTTTCCGTTTAAATTTTAGGACTATGATATGGATAAGGACTAATTTTGTTGTCAAATTAACTAAACATTTATTTTGGGTTTTTTAGTGTGTTTCGTTTATAACATATTTGCAAAAAATGTTTTTCTAAATATTAAAAATCGTTATTTCCGTTTAACTATGAGAGAATCAACAGAAAATACTTTCCTTCCCAATTTAATTTACAATGTTTTTGTCTTAATATGTTTGTTATAATTTTCAAAATATTGGCAACAAACATCACGTTCCTATAAAAATGGATTTTATCAAAACTCGTCAATACCGCTTAATTTGGAGAAGTATCTGAATCGTTTGGAGCAAATATTACCGTAGAATCGATTATTTCTTAAAAAGCGTGATAGTTCCTATGGAAGCTGCCACTTCCGGTACAAGAGTTTCCGCCAAATTTCCCTGTGATCTCCCAGGCTATGAAAAAACCTAAAGTATAAAGTTTCGTTCCAATCAGTCAATCCGCTTGAGAGGGACAAACCGACATTCAGAAAAGCATCACCTCGAAAACCATTTCTTCAAACTTAGGCGGTATAGCGAATCGTAAATCTGCAAAAATCTCGAGGTGGAAAATTTTCATGATTATTATATTTACTTCTACTTTTTAAAATAAAGTAAAAATTATACAAATGACATTAAATTACACATGACTGTTACCGTAGTATGCGCGAATACTTCAGATTATACCAATTAGTAAATTAACATAAATAAAATAAAGGTTGAATAATAATAATTTAAAATACATAATAAAATTATTAATAAAAATAAAAACTTTTAGTTTTTAACGGGCAAGACTGAACTAGTTGAATAATTTTGACAACAATCGATCTCTTGGGATGCTTACCACTATAAAATAAAGAAGTCCATATTTACCAAATTTGGAAACTTCCGCTTGAATTTTGGTAGACAAAGGGGATTATAATGATGATTTCGTTTTGTTTTTTTTACTTTTGAAGATCTTTGTTTCATTTGAACTCTTCCACTACTTTGATACGTATAAGTAAATGATATTGGTTCACATATGTTTTCGAAAAATACATATTTCTCTGTACGATTGCAAATGCTATGTTACTCCATGTTACTCTTAAATCAATTATCAATAGACCAAGACTATTCTTTCCAAGTACTAGATACAAACTACCGTATTGCCGAAAAAATAAATCAAAATTCATATTAAACTAAAATTTCTATTTGCATATACATTGTTGTTTATTGTGAGCCAATTTATTTATCATTTCAAACTAGCAAAACATGTTGCTTAGAAATTATGATTCGCAGTAAAACTACCCAGATTTCTATCTATAAAATACTCACATCAACCGCCGCATTGTGGATTGCAAACAATTTGCAATCTTTTACAAAAAACGGAAATCGTCAATCATTGTACTATAACAAACTTCACACGCAATATACTTGTGAAAACTCTATTCATGCACGACATTTCATCCTCCCTTTAAATTATAAGTATTTAATTTCGCTGTTAACTAAAATATTATTTTTTGTAAAAGCCTGTGTAAAGCCTGTTTTTATAAAAATAAAAAAAGCTGTGAAAATAAATGTTGAAACCGTTGTGATAGGAAATAGGGTGTGGTTTTAGAGTTGATTCAAAATCAATTGTACAAAAAATATAATAATACGATATTGCTGCCATCTTAACTATTCATATGGTATACCGTATAAAATAAAATAGAATAATAATAAAAATATCGAGGACAGTTGACTTCGTCTTAGCAAAACTATGTTTAATATAGTGGAAAACCACCCCATGAAGTCTTTATAAATTTTTTATTCATCTTCTTTGCCCTATTTATAGAGTTAAATTTTATTAGCCTCAAGATTCCTGAATCAAATCCAATCTTCTTTGAATAAATAAATGCTGCAGCTATGAAATGATGCGAGAAAAATTTTCAATTGATTTTTTTTCCATTTTGTTCTACATATTACAGGGTGGCTGAGACCAAGTGTTACCAAATGAAAACGCTGTAATTTTTTTAATTTTGATTATTTTTTATTGAAATTTCGTGGAATATGTTGAAAACATATTACATTTTATGAAAAACATGTTACTGCTCGATATGACCTCCTTTGGCTCTGATTATTTGATTCAGTCTTCCATAGAAAGCATTGCATGCTGACCGAACGTGAGCTTGCGGAATTTTATTCCATTCTCGAACAAGAGCTGACTTCAATGCATCAACACTTTCGTATTTTTTAGTGGACACCTTACTCTCCAAAATGGACCATATGGAGAAATCCATGGGATTCAAGTCTGGTGAATATGGTGGCCATTCATTCAACGAAATCAGCCGCGGAACGCAATTTTGTAAAAATTTCTGTGTTGCTCGAGCTTTGTGTGACGGTGCCGAGTCCTGTTGGAATGTCCAACGGTTCGTACCAAAGTGTTTACGTGCCCAAGGTAGCAAAGCATCGTTTAGGATCTTTTGGCGGTACACCTCTTGGTTTACCTTGACTCCATGTTCGATGAAAACCAGAAGAGTGCGTCCATCTGCAGTCACTGCAGCCCTAACCATAATATAAGCTAATGATTGCTTGCGCATGGCAATTTTTGTGTCCAAATTATCGTTGGACTTATGCTCTAACCAAACACGATCATTTTGTTTATTCACATACTGTTGAATGGTGAAAATTTTATCATCAGAAAAGACAATTTTTGGAATCTCATCACGTTCGGCTAAGGCCTTCAATGCTCGTGTTCTTTCAAGCCTAACTTTTTTGTGTGCCTCCGTAAGATCTTGAACTTTTTGTATTTTGTAGGGCTTCAAGTGTAGTTCATTTTTCAATATGGTTTGAATGCTGTTTCGTGAAACATGTAGACGTGCGGCTAATTGATTGGCACTTTGACGAGGATTTCGTTGGATTCGTTTCTTCACATTTCGTATCATTTCTTTTGATGTTGCTGTCTTTTTATTGTCGCCTCTGTTGCGTTTAGCGATGCTACCAGTTTCGTTGAATCGAGTTATGATTCGATACACAAACATTTTATTCACATTCAAATGCTGGAGCTGACGAACTATTGCTGTTTGTGAATTTCCACCCAAATACAGTGCAATTACACTATTACGTTTGAATTCCATTACGATTTCTTTATGAAGATGGTAATTTAGAACAATTATTTGTTGACCACATGTAAACAACTAACCAAACTTCAATCTTTGAAAAAATTGACGCGCGAAAATGACAACTACACAAATGACAGCAGAGTGAAGTCAGTAACATTTGGTCTCAGCCACCCTGTATAAAAATGTACCAGCATTTAATAGTAAAAAACACAAGTAAAGCATTTTATTATTATTTAAAATAAAATATAATTGCAATGATTATGATTGTATAGGGCGGGCTAAATATTTTTTTTTTTAAATGCAATAAAACAAAAAGTTCTCAATATTTTTTCAAATTTATTTTTTCATTGCAAAGACGTATGTGTAGTTATCCCCGGATTTTATCCCCAAAATTTAAAAAAATTAATTAGGCAACACTAACATAATTACGAGTATATCCCTCTAACTCTTATGTGAAGTTATCCCCGCCCCGTTTAATATTATATTTTATTCCAAATACACTTCATATGTGAAGTTAGCCCCGAATTTTATTATATGAAAAATCAAAATGTATATTAAAATTATTTTAATTTGCAAATCACACAAAATAAATGTAATAATTCAATAAAATGAAGTAAAATAATTTTTAATTTGGCAAGATTAAGAAAATTTGGTTATAGGACGAAAAAACACATATCTCACATTTAGGAAAAAAGTAATAAAATCCAACCGTTGCAACTTAGCGAAATTAGGCTCCGACCAAAATATTTCCATGTAATACATTTTAGTCTAAAATTTACATTTTAATTTGACATGTAAAAAGTATTAATTTGTCGGATCTATGCTATATGGTTATGAGATGGCCAGACCTAAACGTACCTTTTTGCAAAATATGAACAAAAATATGAACAAAATCGTTGCAACCTGGCGAAATTAGGCTCCGACCAAAATATTTCCATGTAATACATTTTTGACCAAAATTCACATTTTAATTTGACATGTAAAAAGTATTTATTTGTCGGATTAGAACCATATGGTTATGAGATAACCAGACCCATACCTCACTTTTGGCAAATTATGAACAAAATCGTACAGTTGCCATCTAGCGAAATTAAGCTCAGAGCAAAATATTTTCATGTAATACAACGGTAATGCAACGGTAAGATTCTGTTCATACTTCGCGAAATGTGAGGTATGGGTCTGGCCATCTCATAACTTTATAGATCTGATCCGACAAATTAATACTTTTTACATGTCAAATTAAAATGTTGTTTTTGGTCACAAATGTATTACATGGAAAATTGCAAAAAGGTACGTTTAGGTCTGGCCATCTCATAACCATAAAATGTTATTTTTGGTCAAAAATGTATTACATGGAAATATTTTGGTCGGAGCCTAAATTCGCCAGGTTGCAACTGTACGATTTTGTTCATATTTTGCGAAAAGGTACGTTTAGGTCTGGCGATCTCATAACCATATAGCATAGATCCGACAAATTAATACTTTTTACATGTCAAATTAAAATGTCAATTTTGTTCAAAAATGTATCACATGGAAATATTTTGGTCGGAGCTTAATTTCACCAGATTGCAACTGTACGATTTTGTTCATATTTTGCAAAAAGGTACGTTTAGGTCTGGCCATCTCATAACCATATAGCATAGAACCGACAAATTAATACTTTTTACATGTCAAAAATGTATTACATGGAAATATTTTGGTCGGAGCCTAATTTCGCTAAGTTGCAACGGTTCGATTTTTTTACTTTTTTCCTAAATGTGAGATATTTATTTTTTCGTCCTATAACCAAATTATCTTAATCTTGCCAAATTAAAAATTATTTTACTTCATTTTATTAAATTATTACATTTATTTTGTGTGATTTGCAAATTAAAATAATTTTAATATACATTTCGATTTTTTATATAATAAAATTCGGGGCTAACTTCACATATGAAGTGTATTTGGAATAAAATATAATATTAAACGGGGCGGGGATAACTTCACACAAGAGTTAGTGTTGCCTGATTAATTTTTTTAAATTTCGGGGATAAAATCCGGGGATAACTTCACATACGTATTGCAAAGAACAATCCTTCCGATTAATGTATGAAATACTATTTCATTCATATGACTGCCTTGGTTGGCCTTGACGTACCCCATACGGTCGGTCCAATTTTTGAGCACATTTTCGATGGTATGCGGCATTATGTCTTCAATGGCAATGCAAATATTGTTCTTGAGAGCGTCAATCGTTGCAGGTTTATCGGCGTAGCACTTATCTTTGATTGCACCCCAAAGATAATAGACCAATGGCGTCAAATCACAGCTCCGAGGCGGCCAAATCACATCAGCGTTTCGGCTGATAATTCGATCTTCGAAGACAGTGCGCAAAAGATTAATTGAAACGTGTGTTGTTTGGCACGGTAGCGCTCACCATTGACGACGGCGGCTCCTTGCACATTTTCAAAGGAAAATGGTGTAACCAACCACTTGGTGCAATTTGTAACGTTTCAGCTACCTCGTGGAATGTTAACAGAAAAATTTTATTTATCAGCTCAGCGGTTCCGGTTTGACGGTCGATTGCGCGGCTAGAGCTCAGGAGCGACCGGGTGGGGTTTTCGGAACATGAGCCGATCAGTAATGACCGTAAATTAAGTTTAAATAATAATAAGAAACAAAAAATAAACTAAGAAAGCACAAAAGAAAGGACAGTTATCGTGTGATAAAAAGGAAAACAGGTATTCCACATGTATGCCACAAGCTCCGTTGAACTACTCACCTCCGTTACATCTCCTCCAAAATGGAATTTATCTCATGTTACATTAATAAATAGTTAAAGAAAAGTTTAATTTTAGATTGAATCCATAATTATTGAATTTAACTAAGTTCATTTTTACATGTAAATATACTACGGAATATTAAATGACAACTAAAACACGATTACTAAATAGAAAGCCAAAAGCGAGAAAAAAAACTGTGAAATTATAGTCATTTGGTAACTATCAACTCATTAATTAATCAATAAGGAAAAATCAAAATTTGCACTAAAAAATATTATACTTAGTTTCGTTGATTAATTAATGAATTTATATTAACTAAATTTACTCTCTAATATCTAAATTTAAGAAATAATTAAGAAAAATTAATTAACTTAATCCTAAAGTATTAATAACAGACTTACAATCAATTATTTCGATTAATCGTTGGGCGCCATGATGTTAAGACGTTGGAAGGTATTGATGTTCGCAATAATTACATTGAATGATGAATGGATGACGTAGTATTGGTGTGTATTATTGGCGGTTGATTATTAGGTTTGGTTATTAATTACGGTTAATTAAAATCGAAGAATTATATGTAGTTTTTTTCGATTATACGAAAATTATTATATTTATTATATTATTATATTTATTATATTATTATATTTATTATATTATTATATTTATTATATTATTCTACTTATTATATTATTCTATTTATTATATTATTATATATATTGTCCGTGCGTTTAGATCACCATTATAGTTTACATTCAGTTAAATTACACTTAAATACGCACAACGATTTATTTAATGAGTACACTCAATTTTTTCACCATGAACTAATTTTTTTAATTCGACCAATGTTCATAACTAGGCACAGAGCTAACGTTTAACATATTGTAACAGTTTTTCTTTAGTGGATTGGTTTTCGACCTATTTCCACTTGATCACAAAAAAATGAATCTCTATAAAGTTTTTAAGTTATACACCATTGGATTTTCAAATACAAAATATAAATATATTCAGTTTTCACTAAGTGTATGAGTCCAATATTATTAATATAACATAATAGTTATTATGCACCAAAACAATTTAAGAGTGAATTTATAATTTTAAAATATTTTAAGTAAAATAATTATTCATATTTTAAGTCAAATTTGTACAAATAAAAATTAGCGTCCATTTCCCTTGAAAAAGTCAAGGTTTTAATTACTTAAATTGTATACCACATTCAAACACTGACTGCCTATCGACTGCCTATTTAAAATTTTATTTATTTTCCTCATCACCTCACCTCTCCATCGTCATCTCTTTCGTCCCATCGTGTCATCTCCTAGTCATTAATACCAGTGTTTTGTTTTTTCGATACAATACAATTATACAATACAAAAGAAAATTAATGCCTGTTTATTTTAATTTAACCGTAATTATTATGGTGTTGGTATATTTTTAGCTCATTACACGATCATTGGCATTCATCATGTTAAACACCCAAAATATAAACCACTACTGCAGGGATACGCACCTCATCTCATCACAAACCACAATTAATGCAAGCGAAGATGTTGTTAAGAAAATTTTGTTTTCTGAAAGAACACAGCAAACAGGACAAGGAACGAATTGAGAAATTCGTTACAATGGCTCAATGATGCCACCGGACCAAAATCCGCACCAAACAGTCACTCGTTGAGGATGCATCGGCTTCTTTACGATCACATGCGGGTTCTCCGTGCCCCAAATGCGACAATTCTGCTTGTTTACATAGCCGCCAAGATGGAAATGCGCCTCGTCCGAAAGATGATTTTTTCCCAAAATTTTCGAATTAATGTTTCAATATTTCCCAGCGTTGTTCAAGCGAATACTCAACAATTTTCGTTCAGCGGAAGGATAAAACTAACTTTCTATCAAATCAGAAGTGACATAACCCTTACCATACTCAAAAAAGCGTTAGTTCAAAAAAAAAATTATTTTGTACAATACAATGACCTGTAATAATTCTATAGCTCAAAATATAAAATTATGTTTACTGAACATTGAGCTATAAATACAAAAAAAAATCAAATCAGCAGAGTTGACACATTCTTCTTCAATATTACCAATGAAGTAATAATGATTTCAAGAATTGGTTTGCCAATAAAAACGATTGAACCATGGAGAAAAGGTTCAATGAAGTAATATAAACAGAGGTATACTAGGGCGGATTGAAAATGAAACTACCTAGCGCTAGATGGCAGCACAAACACAAAATTTTTGTTTTTTAGAAATTGCGATCTGTCAAACGTCAGCTGTAAAAATTTCACCCAAATTCATCGATTAGTTTATTTGTTGTAGTCGTTTGAAGTAAGCAACTTTTGTGGTTCTTGAAAAATGGAAAAAAACAAATTTCGTGCAGTGATTAAACACTATTATTTGAAAGGCAAAACGGCGAAAGAGACAAAAGAAAAGCTCGATAAACATTACGGTGAGTCTGCTCCGTCAGATTACATGGTAAAATATTGGATTACTGAATTTAAACGCGGCCGAAGAAGCACTGCAACAATACCATCAACAAGAAGGCCAAAAGAGGTGGTTACTGAAGAAAATATCAAGAAAATCATCGATATCGTTATGAATGATCGCCGAGTCAAGTTGCGTGAGATTGTTGAAATGGTAAACATATCATATGAACGTGTGTTCAACATTTTGCATGAACATTTGCATATGAAAAAGCTATCGGCAAGATAAGTGCCGCGTTTGCTCAGTGTCGAACAAAAACGAGTTCGACAGACCACTTCACAGCGGTGTTTGGACATGATAAAGCGTACTGTTGATGAAACGTGGGTCCACCACTACACACCTGAAACCAAAAATCAATCGAAACAATGGGTGAAAGCGTATTTTGAGGGGTTCCCGAAATCGTATTATTCAGATGGTATAAAAAAGTTGGAATATCGTCTTACTAAGTGTGTCGAACTAAATGGAGACTATGTTGAGAAATAAATGGTTTTTGGTAAAAAAAATTTTGTTTTCCTACTTAGGTAGCTTCATTTTCAATCCGCCAACTGCAAACAAAATTTTGAAAGAATCTTTTTATTGTAACCTGTATTTTTTACTGCATATTTAAAATCTGTTTAAAACTTAAATATTCCAACTCTTCGACTATGCTTTTGATATTTCTGTGGCCAAGCATGATGAATTTGTATTTAATTCTTTCGTTTAGATTATAACTATAATGTTGTATTTGGTCAATTTAAAACCGTTTATAAGCACTTTTTATCCTGTTTATGTTTATTTTTTCTGTGTATAAACCTTTCCGGAATTAAAATTCAATTAGTTTTTTAATACTACAATAATTTTACTGTCTGAACTACGATTTACCTACGAAAACTTTCAAAAACAAATAGATGTTTATTGTAATAGTAGATTATGTCTTAAACGAGTAAAATAAAATATTATGGCTAGGTGAAGAAATTACAACCCGAGCCCGTGGGAAGAACAATAATTGAGGTTTACTCCCGAGTTACATTCTTATAGAGATAGCATATAACTTTTCAATTACTCATATAAAACTGCTATGTTGGTTAATGATGATGAAACTAAAAAAAATTCAGACTGAAGGACAGGCCGATATATATATATATATATATATATATATATATATATATATATATATATATATATATATATATATATATATATATATATATATATATATATAAATATCGGGCCTCCGTAAGATCTTGAACTTTTTGTATCTTGTAGGGCTTCAAGTGTAGTTCATTTTTCAATATGGTTTGAATGCTGTATCGTGAAACATGTAGACGTGCGGCTAATTGATTGGCACTTTGACGAGGATTTCGTTGGATTCGTTTCTTCACATTTGGTATCATTTCTTTTGATGTTGCTGTCTTTTTAGGGCCGCCTCTGTTGCGTTTAGCGATGCTACCAGTTTCGTTGTATCGAGCTATGGTTCGATACACAAACATTTTATTCACATTCAAATGCTGGGGCTGACGAACTATTGCTGTTTGTGAATTTCCACCCAAATACAGTGCAATTACACTATTACGATTGAATTCCATTACGATTTTTTAATGAAGATATAAATTTAGAACAATTATTTGTTGACCACATGTAAACAACTAACCAAATTTCAATCTTTCAAAAAATTGACGCGCGAAAATGACAACTACACAAATGACAGCAGAGTGAAGTCAGTAACATTTGGTCTCAGCCACCCTGTATATATATATAGATATATATGTGTATATATATATATATATATATATATATATATATATATATATATATATATATATATATATATATATATATGTATATATATATATATATATATATATATATATATATATATATATATATATATATATATATATATATATATATATATATATATATATATATATATATATATATATATATATATATATATGTATATATCGGGTGTCCGCCGGGAAGGTATACTACTTTGTTTGTTTATGATATTGATAAATGTTTTATTTAGTGTCGGCAATTATGTATGGAATACAATATCAGATAAATGTCCGCCTCTGTTAGCCTCACAAATGCGAGCCCTTTTGAGCACATTTTTCATTACATTCTTACACATTTCACGCGGTATTTCATTAATTTCATCACGACTATTTTGTTTGAGTTGCTCAAGCGTTTCTGGTTTGTTTGCATAAGCCTTGCTTTTTAGATATCCCCACAAAAAGAAGTCCGGAGCAGTCAAATCAGGCGACCATGGTGGCCAATCAACATCACCATTTTTTGAAATAACTTGTCGTGGAAAGAGTTCTCGCAGTAATTCCATTGTAATCCTGGCTGTATGCGATGTGGCACCGTCTTGTTGATACCACATGTTAATCAAGCCCAAAGTATGCAGTTGTGGCGTTAAAAAGTTTTCAATCATATCACGATATCGCTCCCCATTCACAGTTTCCGTTACGCCGTTTTCATTTTCAAAGAAGTAAGGTCCAATGATTCCTCCTGACCAAATTGCACACCAGACTGTCACTTTTAATGGATGTAAAGGTGACTGATGAATAATGTGAGGGTTTTCCATTGCCCAGAACCGACTATTCTGTTTATTCACATATCTATTTAAATGAAAATGTGCCTCGTCACTCATTATGATTTTTTCATGAAAATCGGGGTTGTCATGGGCGAGCTGTAACATCCTATTGGCATATGTACGGCGGCGTAAATGGTCTTGTGGAAGAATTTGCCACGTGTCTACTTCACGACTAATATTCGCCTAAATGGCGGCAAAACAAGTATACCTTCCAGATGGACACCCTGTATATATAAATATGGGTCATTCCATTATATGTAACAGCCCCAAGCTGTTACCTTAGTTTACTGTCGAAATTTAACATGACACACGATCAGTTCATGCAAAATACATTGGATGATATGTTTACTGACGCACCGTATTAAAATATACCAAACTCTCAATCAGCGTACTATAGGACTATGTACATTTCAACTTTATCGTTTATGTATTGCACGATTATGTTGTTGATTAATTTGACTTCCGATTCAACTCTTGCATTGGTGTATGTAAATTTATTATTTTTATGCGATTGTTACGGATGAGCCTTACGGTCTTTATTAAATCATTAGTTTAGTGACCGCCGCCGTGGAATAGTACTCCAAATTAAATATAAAGGTAATACTTTAAATAATTAAATTTGTGATATGGTAAAATAATTAATTCGTTTAATTTATATATAAATGTGTAATCGTGTAGTGAATAGTGCAATCAGTGACTAACACCGGATAATTTTTTTGATATACATCGCCGGTTGAGTATACGGATAACTAAGACCGTTAAGCAGATTACACATTTGGATAAACATACTTGTGAAGAATATACGTAAGCTTTATTCAAAAGGTAAATTCTTTTTTTCTTATAAATACGAGTACTCATGTACTTTTGGCGTTCAAAGTAATCAAAAATTCCGCAAACATATTACGGGCCATATAAGTGTGCATTGAATACTAACAGTTTTTCGTTTCCTTTTCGTAATTATACAGAATTGTGGGTAAAGAAACATTCAATTTTCTAAACCCAGTTTACGGGATTGCCGCCAAGCTCGGTTAAGATATTCTGGTCCGCGTGTTAAGATTATTTACTTGTACAATTCCACGGCATATTTGCAAGGACACATTATAAATTACAACATAAAGAAAAGCATAGTGCATGTGTCGATGCTACAACAGTGCTTGTCATAGAAAAACGTTAAAGCGACCGTATTAAACAACAACAAAATCGCACAAACATTTACCGATCAATTATTATTATAAAACATATTGATCGACACTGTTATAATAAATAGTCATTGATATTGTAAAATTAGTTAGAAAATATAAATTTCCGCAAATTTTGTATCTTTGCTTGGGCCATGGTTCTAAACTCTCCATTTGTTATGCATGCATAAAATTTAATTATTTATTATATGTATTTACCTATTTAATTATATTATATTTATTTATATATTTATATATTAACCAATTTATTTATTTATGAAACTATATATATTTAATCATATTTATTTATTTTTTTTTTACATTCAAACTACATACTATATTCAAACTACATATATATATATAGTACTACTTATTTATAAAATTATTTATATATTGAATTTATTTATATACTATATACATTAATCAAATTATTAATTCATTTACATATTGATTTACCTATTTTGTTTGGTTAATAAAATTTATGTTATGCGTTGATTGAAAGGAAATTCCTAAATCTTGTTATTCATTCACTAATTTTGTATCAGAATTTTATTTTATTTGTTTGCTGATCATGTGTTTTGCCGGGATCCGTATTCTCGTAGAAATTCGTAGAAATTAGTGTTATTATGAGTGTTTAAAAACAAATAGTGGTATAATGATTTAAGTTCAACCGCATGAAGGGTACACCATGTTAATGGCGGTACAAAGCGGTAGGGAGGGTTTAGAAACAGTGGGCACGAGATCTATGAACACTGTAAACAGTGCCAGTGAATTGTGATTGTGATAAACCTTGTGTTAATAATAAAATCTCTTAAATGATATCCATTGTCATAAACTCTATATACAGCACTTTCCAGCTCCTGTAGTTAGTGGAAAGATCCCCCCCAACGGACTGTTATCTAGCCGGTAATGTGCTGTATCCACTTCTCAAAACTAACAGGAGATTCTGTTAACGGATGCTGTACAACTCTCGCCTCTCTGATTGCAACAAGCAAGGGTTAAATTTCGAAGCGTTCGTTACAGTGGCGCCCAAATTCGGTAACAATTTTAATTTTGTTTGGGAGGCCAAAATAGTTTTAGCGGCAGACATAATCTTGTTTAATAAAATAATTTAGTAAATTAACTTGGTTTTTTTGTAGATTGATTATAGATTCATTTCCACTTTGTGGTGTATTGACTTGAATAGAATATTTAATCAACAATTTTGCTTTACAGTTAAGTGGTGAAGCGTGTTATTTCCGTTTCAGTTTCGAACGTTTGGTTGGACTCAACCTTGAGTTTAGCACTTATAAATACCACTTCTTTGAATAAAATTAAATCATGATACCTAGTTTAGAATATGCTAATTTTCCCGGTAGGTTTGAGTGTTAGTAGCAAGTCTAATCTCGGATATTATTTTTTTTTTTTTTTTTTGCAGTTTGAACATATTTTTTTTTTACTTTCCGCAGTATTGCGTTGGTTATTGTTAACCGTGAAGACGATAGAATATTAGTTCAAATGCAACTTCTTTGAAATTAATAAACTTTTTTTTTGTTCTTTTGGTCCACCGTTATCATCAATATAATGTAGAGTATAAGATTTATCACAATTGGCGCTTAGGCACTTAGTTTCTTATGTAGTGTGGTTGAACTTGAATTATTAGCTTATGATACTATTCCAAACTTACAATTATTAATTAAAATTTAAAATTTAGTGATAGTGGGAAGATTTGCGAACTTACCATAAACGTTACGTTTGATCTTTGTTATTCGTTTATTTTGATTGGTAGCATTGATTTTTTTTTGTTTTGTTTGTTTGTTATTATTTATTGGAGATAATTATATTTTATATTGATCACGAAAATGGAAGTAGGATATCTCAATTGTGATGAGCTAGAAGTTGAATGCCAAATTAGAAATATTAGCGGTAATATTTTAAAAAGAATGGCCTTATTAACCGAAGCATTGGCAAACGAGAATAAAGGTGAAACAGAAATACCGTCTCAGCCGCACGCCCTAGCTGCGCGATATCCAAAAAGGGAAGTTGCAACATGTGCGAATAAACTGAAAAATATTCATGATACATTGGAAAGTCTAATGCAGACTGGTGATACTATCAATTCCGATAACTTAGAATCGTTGAAAGCTGGAGTTGAGCATGTGTTAGGTCGTCTTAACAGAATATTTAAAACTAAAACCGGTCCAGCTAATGTGGTAGCTCAAGGTCTTATAATAACCTGTAATAAATTATCCGGATGTCTGAGTGAATTATCTAATACGCAAAGTTCAATACCAGATGTTGAAAAATCTTTAAAGGAATTGGTTATACATATCCCTGATAGTAATGGAGATGAAATAAGTGAGGGGCCTGTCCTGACAAACTTAAACGAAAGTGAAGATGAAGATATTGCAAAACGTATCGGTATGGGGGAAATTAACATAGTCACTAAAACATCTTCGTCCCAGCAAGAATCCGCGCCAGGAACCGGTGCAGGTGGAAATATAACTCTAGATCAAAAACAGATCAATGCTATTGTGGATGCATTGGTAGCCAAATTAAACGTGCACAAAACGGAAACGGCTGTCATTAATAAAGATTCTCAATCAGCAAAGACGCCGATTTCGCCAGGAATACATTCGTCTACAGTTATACCCCCGACTCAAACATCCCCTTTATTTGATCCGGCTATTCCTCCTCCAAAGCGCAATATTTATGTAGAACAACCTGACATTAATCAACAACGTCACAATGTATCGTCTTCGGATGTTTCTGATACTTATTTTAAGAAACATGGGCGACTTGAAATCCACAGATGGGGTATTGCATTTAGTGGTGAAATCGGATTAATTCCGGTTGAAAGGTTTATCTACAGAGTAGAAAGCTTGGCCACTTCGAATGGTGTGAGTAATGAATTTCTTGTTCGGAACCTAAATGTGTTATTAAACGGCAAAGCAAGGGAGTGGTATTGGATGTTTGTGGAGAGAGAGAAAAATATTAATTGGGATAAACTACGAAGTGCTATGATTCATCGGTTTCAGGACAGACGTACAGACGTAGACATTAGACAGGCATTGGAGAGACGTAAGCAAAAAGTTAGGGAGTCCTTCTTGGATTTCTATAACGATATTTTGTCAATGTCATTACCGTTACAAAACCCGATGACTGAGACAGAAACCATAAATCTACTTGTTAGAAATATGAGGCCTGGTTTACAATCTAACTTCGCTGGCCAAACTTTTTACAACATTTCCACTCTCGTTAATCGATCGATTGCAGTCGAGGATACATGGAATCGTATAGGTTGGATTCCCGAAATGGTTTACCAATCAAGACGACAAATTAATGAGCTCGAAGAGTATGTGGATTACGAAGAAGGTATACGCAACCCGATCAATTTTTCTGAGTTGCCCAAAGACTACGAGTCTGTGTGTGCTGTAACCTGGAGAAATAATGCTGCGACATCAAACCCAACTCACGAACGCGTTCGGACTAATTGTTGGAATTGTGGAGAAAAAACACACTACTTCAAAGATTGTACAATACCGATTTCCCATAAGTTTTGCTTTGGTTGTGGGGAAAAGAATGTTATTAAATTGAATTGCCAAACATGTCGGAATGCGAGGGCCTCGGGAAACTTTCAGCGGGGTGTCAGAAACGTTGGGGTTCTGAGATCCCAAACTCAAATATCGAATATGCCCAAGCCAGATATGGTGGACTCAGTGACGAACACAGATCCCGAATTTTACAGGATTCTACAGAGAAAACCGGAATAACGAAGATGCCAGTTGCAACAAAATCTACCCAAACCGTTTCTAATCTTGAACGAAGAAGTCATTTACAACGTAGTCTGAGATATTTCAAAACCCGCAGAGAAATAAAAAGAATAATTGCTGAATCCACTATTGCGTGTAACACTGATAACAGACCATACGCGGAAGTTGCTATTAATGGGGTACCATATCGAGGGCTTTTGGACAGTGGGGCCAACATTTCAGTTCTTGGTCTAGGCTCGGAACAATTTATCGAAGACAATAATATCAAATTGCACAACTTGACTTCACTTTTATCAACTGCTAGTGGAGAACACCAAAGGATACTAGGACATGTCATAGCAAAGGTATCATATGCGGGGAAAACAAAAACAATGAGACTTCACGTTGCACCAAACCTCACCCAGCCATTATACCTTGGTATAGATTTTTGGGAGTTATTTGGACTGGTACCATTAATGGTAGACGAATTGGATCTGGCAACTTTAAAATCGGATGAGAAAGGTAATAAAAGGCACGAATTAAATCCGTTACAAGAAGAAGCATTGCGCAATATTATCCAGAAATTTCCCTCCTCTGAAAAATATGGGTTAGGTAAGACTCACATTTTATCACATCGAATCGACGTTGGAAATGCAACCGCAGTGAAACAAAGATTTTATTCCGTTTCCCCCAAAAGACAAGAGGAAATGTACCAGGAATTGGACAGGATGTTGGCTCTGGGAGTCATTGAAGAAAGTACCAGTTCCTGGTCATCTCCAGTTACTCTCGTGACAAAGGCGAACGGGAAAATTCGTCTATGTCTCGATGCGAGGAAGGTGAACTCCGTCACTGTGAGGGATGCTTATCCCTTGCCATTGATAGAGGGGTTACTAGGTCGACTGGATAAAACAAAATTTATAAGTACCATCGATCTAAAGGACGCCTTTTGGCAAATACCCCTCGAACCTTCGTCAAGGGATAAGACAGCTTTTACAGTGCCGGGTCGTCCACTCTACCAATTTGCCGTCATGCCGTTTGGGCTGTGTAACGCAGCCCAAACGATGTGTCGGCTGATGCACAAGGTTATTCCTCACCAATTGCACGATCGCGTCTTTGTTTATCTTGATGACCTCTTAGTGGTATCTGCAACTTTCGAGGAGCAGTTATCACTATTGTCTGAAGTGGCTAGGTTGCTAAAGTTAGCGAATCTGACCATAAATGTAGAAAAGAGTAAATTTGTCCTCAAGGAAACAAAGTACCTAGGCTACGTGATTGGTGAGGGATGCCTCAGAGTGGACCCTGACAAGGTTCGTGCCATAGACGAATATCCCGTTCCCAAAACAGTCAAGCAGATTCGCAGGTTTCTGGGGATGACCGGCTGGTACAGGCGTTTTGTGTCTAATTACTCAAGTTTAGCTGCACCGATTACAGAATTGCTAAAGAAGAATAAGAATAAATCGTGGAATATTGAAGCCCAAGCAGCATTCGATAGTCTAAAGAAGGCGTTGGTTACGGCACCGGTTCTGGTTAATCCAGATTTTACTAGACACTTTTACATCCAATGTGATGCTTCTGCTACGGGGATAGGGAGTGTACTTTTTCAAAAATTCGACAACGGAGAAGAACATCCAATTGCGTTCATGTCGCACAAATTAAATAAAGCCCAGAAAAATTACAGCATCACAGAACTTGAGTGTTTAGCAGCGGTGATGAGTGTTAAGAGGTTTAGGCCTTATATTGACGGTTACGCCTTCACAATAATCACAGACCATTCGAGCTTACGTTGGTTGATGGATCAACGTGATTTGACTGGGAGGCTTGCACGATGGTCTATTAAACTGCAAGCGTTTGATTTTAACATTGAGTACAGGAAAGGATCGTTGAACGTTGTTCCAGACAGCCTATCTAGAGTTTACGTTGAAGCTTTAAATAGAGATAATACCGATGTACTTTATGTTGACCTAAATTCCGAAGCTTTTCAAGAAGACGAATATATTACCCGGGTAAAAGCAGTGGAGAATTATTCACGCTCTGCTGATAATTACAAAGTTCAAGATGGCAAGATTTATATTAATACAGGTACTGATATACTTACAGATTCACCAAATTGGAAACTCGTCGTTCCTCATTCCCTAACTAACTCTCTTATCAAAAAAGCTCACAATCCTCCATCTGCTGCGCACCAGGGAATCGAGCGAACAATACACACGCTGAAACGATACTTCTTTTGGCCTGGGATGAGTATGCAAGTTAAGAAATTCATAAATTCTTGTGAGATATGCAAGTGTACAAAACTAGTTAACTATTCAACTAGACCAAAGATGGGTACTAGTTTCGAAGTACTACGTCCATGGCAACGTTTATATTTAGATTTTCTTGGCCCCTACCCGAGAACAAAGGATGGGTTCACACATATATTTATTTTATTGGATCAGTACAGTCGTTTTCCATTATTATTTCCACTTCGTTCTGCTTCCGCCAATAAGGTAGTTAAATTACTTGAAGGAAAAGTCTTTCATGTCTTTGGAGTTCCTGAGAATATCTTAACTGACAATGGCTCTCAGTTCGAGTCGCAGATATTCGAAAATTTAATGAAGAAATATGGCGTAAAACATGATTTTACAGCCAAATATTCTCCACAGGCGAACGCAATGGAAAGAGTCAATCGATCAGTGCTATCAGCTGTTAGAGCATATGTAAATGATGATCATAAATCGTGGGATCAACACCTCGATGAAATCGCAGGTGCTTTGCGGAACGTTGTTCATTCAAGTACTAGTTTCTCCCCTCACTTTTTAGTTTTCGGACAGCACAAAGTTTTGCATGGTTCCACCTATTCATTATTAAGAAATATAGATTTCCTCCAAGACAATCAGGCATATGTTCCAAATAATGCAGATTTACTATCGACATCGCAGAAAATCGTGTTAAGCCATCTGCGGAAAGCACATGAACGTAATTCCAATGTGTACAATCTACGATCTAGACATAGAACATTTAATATAGGTCAGAAAGTATTTGTTCGAAACTTCGTTCAAAGTAGCGCACCTAAAAATTTTTGTGGAAAGCTAGCCTACAAATTTAAACCCGGCTTTATTATACGAAAAATCGGAAATGTGTCATATGAGGTTGGAGATGAAAACGGTAAGACCTGGGGCATATACCATGCCAAAGATATTAGATAAGGAGACATTTTCTTGTATGAGTAGGAAAATTGTTTTGGAAAATAATTTCGTATGAAACTTAATTTTGGAAGAAACATTTTTGGAATAGTACTTAAGCCCGGCTTTTGAGACCTTTTCTCGGGTGTGAGTCGTCCCCACGCTTTGTAACAGCCCCAAGCTGTTACCTTAGTTTACTGTCGAAATTTAACATGACACACGATCAGTTCATGCAAAATACATTGGATGATATGTTTACTGACGCACCGTATTAAAATATACCAAACTCTCAATCAGCGTACTATAGGACTATGTACATTTCAACTTTATCGTTTATGTATTGCACGATTATGTTGTTGATTAATTTGACTTCCGATTCAACTCTTGCATTGGTGTATGTAAATTTATTATTTTTATGCGATTGTTACGGATGAGCCTTACGGTCTTTATTAAATCATTAGTTTAGTGACCGCCGCCGTGGAATAGTACTCCAAATTAAATATAAAGGTAATACTTTAAATAATTAAATTTGTGATATGGTAAAATAATTAATTCGTTTAATTTATATATAAATGTGTAATCGTGTAGTGAATAGTGCAATCAGTGACTAACACCGGATAATTTTTTTGATATACATCGCCGGTTGAGTATACGGATAACTAAGACCGTTAAGCAGATTACACATTTGGATAAACATACTTGTGAAGAATATACGTAAGCTTTATTCAAAAGGTAAATTCTTTTTTTCTTATAAATACGAGTACTCATGTACTTTTGGCGTTCAAAGTAATCAAAAATTCCGCAAACATATTACGGGCCATATAAGTGTGCATTGAATACTAACAGTTTTTCGTTTCCTTTTCGTAATTATACAGAATTGTGGGTAAAGAAACATTCAATTTTCTAAACCCAGTTTACGGGATTGCCGCCAAGCTCGGTTAAGATATTCTGGTCCGCGTGTTAAGATTATTTACTTGTACAATTCCACGGCATATTTGCAAGGACACATTATAAATTACAACATAAAGAAAAGCATAGTGCATGTGTCGATGCTACAACAGTGCTTGTCATAGAAAAACGTTAAAGCGACCGTATTAAACAACAACAAAATCGCACAAACATTTACCGATCAATTATTATTATAAAACATATTGATCGACACTGTTATAATAAATAGTCATTGATATTGTAAAATTAGTTAGAAAATATAAATTTCCGCAAATTTTGTATCTTTGCTTGGGCCATGGTTCTAAACTCTCCATTTGTTATGCATGCATAAAATTTAATTATTTATTATATGTATTTACCTATTTAATTATATTATATTTATTTATATATTTATATATTAACCAATTTATTTATTTATGAAACTATATATATTTAATCATATTTATTTATTTTTTTTTTACATTCAAACTACATACTATATTCAAACTACATATATATATATAGTACTACTTATTTATAAAATTATTTATATATTGAATTTATTTATATACTATATACATTAATCAAATTATTAATTCATTTACATATTGATTTACCTATTTTGTTTGGTTAATAAAATTTATGTTATGCGTTGATTGAAAGGAAATTCCTAAATCTTGTTATTCATTCACTAATTTTGTATCAGAATTTTATTTTATTTGTTTGCTGATCATGTGTTTTGCCGGGATCCGTATTCTCGTAGAAATTCGTAGAAATTAGTGTTATTATGAGTGTTTAAAAACAAATAGTGGTATAATGATTTAAGTTCAACCGCATGAAGGGTACACCATGTTAATGGCGGTACAAAGCGGTAGGGAGGGTTTAGAAACAGTGGGCACGAGATCTATGAACACTGTAAACAGTGCCAGTGAATTGTGATTGTGATAAACCTTGTGTTAATAATAAAATCTCTTAAATGATATCCATTGTCATAAACTCTATATACAGCACTTTCCAGCTCCTGTAGTTAGTGGAAAGATCCCCCCCAACGGACTGTTATCTAGCCGGTAATGTGCTGTATCCACTTCTCAAAACTAACAGGAGATTCTGTTAACGGATGCTGTACAACTCTCGCCTCTCTGATTGCAACAAGCAAGGGTTAAATTTCGAAGCGTTCGTTACATATATTTCAGGGAATTTTTCGCATTTTTCAAAATTTGTCTGTTAGATTTTAATTTTTTGTTTTTTTTCGTGTTCCTTATGTAATATTGGCATACAAAAGTGTTTTTTTTTTATTTTGACAATCGAAATTCCCGTTATTCGATATGTCAGTTTGAACAGCTTTCGCACTTTTAGTATTGTGTCTATATATAAAATGTTGTATTTTCCGTTCTGTAAAAGATATTGTTTTCGTTTTTACTACATTAGTAAGGTGAATATTTATGGTTAACAAATAAATTAAAAAGAATTTCAAAGTACCGTTATTTTCGAAGTTATATTGATCTGTTGAGTATTTTATTTTATTAATCTTTACGGCAAAACGGATTTTTCGCAATATTGAAATTCAATATTGCCTTAAAGGATTTTTACTGTAATATATCGAGTTTTCATTGAACATTCGTTTTTACACACATTCATGTGAATAATTTTCCGGACACACTAAATTCTAGAAAATAAATTTTAATTTAACGCTTTCCTATTTTTTATATTGATACTTTACTTATACACTAACGAATATGGCATGTGTTAAATTACAGTAACTTCGGCACTTATCGATAAAAAATTAAATTCGGGTAGAAATTCGATTAGAAAAATTAGTCGGGCAAAACAATTGTTCATAACATTTTTATCATTATTAACACAAATACAAAAATGATAAAATTTTATTTTTTGCTTAGTAGAAAGAAGCCTGTTGCAATATGGCCAGTTTATTAAAAATTATTAACAATAGTATAGAATGACCCATCTAACGTTTGCAATTTAAGTTGGCTCTAATTCAAAGAAGATTGTATATTTTTCAAAACGGTTTGTTTTATTAGAAAGAGTATACATTGCCTTTGGAACAGAATTTCATTCAAATGACTTCCACAGCTGGCTTCACAGTACCCCATTCTGCAACCCAATTTTTCAGAACATTTTCGTGTCCATACTCACCTATGTGGATTTTCTGAGCCCTAAATGAGACAATTTTGCTTGTTACGTAGTCTCCGAGTTGAAAATGAGCTTCGTCGGAAGAGATGATTTTTCGGTAAAAATGCTCATTTTATTCAACAGTCCAATTAGCCGAAAACGTTCTGAATGGTCATTTTACTTCAGCTCCTGCACTAATTGAAATTTGGACGCCTTCATACCGAGGTCTCTGCAAAATTTACATCACAGAAATGCGTGAAATGTTCAATTCTTGAGGAAGACGGCGAGTTGATGTCGATGGATGCTCAGACACATCCTGAGCAATAGCTGCAATGTTCTCGGCTGTATGCGCTGTAAATGGACGTGTACGTGTTGATTTATCCAATAACAATCTAGTTTCATGAACTCGCTTCACAAATTGATCCACATCTTGTCTGATAGGCGTTTCATTTCTACGGAATTTTCAACGTAAATTTCTTACAGTTTGGGTAAAACATTCATCACTTTGAAAGTAAGTTTTCAATATTTCCCAATTTTGTTCAAGCGTAAAGCAACCTATTTCGTAAATGGCAAACATTAAACTAATTTACTGTCATAACACGAATGATGTAATTGTAGCCACACTCGAAATGAACGGTAATTGAAATTGTAGACGCTAACAAGAATTTTGATTTATTACTAGAATTTTACCAATTCGGAGGTATGGTAGGTCTTCAGAGGTTTTTTAAGATCAGGGGATCGGCGTCTGGTTCTCTAAAACATGATTAGATCGTTTTTACAGCGGGAAAGAAAGAAGGAATATTGACATGATAATCAGAACTTGAATCACTTATTCAAACATATGATCAAGCATATTTTCCACTTCATCCAAACAAAAAAACTATTAAAATCTCATTTAATTTACCCAAAGAGTTTATATTTCATAATACCGTTAAAGTTAGCCGAAACCTTCCAGCCGAAAAAGGGTAATTCAGAAAAGACACTATTTTTATATCCCAGAGGAAAAAATGTTTTATAGTCGAAAGATATATTACTCGATATACCTAGTTCCACTATCACCTCCAAATAATCAGTAAAATTAGTCAGGAGCTAGACAATTTTACCAGATTCATCATAAGCTCTATATCGTGTAAAATACAATAAAATCCGAAACTTTCGAAACTAATTTAATAAAATGCTACTTACTGTATTCATCAAAAACGTCCTAAACCTAAATAAACCCAGGCCGAGTTTTGGACAAGTCTGAAAATGATAGCGGTGTAATGTGGAATAATATACCATAAAATCCGAGATTTTCGAAAATCATTTAATAAACTGTTCTGTAACTTTTGAATTACTCACTTGCTCGTCGAACCTATTATTGTCACCAGATAAGTCATAATCCTAGGTGAACCCATTCAGAGTTTGGGGCTAAACTATATTAACAAAATGTTCTGTGAGTTTGAGTTACCCACTTGCTCACCGATCCTACTAGGGCAATCAGATAGGTTATACTCCTAGGTAAACAGGCGGAGTTTGGAAAAGTTTGAGGGGAATATGGTTCCTTAGTAAAGTACACGACGTACCCCTACCCCATTCAGAATTACCCCAAACTCCGCCTGGGTTAACCTAGGATTATGACCTATCTCAGAGACATAAATGCTAGATACGGAGAAACTTCAAGAAGGGTGAGATAGATTAAGTGGTGTGCCCGAAATTCGCTATACTTAAATATTAAGAAATACAAAATAATGTCTTTTCATCATTAAAGAAATCCGTTAATCATTTCATACAAAGTCAACAGCGAAGTATTGCAAAGAGTCAATGAGAATATGAATTTAGGTGTTACATTTGTCGAAAACGCCAGTTTCAATGGGCACATTGAAAATTGTATTGCGAAGGCGAATGCCATGTTAGGATTTGTTAAGCGATGAACAGGTGAACTTAAAGATATTCAAACCTTATGTTCACTCTATTTCGCTTATGTTCGATCTCAACTGGAATACCCTGTAACGTATGCTGTGCACAGGAAAATAATTTAATGCATTCAATAGTACTCGTAGTTTCTGATTTTCTTGTTAAAGAAAAGTGATTGGGATTATAACCACAATTTACCATTCCATGAAAATGTGGTTTGGTTACCCCCGTACTCAACAAGATGTACGGATTACAAAATATGCACGCTTGAAAATAGACGACTTCTCTTGGGCGAGCCTTTTATTGGTAACTTTTTGCTTGGTCGCGTTGACTCACCTTACATCTTGGAAAACATTTCAATGCATGTGTCATGCAGAACATTTCGAAACCATGAGTTTTTATCACTAGAATACCATTTCACCAACTATGAAGAAAACAACCCCAGTAATAGGTTGTCTAAATCATTCAACATAATCGACGACCTATTTGACTTTAATTTATCAAAAGACACTTCAAAAATATCCTGAAAATCTTTTTTAAATGTTTAAAATGTCAAATCAAAATTTTATTTTATTTTTTTGTTTTAAAGTGTTTTTAATTTTCACTTTTATTTTTTATTTTAACCTATTTTTTATTAAAAACTAAATAATCTGAAATCACACATATCATCATAATCACAAAACAGATTTCTTTAAATAAATAAATAGATAAGTTTCCAAAATTCAAGCGGAAATGACAACATTTGATATTTGCATTCAACGACGGGTTGATTGATCGGGATATTTAAGCTTTTCATATTTAACCTTTTTCCATAAATTAGGAGTTACCAGTGATGGTTGGTTAAAATCGATCCACCGGAAGTTGTAGTTATATCAGTTTTATCGGTCTATGCAAATCCAAATATTGTAAGTATAATAAAAAGTATGTCTAATTTACGAAAAAAACGATTAAAAGCAAAAAGATTGAAATTTTATTTTTCACACAAAATTTGTTAAAATATTTTTTTTTAGTTATTAATTTTTTTTATTTTATCGGAAATGACGAATTATGTTAAAAAAAGACTTCAAAAAAATCGGCATTTCTACCGTCCAGGCGGATTGACTAGTCGTAATGAAAATTCTTATGAAATTGGTGGAAATTTGTGTATCGGTAGTGGCAGCTCCATATTAGATTTTTCAATTTTTGCAATGATGTTATAGCAGGTGTTATCGGGTGTATTATATAATAGATTAAAACACTCACTATATGTTATTATTTTGTACACATTTTATTTTTATTATGATTATAATTTTTATTTTAAATGTCGTTACACATGTTCATCAAGATGGTTGATGCGTGTGTGCGATTGTTCGGCACTTTCACTTTTTATTTTTACCGCGTATGTGTATGAGACTGTGTCTCTTGAAATTCAAAACCCGACTGTCCTTTTTCGTTTCTTATTTCATTTTTCGTGTGAATGTTTTTAATTCTCGATATAATAAATATCGAGATTCGAGTATGTAGGTGGCGAGATAGCTCTATTCAGCAAAACGAGCTATGCCTCGTAATTAAGCGGCGCGGAGTATAAATAGTTTTGCTACGAGGAGTGCCACGAAGTGAAAAGGATTTTTACTTTTTGAGCCGCTACATCACTCCCCTCCTGGATCGAAAACCGTAGTGTTTTAAATTGAATGATACTGGTTTTGGAACACTACGTTTTTCGACGCGGTTTACCACGAGAATTCCGTATGCTGGCTTAAGCCTGTCAATGCCAATTGTTGTGGATTTTCCATCTACATCCACAACAAAAAATTTTCGCAATTTGCGGGTCACTGGATACGGTCCAGAGTAGGGTGTACTCAAGGGACTTCTGACTCTATCCACACGTACGAATACGTGTGAACAGGTTTCCAGATTTATGGGGATGTACGTTGCCTGTTCGGTTGGATGTCTTGTGTCCGTAGGAACTAAGGCTCTCATGGTAGTACGAAACTGCTTCACGAAATCCGAAGTATCTGTGTTTGGGTTCGAATTTTGATCTTTGATGAAGAATTCACCGGGAACCTTGATATTTTGACCATATACTAGCTCTGCTGGTGTGCAGTCTAGGTCTTCCTTGACGGAGGTTCGAATACCCAATAGGATCGTAGGAAGTTCTGAACTCCAATGGGATGTATATATTACATCGAGCTGTTAACGCGGCTTTTAGTTGCCTGTGGAATCGTTCGACAAGACCATTCGCTTTTGGGTTGTATGCAGTTGTCCGAATGCGATGAGAACCTAGGAGCTTCGTGAGCTCGGTGAACAACGTTGACTCAAATTGTGTTCCTTGGTCTGTCGTGATGAAGAGTGGGACACCATATCTACAGATATACTCATTGTAGAAGATCTTACTTACGGTTTTAGCGGTCATTTCTCGGATTGGATAAGCTTCTGGCCAACGGGTAAATCGGTCGACTATCGTTAAAATATAATGATAGCCATTCGATTGGGGCAGTGGACCAACCAGGTCCATGTGGATGTGTTCGAACCTGCCATTTGGTAGCTCGAGTTTAACCAAGCGCTGATTTTGTGTGGCGGTGAACTTTGGACTTTTGACATGGGATACAAGATTTAGCCCAATTGCTTGTATCAGTATTCATTCTTGGCCAGAAGTATTTTGAAGCTATCAGTTTTCGCGTGGCACGGATGCCGGGATGTGATAAACCATGTAGGCTATCGAAGATTGTCCGTCGCGTGTTGAGAGGAACGTAGGGTCGATTTTTACCTGTAGAAGTCTCACACCAAATTTGCTGCTTGTCTGGTAAGTCGATCCGTTGCAGGTTTACGCTTGATTTCGGTGTTCGTGCTGAAATCAATTTCTGCAATTCGTCGTCGCGTTGTTGTTGTTCAAGTAGTTCCTTCGTGTCGAAGGAGAAAACGCTGAGTTCTGTGAGAAGTGTTTCACCAGAACGAGACAAACAGTCGCTCACCACATTGTGTTTACCTTTGATGTGATGAATGTCGGTAGTGAACTGAGCAATGTAATCGAGATGTCGTAATTGCCGGGGACTACGTTCTGATTTTGACGCAATAGCTGTTGTAAATGGTTTATGGTCGGTGAAGATAGTAAAATTTCGTCCTTCGACGAAATGGCGAAAGTGTTTGATTGCTAAATACATAGCAAGGAGTTCTCTATCGAAAGTAGAGTATTTAATTTCCGCGGGAGAGAGCTTCTTTGAAAAGAACGCTAATGGTTGCCAACATCCTTTGTTGCGTTGTTGTAAGACAGCTCCAACTGCTACATTAGAAGCGTCGGTGCTTATGTTGAACTGCGCGTCGTTCAACGGGTGTGCCAATAGGGTGACAGTGGCAAGAGAGCGCTTGACTTTATCGAAAGATTCTGTGCAATCTTCCGGCCAAGAGAAGTTTCTTCTGTTTATGCCTTTCTTAAGTAAAGTGGCCAAATGCCTGTGAATGGGCGATAACAGTTCGGCTAAACGTGGTATAAAGCGGTGGTAATAGTTCACCATACCGACGAACTGCTCTATTTGGCGGATTGATGTTGGTTCTGGAAAATTTGAAATGACATCAATTCTGTCTTTCGACGGGAGGATGCCATCTTTCGAAATTGTGTGGCACAAGAAGTCGAGTGACTTCACGCCGAAAATGCATTTCGAAGCTTCAATATTAATTCCAAATGCGGAGAGACGTTTAAATACTGACTCGAGATGTTCACTGTGTTCCATCTCGGACCGACTCGCAACGAGGATATCGTCGATGTAAGAGTAGACGAAGTCCAGCCCTTTTAACACTTCGTTAAGGAATCGCTGGAATGTCTGGGCTGAGTTACGAAGTTCATATGGCATTCGGGTAAACTCAAACAACCCAAAAGGAGTAGTAATCGCGGTTTTGTGAATATCCTCGAGAGCCATGGGGATTTGATGATATGCCCTAACCAAATCTATTTTCGAGAAAATAGTGGCGCCGGCGAGTTTCAACGAGAAACTGTGGATGTGGGGGATAGGATATCTATCTGGGACAGTGACAGTGTTTAACTGTCGATAGTCTCCACAAGGGCGCCAGTCCTTGTCTTTCTTTTGTACCATATGTAATGGTGAGGAGACTGGTGATGATGAGGGGCGGCAAATTCCGATGTCTGTCATAAACTGAAATTCAGTTTTTACAGCTTTTAGTTTTGTTGCGTCGAGTTGTCGTGGTTTAGCACAAGGTAACCTACCTTGTGTGACGACGTATTGGACTACGTTATGCCTCACTGGGAGATTGTAATTCGGAGCCTCAGTGAGCGAAGGGTAATTCTTCAAAAGAGCGCCGTAATCGTTATTGACGCTGAAATGTTTTGGAGATGGCGTATCAACTTGGGCGATGATTGCGTTCACAGCGAGGGTAGTAATTGAATCAGAGAGTCTTCTGTTTTTCAAATCGACCACGAGACCATATTTGGACAGGAAGTCAGCACCTATAATAGGCCTGTCTACTGCCGCGATGATGAAGGGATGTGTGAACGAACGCCTGAGACCGAGATTAACCTTCAAAAGTTTTGTGCCGTAAGTGGAAATTGGGGATCTGTTTGCTGCGGTAAGGATGCAAACGGTGTCTTTAGCATGTCGGGGAAACTTGTTTACAGGTATCACAGATACTTCAGCCCCCGAATCGATCAGGAATTGCAGGTTATTTTCGTGATCTTTAATCAAAAGACGGCGAGGCGAACCAATCCCACTGTTTGCCGTAGAGACAGCAGGATTTAGCGGTTTTCCGAAGACTTAAAATGTTTGGAAGTAGCTTCCCCATGAGGTACCGGTCGGAAACTGCACGGCTTGTTACAGTTGCGTGCGCGTGAGCCGAAACGACGGTGGTAGTGACCTGTGTCGGTAATTGAAACTCTGTCTGTTGTTTGGCGATCTTCCACGTGAACCAATGTTCATATTGGCCAGTGTTCGCTGTAGATCGGCCAATTGTTGTTGCGTCTTGTCCAGTTGTCTCTGCATTGAAGCAAGGGCTGATTCACCGTCAGCAGTTGCCTTGCTTGTGGATGGCTGGTGGACAGCAGCAATTGGTTTGGGTGCTCTGGATTGAGCGTAAATCCAGATATTGTCGGCGACCGGTAGGATTTCCTCGATGTCGTTCTTGATATCCCGCGCCATTATCGCTCGTAAGTCATCTGGCAAACGTTTTAGCCGGAGATTTTTGAGTAAATCGTTGTTTACTAGTTTTGAATCGCCTGCTTTTTGTTCAAGCAGACGATAAAAGTGGGACGGTTTAAGGTCTCCCATTTGTTGGAAACCGGAGAGCAACTCGTCAAGTCGTTGCTCCTCGCTGATAGTGTAGCGGTTGGTTAACGCGGATTTCAGTCGCTTGTACTTCGTGCCTGGCTGCGGGTATTAAAAAATGTCCGTTATAAATTGTACTGTCTCTTGTGGTATCGCGCCGAGAGTATAGGCGAACTGTTCATCGTCGTCGACGATACGGTGGATTCCGAACTGGTGTTCGACGAGGATGAACCAAGCTGCCGGTTTCTCGTTCCAGAAGGGGGGTATTTTGGGTGGCATCTTATATACTTTGGTCGACGCCTGCGATGCTGATGTACCAGCGTTCTTGTTGCTTTCGGTGGCATTTTTTTTAAATTATTTATCTTTTTCACTTAACTCGCGATAAACGACGGCGTAGCAGAAATATTTATTTTATAACCTTGTCTACTTAATTGTAGACTCAAAAAAAAAATATTCGGTCGCGGAGAAGCTGAATATAATTATTTTTCCACTACAGGGTAATGCGTACTATGAAAATGGGCAGATCGATTGAGAAAAAAAAAATCAATTACAACGAACGAGCGAATTTGCGAGAAACGAAAAAGAAATATTTGTAAAATCAACGTCTTAATCGAGCGGAAATATTGAAACGAACAATCGTACACTTATGTACAATAAGCTTAATTTTAAATGTAATATTTGCAAAAAAAAATATGTAAATTCAAATTGTTTGATTAAAAAAAAAATTTAAAAAAATAAATGTACATGACATATCAAAAAAAATTCTAAATCCCTTGATCGAGTTTCGAACTCTCGAATCTAATATTTGTAGCCATCAACGCTACCCGTTGGGCTATATTGTTTATATAAAATGTGTATATAATGTATATATATTTATATAATATCGTAATATTTATATAGTTGTAATATAATATGTAATATGTTGTTATATTTTTGTAATTTATTTATGTATAAGAAAATTTTAAGTTAATTAAAAAAAATTTTTGAAATATGTTTTTTTAAAAACAATGTTAAGTAAAAAAAAAATGTTTAATAAATTTTGGTTTGTATAATATTTACTCGTGTGAATATGTATATCCATTAGGCGTCCTTGTGATGTATCCGTTGTGTAATTGTAAGTGTGGCTTTTTTTTTTCGCTGTTATGTTGTTCCGTTGATCTGCTGACTGTTGTTCAGTTTGTTTGATTTTGTTGTGCTGTTTTTCGTAAACAACTGTTGTTGCCAGCTCCCTGGCTCCCTCGATGGGCGCGATCGCCTTTGCGGGGGGGGGGCAACTGGCCCAAAATTGTTATGTTATATGTATGTTTATGTTTTGTGTTTGGTTTCCATTTAAAAAAAAAACTCGTGTTTAATGGATTGAATGGGTATCGATCTTCTGATACCGTGAGCACTGATACACATACACCGCGCACTAACTTACTGCACTATCCACGATTAGATTTTTTTATTGTCGTGTTTTCTTTTTAGGTATTCACTGTTTTTTTTGTAATTTTATAATTTTTGTCGCGCACTTGGCGTTTATGTGCGCCTGTTATTTTATTTGTTAGGATTTTTGTTGTACGCGTTTTTTTTAATGTTGCACGATTTAACAATGTTTATAGTTTTATTATAGTGATATAATAGTGGTAATTAATTGATTAATTGCACTTTTATTAGGTATATCGTAAAAAAAACATGTGTTCATGCGCGAAATTAGTCGTTTTTTTATTAAACCGTTATCCGCGCGTCGGGGTCACCAGTTATAGCGGGTGTTATCGGGTGTATTATATAATAGATTAAAACACTCACTATATGTTATTATTTTGTACACATTTTATTTTTATTATGATTATAATTTTTATTTTAAATGTCGTTACACATGTTCATCAAGATGGTTGATGCGTGTGTACGATTGTTCGGCACTTTCACTTTTTATTTTTACCGCGTATGTGTATGAGACTGTGTCTCTTGAAATTCAAAACCCGACTGTCCTTTTTCGTTTCTTATTTCATTTTTCGTGTGAATGTTTTTAATTCTCGATATTTATCGATTATCGATAAATATCGAGATTCGAGTATGTAGGTGGCGAAATAGCTCTATTCAGCAAAACGAGCTATGCCTCGTAATTAAGCGGCGCGGAGTATAAATAGTTTTGCTACGAGGAGTGCCACGAAGTGAAAAGGATTTTTACTTTTTGAGCCGCTACAATGTTTAAAACAAAAAAAGACAAAGAATTAACAATTCAAATAAATTTAAAGATTAAATTTTCAACCAACAGGGGTTGACCGTGTTGGTTTTCAGAAAAATAAGCAGGAACAATGAGCTTTGATTGTGCAAGACAGATTTCACTAAAAGTCGGATAAGTTTAATTATTAAATCATTTAGAAATCAAGTGTGGTGTATTGCAAATCTATGATTATATTCGTGGTAAAAGAAACTCGGGTGTTGGCCTCAACATATTCATCCGTGTGTGGATTTTCTCAAATATAATGGTTTACTAGAAAAAGAAGAAAAATTAACTCAATATCTGAATATAATAGAGAAATATGAAATATGATAATCCATTTTATTTGTTTGCGGGCAATTTAGAGTTTTAAACTTTAGATTAATTTACTCTTGAACTCCAGTCTCTTGAAGATAATTTGTGTTGTGCCTTACAATTTTTTCTTGAGATGTTCCATTGGTTCTGGACTACTACATATAGTGTACGCAGAATAAATCTAAATCTACTTCAAATATTCCACTGTAAATCATCGAATTTATTTATTGAATCAAATCATCGAATATTTAATGAAAATTTGGATTGAATTTTTGTTATTTAGAGAAAACCTGTCAGGGAGCCGTAATAAGTCGGAACCGATTAAAATATGAATTACGTCTTCCTTGATACGCACATGATATATGTCCGAGAAAATTTTACTAATGTTGAAAATTTTACTACTAAACGAACTGTTTAGTAAAATTTTTAGTAAAAATTTTTCGAATCGGATGGATCATGAGAAGTTTTCACTAAGCCAAAGTTAACCCTGTATAAGACGAAACTACAAGATTTTGATTTTAAATTTTATTTAATTTCAAAAGACCCTTAAATTTTATTTTAAAAAATTAAATAAACATAATGACATATCAAAGATTTAAAAAATATAAAAACACCTTTTAAAGATTTTAAGTGTCGTCATTATTAAATATGAACATTAAACTTTCAAACCCACAGTACTACAACCCATCAAAAATACGGTCAAATAATTATAATTAAAACGAAAATTTCCAAATACATATTCGTAGTAACATGCGAATCGCAATCGATTAAAGCTGTATAGCCAAATACGCCACATGTCTATGCGGATCGTCAGGGTGCCCCATTTTGGCCCGTTCATTTTATCATACTAAGGCGAAAAAGTCTGAAAATGGAAATTCTGTGGAGCGAATCCTGGAGATTTTGCCACATAGCCACATACATAGTGCAATAGATTAAAGCTGTTCAATTTCGCGAAAATACGCCACATGTCTGTGCGGATCGTCAGGGTGTCCCATTGTGGCCTAAATATTATTGAATTATAATAGAATAGTCCGAGACCTACATATTATGATAGATTTAGGTCGGTTATTTTATGTTTATTTCACTGGCGCTGAACCCCTTATAGGGATTTGACCATTTAATTGAAGTCAGATTACTTTTTTAGATTAATGATTGATAAGCTTTATTGAATCCCAGCCAGGTTCAGCGGTTGCCAAAGTTGTGCAAGCCCAAGCAACGGTTGCGAAACGTCGATAGTGGTGATGTATCTCATTAACTATTTCAGATTAAAGCATTTTAACCCGTTCTTTTATCATAACAATTAAGTTCGTAAATTTAAATTTTGTAGAGAATATCCTGGATATTATGGCACATAGCCATCTGTATAGTGCAATAGATCGAGGATGCCCAATTTTGAAAAAAAGCCACATGCCGATTTCAGCCTACAAAGCGCACCAAACAGTGATTTTCTTTGGATAAAATGGTGTTTTGTCAAAGGCTTGTGGATTATCTTCACTCCAAATCCAACAATTCTGTTTATTAACGTACCCATTCAACCAAAGGTGAGCTTCATCACAATATTTTGTTTGGAAAATCAACATCAATATCAATTTGTTCTTTAATCCATTGGTCGAATTGGCGGCGTGTGCGATGGCCGGATGGCTTTAATTTCTACACAAGTTGAATTTTGTAAGCACGTAAACCAAGATTCTTGACCCATATCCAGTTGCCGAGAACGACGTCGAATTGATTGATTTGGGTTTTCCTCAATTATACGCTATACAGCGTCCATCGCTTGTTCGATACGCACTGCTCGACGTTTTACTGGATGCGTATTATCATTTATAGTTTACGTGGTGCGAAAACGATCCATAGTTAACCGAACTACCTGCTCTGATGGACGATTATAGACGAAAAGCAAAGAAACCTATCAATCATTAATCTAAAAAAGAAATCTGACTTCAATTAAATGGTAAAATCCCTAATTCAATAACATTTAGGCCACAATGGGACCATTTCCAAGGAGTAACATTTGACTCAATATCTGGTGGCAGTCTGGTGTAATAAATTATTATAGGTGGTAAAATCGACCCTTAAATTCCCTATTTTAAGCCTCTACCATTGGGAGTCAAATCCGCGTATCCTGGCACAAAAATAATTTATTACACAACTGGATAAGGTTGACCTACCCACCACAATGTCCATGGAGTAACATTTTACTCAATATCGATATTTAAATCAAAAATTTCAAAGCTTTACCGTTCGGAGCAAATTCCGTGTTACTTGATATAAAAATAATTTATTACAAACCTGTATAAGGTTTACCTACCCTTTACAACGACCACAGAGTAACATGAGATCCCATATCTGATGGCGGTCTGGTGTAATAAATTATTAACGGTAGTAAAATCGACCCTTAAATTAAAAATGTCATACCTTTACCGATGGGAGCAAATTCCGTGTAACCTGACTCGCAAATAATTTATTACACAACTGGATAAGGTTGACCTACTCATTACAATGACCACAGAGTAACATTAGATAACATATCTGGTGGCGGTCTGGTGTAATAAATTAAAAGGTGGTAAAATCGACCCGTAAATTACCTATTTGAAGCCTCTACCGTTGGGAGCCAATTCCGCGTATCGTGACACAAAAATTATTTATTACACAACTGGATAAGGTTAACCTGCCCACCACAATGTCCAAGGAGTAACATTTGACTCAATATCTGGTGGCGGTCTGGTGTAATAAATTATTAAAGGTGGTAAAATCGACCCTTAAATTCCCTATTTTAAGCCTCTACCATTGGGAGTCAAATCCGCGTATCCTGGCACAAAAATAATTTATTACACAACTGGATAAGGTTGACCTACCCACCACAATGTCCATGGAGTAACATTTTACTCAATATCTGGTAGCGGTCTGCTGTAATAAATTATTTAAGATGGTAAAATCAACCCTTAAATTACCTATTTGAAGCCTCTACCGTTGGGAGCCAATTCCGCGTATCGTGACACAAAAATATTTTATTACACATCAGAATAGGGCTTAACTACTCACGACAAGACTTCTTGCAAATTTTTCCTAAAATCTGGTGGCAGTCTGGTGTAAATTTTTTTATTAAATTTGGTTAAATTGACGTTTTTGAGATATATAATCGTTTTGGGGTGAAATTTAGCCTTAGGATAGTTATAGGGGTGGTCTTGAACTAACTTTTTCAATGTAATTAATTTGTACCAAATTCTGGTTCAAGAATCATCCCGATATCATAGCTACATCAAAAGTTACAATTTTGGCGGTGCAGGTTTAATTGTAAGCTAAACCGATCACTCGTTCCTCGTAAACGGTAACTGTAATAAAATCGGGATTTGTTGTAATAAATTGTAATAAATGTGTAACAAATTATAGTACAGGTTTCATTGAGGCGGGCTAATTTGGTCGGTGCAGGTTAAGAGCACTCCAGTATAGACATGTGGCGTATTTTCGCGAAATTGAACGGCTTTAATCTATTGCAGTGGAAAAATCTCCAGGATTCGCACCACAGAATTTCCATTTTCATACTTTTTCGTCTTAAGTATGATAAAGTGAACGGGCCAAAATGGGACACCCTGACGTTCCGCATAGACATGTGGCGTATTTTAGCGAAATTGAAAGGCTTTAATCTATTGCACTATGTATGTGGCTATGTGGCAAAATCTCCAGGATTCGCTCCACAGAATTTCCATTTTCAGACTTTTTCGTCTTAAGTATGATAAAATGAACGGGCCAAAATGGGACACCCTGACGATCCGCATAGACATGTGGCGTATTTTCGCGAAATTGAACGGCTTTAATCTATTGCACTATGTATGTGGCTACGTGGCAAAATCTCCAGGATTCGCTCCACAGAATTTCCATTTTCAGACTTTTTCGTCTTAAGTGAGATAAAATGAACGGGCCAAAATGGGACACCCTGACGATCCGCATAGACGTGTGGCGTATTTTTGCAAAATTGAACGGCTTTAATCTATTGCACTATGTATGTGGCTAATATGGGACACCTTGACGATCCGCATATACATGTGGCGTATTTTTTGTTAATTTGAAAAGTTCTTTTTTCTATTGCTATTTCGTTAACTTTTTTTACTTTTTTTTACTTATAGTGTGTTTGGTCATAATAATTATTATATTAAGTGATTAATTCAACCATTTGACATTTTAAATATTCGATTATTACGATGGGTATGTTTTTTTTGTTTAATTTTGTACCAATTTTTTCAAGTTTAACAGGTAATAATACTAATACATATGCAATTGAAACAAGTCGCAAACGATTCGTAAAAACTTCCAATACGTCCTGATATTATATTGCACCTGATTATGCTGTTGAAATACACCGGTAAATTCATGTACTACGTACATCGGTGCAGCTGCAATTGTCCACAGATAAATTTTGATGAGATTCTTTTTTACAGGTGAATAACTTTTGTAAAATATGTAGAGTTTCTTTTGGTTATATAAAATTAATTAATTATATGTTTCACGATATTTTCTAGACATTTTATATAGATCCGAGTCACGTTGAAACTAACTTTTGACACTTTTCGCATTCACACTATAAAATATATTTTATGTAATTTAACCCGCCGCCTAAATGTTAACAAACCATTACACCCTATATGTATATAATATTTTATCTTCTATCAGTCCCATTCCCACGCCCCCCGTTAACATACAATTCGCATTCCACCCATTAAACAAAATAAGATGTACTGAGTACGAGTGTGCCGAAAAAAGCGTACAGCAAACAAAAAAAGCACATCTGTTACACTCAAAATAATTTTATTCATGACATTGCTTATTTTCATTTCTTATTGTTTGTTTGTTTGTTTGTTTCTTATTATTTTATTTTACTTTTATAAAAAAATATATTTTTCATCTCGTGCTATTCTCTCCGTGTTGATAAAACATGTTCTTATCACAAAAGATAAGAAATGAAATGTGTATGAACGAAAATTTTACTCTTCTTCTGGCTGCGTGTTATATTACATTTTCAGGCCTTTTCTTTATTGTCTGTTCTTCTTTTTTTCTTTGTCTTCTGCTCTATATAATTTCCATAATAAAGTGGTAAAAAAGTGGGGCTATGTGTACATGTACGAGTATGTATATCGAAAAGCTCTGTTTCTGCTTTTATTTTTATGTTTCCAATTTTCATGTCTTTCTTCATTTTGTAGATTTTACGTTAATGAATATCATATTGGTATATATACCTGGGTACATGTCTGAGTTGAAAACAGTACCTTCTAAGTGAATATAAACGCAAAATTCATTATAATATTCTAATTTCATGCAAATCAAGATCATTCGATACGAAAAATTTTCTGATTGATTGAGCTTTTTCAGTTTTATTTTTAATAAGATGGTAATTTAATTTTGTTTAACACAAATTAGGGTTTCGTTTGGATACGTTTTATTGGTGTGTCTTGTTATACCACTCTTATGTCATAAATAGTTAATATTAAATTAATTAAAAACTGTTCTATCATAAAAATTACATGAACGCTGTTTTCGATAAAACTAAAAATGGCCAAATACGGCAAAATGGGTTTTAAAGATCCAGTTTATCGTGAATTGGTGTGCTTACATAGAATCCAATGTACATGTTTTATAATTGGCCACAGTCAGTTAAATGTAGTATAAAATAGAAATAGATCCATACAAACACGTTGAACTTTGCCTTGTTGAATGTAAATATAATGAGTTTGCTCACAAATGCCGTCAAAAAACAAACGCTTTTGTATATGTAAAGTTTACGATAGAGAGAATATAGAGGATGTTTTACTCTTTGTCCATAAAAAAATACATCTATTTTTGTTTAATGTTTAAATAAACAGATTGTAAAATGTCATATTTATCTACCTCCTCTATAAAATATTCGATAAATAATTTCGCTGCTACTTTTATGTTATCATTGCAATGGTGTTGGTGTTGTGAAAAATTCGTCGAAAGTTAGCACAATATTTGCAAAATAGGTGCTCTAGGATCCGTCTTTTAAATTGTTTTACACCAGTATCTAAGTGTATGTTAAAGCATAAAAATCACTTCGTCATAATTAGGCCGAAGTGGAAGTACACACGAGAACCTAATTGGAACTGAGCAGGCAAGAAATCTATGCTTAAATTCTATTAAAATAAATTAATTAAATGTTCATTAAAATTTCTGTTGTTGAATTAAAATTACAATACAACATGTTTTAAAACATAGTTAGTTCGAATGATGCTATTATTGTCTATTAATACATTTCTCCCGCTATAAATAAAGTAAGCAAAACATAGCAGAAGCTAAATCAAATAAGTATAAAAACGGTATTTTGTTAAATGTTTATCTTGCAAAATCGAACTTTTAGAGTAATTACCCAACCAGGATTCGCCGCTGAATGTTACCGCACACCCGGGGCTATCATATAAGGGCTTGCACATTTCACCAAGGCTGCTGCGCAGATGTCTCCTTTCTGTCCCTACCGTTAGTCTGGTAAACAAGTTGAATAAAATTCTTCTGGGAACATATAACTTAGTCTTTTCCCTCAGTTCTCAAAGTTTGACATTCAAAATGTAATTGAATATGTATGTAACATTTTCTTGTTATTCCTAAAAAATATAGCGATTAGTAATAATTTCCCAATCCGTATTAAGTGTACGAAAATTCTAAAAAATTACAAACATTCGGAATTTCATCATACTGGCACTATTCTGGCTGCTGACTACACTATTCTGGCCTTCCCTGGGACTAGAGAATTGGAAAGATATGTGTATCGCATTTTTGTCTAAATTATAGTTATCTGGCCTACTATAAATTCGTTGGGATTCGTTTGGTGTTTTCGAAAGAAAGTTGGTTGGGGAACTTTTGTTCAGCTTTAATTCCCGCAATATATCTTTGATTCAACTATATTTACTCTCAACAGTACGCCCGAAAAATATAATTTAGACAAATGGTATGAAAATAGTTTTCCGAATTCCCTATATCCTGGCAAAGCCAGAATAGAGCCACAGTTGTCGATATAAAAAAACTTCGACTAAAACTTATTTAATAGTCCTGTTAGCATAATAATAATTCCAGAATTACGTCCAAAATCCATCCAAATTCTTGTATCGTTCAAATATACCTTGAGTTATTTATTTTTAGAAATTGTATAAATCGTACATCGCATTTCAAGCATAGAATCTCATTTGTAGGGTGCTGCGTAATTCATAGAAACCAAATACAAATTGTCGCCTTGACTGTCTTACTCTTTGTTTTCTTAATATTCGTAATTCAGCCACTTACCTTTACGAAATTGCAGTATTCCGAAGTTTGTATTATAATTTACATAAGAATAATTTACGTACGAATTTACTATTAATGATGTAACATTTTAATTTCCAAATAACTGTAAATTATATGTAAATGCAATGAATTCACTAATAAAACAAAAGGTAAGGTGCCATTAATTTCCAATTTTATTATAAAATAAATAGAAAGCGGAAACGAAAGTGACGACGAAGTCAATGATTATTAAACAGTGTTTCTTTTCTAACCAAGTGAAATGCATTTATTATTCGAAAAATATATCGATCTTTAGCTAACTATGTCGATTGAACCATCGAACGATTAAAGTAATTACATTCCGAATTTTTTTTATTATGGGTTTTCCAGCTACAATTACTACTAATAATTATACCTAGATATTTATCTATATATCTCGAAATATCAGTAAAAGGGAGCTTCTTTTAATTTTTTTGCAAAACTGGTTAAAAATTTAAACAAACGAAATCATCTTCAAAACAAAATTGAAAATAATTCTTTTAATTACATATTTGTAAAAAACAAATTCAAATTCAAATTTTTTTTGTTTTACATGTCAATTTTGTTGTGGAATGCTATAATCTTCTGTGGTGATTTACCATACACTACTGTACAATTAACATCAAATTTGGCAGATGTTGTTTTAACAGTATGGCTGCTATAACCTAACAAATTTTGAGCATCTCTATTGAAGACCCTTTACATACGATTTAGTATGATAAAATTAAGATCATCCTATACCTTATTGCAATTAGCACAAGCTGCTAAACTAGAGTAGCGAATTCGCTTCCAGGCTAAAATTTAACTAATCTATCGATGTAGTTAGACAATAATATGGCTGCAGTGATCGTCCTAGTTATTTCTGTTACTAACGTCCTTTTCCCGCAAACCATTTATGTCGAGCATGCAGGCAGGGCCTGGGCTCGCATAATTTTGGAATGTAGTAAATTACAGACTTTTAATACAGTATTGCGTATATGCCAGGTATGTCCAACAAATACCTAGGACAGTCATTATAGTTGTAAGTCTATATCATATCATATCATGTTATAAACTTTTATGATTTTCCTGTGGCGAGAAAATAACTTTTAAAAAAGAATATATAATGGAAAAATATCATTCAAATTATTATATTATTTGCATTTACACTGGTCATCGACTTAAAGCATCATTGCTCCACGTAATCTAAAATAATAAAATACTTACATAATAAAAATAATTTTCATTTCATTTTCCAATCTCATTTATTTTTTAAAATTTATATGAATTTTTAATTTTTTCATTTTCCAATTTTCCTGCTTAAATTTTCTATTAAAAAACTTTTTCGGTTATAATTTTTCCGTTATTACAGTTTGAAAAAATTGCATTCCCGTGTTTTCTTAATTAAAATGTAAATAATTCAAGAGATATGGAAATGGAATTGTTTGTATCAAATAAAAATTATACTTTGCTGATCATTTCATCCACTTTAAACGGATTTTGTTTTTACTTAAGCGATGCTTTAAGAATTAAACCAAATTATTTCCATTCTATTTTTATTGGTATTTCCTAGCCAATCACCAGGACTATGAGCATATTTATAATTTATTTATTTTGCGCTACAAACCTCATTGCTAAAACCTCGTTTCAACAATAAAACAATAGAAATATGGAAGGTAAATCATTAAAGAATGATAAGGGCAACTTTATAATTTTTGTTCTGGTTTTCAGTACCCAATAAAAAAACAATAATAATAAGCATGTTTTATTTCGAAATATGGAAATTACAGTAGAATAAAATTCATCTTGTAAAGCCCTTTGATTTAAATTTGTATGGTGTTTTTTCTTTTTGTATTAATATTGGATGCCATGATCTAAACTAAAAAAAACTCCATATTACAAAAAAAATTAAAATATGTTTTGTTTAAAGACAATTATTTTAAAATTTCAAATAAGAAAAACAACTGATCCATAACATATAACATTTCGTAATATTTGGGCTGTTTCAAATCAGTTGTAATTTTCTCCTGTTGAAGTTATGTACTCGTGTATAAAACGTTCTACGGGTTCCTTTTTTAACGTTTTTTCAATTTAGATAAAAATTGGTGAGAGGGAGTTGCAATAAATCCTGCTCTCGAAAAAATTCTTTGGAGCATCCCTCAGAGACAAAAAATCTCTCTTTGGCTTAATAGTATTAAAAACAAATTGTGAAGAAGGTTTTTGGAATACCAGAGGCCCATGTTGGCTAAAAACTGAGACTTAAAAGTTTGAACTTTTACCTTCGTTTCACCTACTAGATAAGTAGATGATTATTCAAATCCATAGTATTTTTTACAGTGTATTATATAACTTTAAATATTATTATATTTTAATAATAACCAAAAATATGAAACTGATTTTAAAAAATGTACAAATAAATTTATTGTTTCTTTATGTGATATAAAAAAATTTATATAAAATTTAGCAAAATTGATAATATCAATGTCGATTCTAAACGATTCATATGATTTGTTAATATAACAAAATATATGATTTGTTATTATGAATTTTGATAATCATTCATTAGTTTAGAATCGGAAAAGAAGGAATATCCGAAACCGGCCTCTGGCCTAGTTTTTATATACAATTTTTTATAACACATAAAGAAACAATAAATTTATTTGTATAATTTTTTAAAATCTGTTTAATATTTTTTATTAGTATTTAAAAATAATAGTATTAAGTTTTTTCGTATTTGTATCACGAATTAATATTGTCGTACATAAAACATTAAAAAATTTTCAACTTTCAGTCTCAATTTTTGATCAACATCCGTGCATAGGTTGTGTATGCGATGATTCCTAATTTTCAGAAAATTCGTTTAAAGTTTTGGCGTGTGAGAAGCAGGTTCATTTTATTATAATTTCGCTCGGCTCGGTTAAATTTAAAATAATTGGTGGTTTTTTTTCTAATTTTGAAGAAATTCGGTTAGGAGGTTGTCCGGAGAAGCCCATAAGTTATTTTTTAAACCTTTTTCGGCTTAACGATTTTGATAAAAATTAATGAATTTTCGAGTGCCACTGGAAGTGATTGCAATAAGTCCAGCTCTCGCTATAGCTATACTTTTAGAGGGTTTCTTGATAGGGCACAGTTTAAATTTTAAAATTTTTATCGGTTTGCAAGAATATATAAAAATTGGTGTGTGTCAAGAAGTTTTTGCGATGAATCCTAATATCAGGAAAATTCGTTAAAGATGCTGTCGATTAGAGCTCAGTTTCAGTTTTTAATATTACTCGGTTCGATAGATTAAAATAAACTTTATGAGAACTTTTTCTGAGAGCCAATAATAGGATTCTCCGTTAGGGCCTAGTTCACTTCAAAACTAATGTTTAAACTAATCGCTTACGCGTAAAATCTTGACACATGTTTCACTATTTTTATTTTGGATAGTTTGAGAATGTATAATTTATATTATTGTACGATTTAATTTCCTTTTTAATAAAATTTTTGAGTTATTTAACGTTAAACGAACTTTAACCCGCTAGTTTCCAAACTTTAATTAGGTGAGAGGTACTGCCAGCCCCATCTCAAAAGGTATCATATAAGTTACGCTTCTTAGGTTAGGTTAGGTTAGGTTGAGTTGAAATTTTGACAGCTGCTTAGTAGAGAAGAATTTTTTCTTGCGGTCGCAAAAGTCAGTGAATAAATAGTAAAGTAAAAAGTGAATAAATAGTTAATAGTTAATAATATTGCTTATCAGCGAATAAATAGTTAAGTGTCTTATAATTAATATAGCATAGTTTGAGTAGTTTAGTTTATATAGCTTAGTTTAAAAAAATGTAGCTTAGTGCAGTTAAAGCCCTAACCAGCGAATACTTAAGAGCTTAAGTTGTGCTCCGTTTGAACCACTTAGAGGAGCGGAACGACCACCAACATTTTAAGGGTGAAGCCTATAAAATTTTGATGTTCGAAGCATTAACAAAAATTGTACAAATAGCATGCAAATTAAGTGCTTACGTTTTCGCTGCTTGAGGCTTAAGGTAGCATAATTTATTATAGTATAGCTTTGTGATTATTTGATGTTAATTATAGTAAAAATTATTTACAAGAATATCCGTTAGAAAATAAAAATTATGTGTGTAGCGCATCAAATAAATGAAGAAATTTCAACTTTGATGTGCGAGTTTTACTCACAAGAAATCAAAACTGCTCGGCAAGAATTTTTAAATAATCTTCGACGACGAATGGTGATGATATTGAAAATGCATTCGAGAAATGTTTCTGCATATTTGAAGCATACGTACATCTGTAGAGCTTCCAGACAATCTCCTAAAGTTTGAATGCAAAAAAGATGTGACAACTGGCAGAAAACCGACCAAACGGCATAGTGGTTAAAGCTTTGGCGTTTGGATCGGGAGGTACCGGGTTCGAATCCCGATAGGGGCAGGATGCAAAGGGAATTTTCATCAACAAATTACGATTTGGGATGAGAAGGAACACATCTATGACCCCCTGTCGGAGTGCGGGGCTCACGGGCCGACCCATCTTCCATGCCAGTATAGGCTGGCATGGAGCTATGCAATGTGCAGATGGTAATAAAATCGGACCTATATTCGTACGTCCTCGAATTGGCCAATACAGGCGTAAAGGCAAGGACGTAAATAAGCGAACCGCGAAAGAGTAGGGAGAGCTTCGGCCCAGAACAAATCAGGGAAAATAAAAAAAAAAAAAACTGGCAGAAAGCGGTAGTGAACAGCGATAGTTACGATGAATAATGGATCGAGAATTATAGACTCGACAAAAACACGGAGCAGTATTTGTGCGAGAAATTAAGACCGGCCACGCAATTTGATCCGAATTGGGCAAGGAAACCCAATTTTTGTGCAGCAGTCATCTAAATTATATTACCCGAGGAAATTAAAATGCCAAATCTAGAGGAAAATCGCTTATTGTGTGAAAGTTTAATAAAAGAATTGACCTTCCAATGGTAATCGGTGCAATTGATACATGCCATATTCCAGTAACGGCCCCATTAGGCGGGGAACACAGGAGATTATATCAACAGGAAAATCATGGGTGTATATTGTACTTCAGAGTATAGCAGACTCAAATTACAGGTTAATATAATTTTACATATCTTCTTAATGAAATTTTATGATGCTGCAGTTTTAAAGGATTCCTATGTATATACAAATATAAATAATTATGAAAGGATAATAATGTTACAAAAATTATATGAATTAAATTAATATTTCTTGTAAAATTCGCAGCCATCAACATAAATAAATGGAAGAGAAATAAAATTAAATACTGTTGGTAGGAGATATCGAGGAAGAATCGTTTAACGTTTATCTTAATAAGGCTCGTATGCTTTCGGTAGACATAAAGGAAGGTGGAGAATAATCCAAAAAATGGATACAAAATTAGATTTTGTTGCTTCAACCGTTGCCAATTGCTGCGTTCTACATAACATAGCATAAAAAACGAAATTGCCGTTTCGAGAGAGTTGGATAAGAGCTGAAGAAGCCAGTGATAGATTGTATCCACAATCTCGCTGTGTATAGTCAATTAAACTCAACTATCTGCTTGTGATATAAGAAACCATCTAAAAAAATATATGGCGAATAACTACCCACTGTTAACAAGCAGAAGAATTTAATAAAACATTATAATTAAAAAATAATTCAGTATTCATTTGTTCTTAGTTTATATCATTATTCTATTATGAAAAATAAAATTTCTAAATTAATTTAAAATTTATTTAAAACAATTTATTTTAAAATCGTTATAAAAATTCACTGAGTTCCGCTTCAACGTCAAAATCGTCCTCACTAACGGTACTCTAACGGTATCCATGGTAGTATACATTATGTTGTTATTAGTCGGCAAGGTCACTATACTGGGAGAAGCTGTGTTCGAGAGCAGATAAAAAATATTTTTGATTTCGTTAATGAACGTCTCATTGTTCTCCTTTAAAATTTGCCGCATGCTTCCCAAAAACTCCCGGTTTCGAGTTGCCTTTTGCTCAGCGACTACTTTTAGTTCGTGCTCGACAGTTTTTTTTATTTAAAAAAAATTCATTAAGTTATTCCAATTCTTCGGTAATACCACACTGTCGCTTACGAGAACCATTGTTTTCTCGTCTTGGGGCCGGCTTAGATTCCGAATCAGTATTGGTTATATTTTCGTTATAACTCCATTTTCAGGATCGACATGTTCTAATATTAAATTAAATACAGAATCATTTATCAATTTATTTATATTATTTTATTTATATCATTTTATTATACTTGACTGTATTTCCGCAACATCAATTCCTTGTAAAAATGTTGTTATGCTGCTGGGTCGTGATCCCAAAAGGCGATCAAAATATCAGAATAGTTACAAATGATGAATGAAGCACCACTACAATTGGTTGTTCCACTGCAATATATGATTTTTTTAAATTTTTTTATTTATTTTCTAAATGCATTTCATTTTTGTTAGTAATCTCTCTTCTTACAAATTCTTCCAAAACTATTTTAAATATTTCTTTTCGGCGATATTTCCTTCCATCTATAAGGCTCAAATTATTTTTTTCCTCTATTGAGTTTAAACTAAAACACATTCCTCTGCAGGCCTGAATATCCTTGTCGCTATTTTGGATTTAACTTCCAAATAAATGTTCAAGTGAAATCGTTCAAAAATAATTTTGTTGCCGCCATATTGAATTTCAACTCTACTTAATCCCATTAGCTTCTTCGAGTTCAAAATAATTTAACAAAAACTCAACTATACTCTGTTTCAATGAACGCTAACTCCTCCTACTCTCAAGCCACTTTAAACTCTATAAGGAAACAAGATATTTCTTAATTATATTTCTATAGAAAACTTCTTATTTGACCAACACTGAAATCTACGCATACGTTACGCATATTGCAATGTCGATTTATCGTAAAAATTGTATATAAATACTAGGTGCCCTCTACTGGTTGATCCGTGCTCCGTTTTACAATCCATTACTGCTGTATATTTTTTTGTTTAAACAACACTCAGTCACCAAGGGCCATTGTAACAATTCACTCTCTCAAGCATCACCCATTAATCTACTGACTGAGCTTAAATCAGTCCGTTCACTAAGATTTGCATTCCACTAAAGGTTTACAGTTGTGTTTATTAATATAACCGATCGTAATCAAAAATTACAAAATCCTATTAAAGGTGTATCTCCAGTATCTCCTAGTTCAAGTGCCGAAACTTTAACCACTGCCTCACTTGTCTGGTATCAACTGCATTAAGACAACTATAAGTATTAGCAGAGCCACCTAGGTATAAGAACCGTAAAATTCCGCCCTTTTTATCGTAAGCTTCAAATAAAGGGGAAACTTTTGTTTTTTAAATACATTTTTATAAATAAAAACCGAAATGATTAATTTGAATTTGCAATTTTAATATAATAACATTTTAATTGGTTCCATAAATAATACATAATTACGAAATCAACTGATTTGGTAACATATTCATGTGAAAATTTTCATTAAAAATTTTAATTTTATTGATGAATTTACACCCCGCTTCCGCTAGTCGTGTGGTTCGTCCTTTTAAGTGACTCGTTTACTACAAAACCAGTACTTGACTAAAATATGTATTATGTTAACTACCATATTTACTTCAAACCAAATCGGCGTTTTTATGTGTTTGCTAGGCACTTCCAAATACAGCATGTCCCAAAACTAAAATTTTAATTATTTCTTTCGCCTCAAGACACTTATTGGTGTTTAAATTAGATTACTTTTCATACAACAGATTTTTATTATCACTTGGACCGACAACGACTCAACTAACGGAATCGAGGGATTAATAAGGTAATAATTAGTGAGATTCATAAAAATTGCGGTATTAGTTCGTATTTTTTTGTCTAATTTTCTTAGAAGGGTTTTGGTTTATAGATGGCAATTAAAACTCATCGTTCTATTCCCCAATTCATAACGATGAGACCAACACTTACTTATAGAACGGAACCTGTTTAATTAGATTTTTGAACAATTTGCGGAAAATCAATTTACGTATCTTTTACTAATCCACACAACTAAACATTAAATTCAATTCTATAGAAAAACATTAAAATTATGCCTCTCTTTAGTTTATTTTTATTAATTAAATAGTAAATAATAATGGCTGATTTTCATATATGTGTTTTTTGAATATGTTTAATCGCATAAAATAAAAATTGTAATTATTCAATTAAAGTTTCATTTACAAATATTAATCAAAAATTGGTTATCCAGCCTAGGGTACTCAGAGGGCTTCGGCTGTCTCTGTGTACGCCTAGGTAACACCAAGATAGCCGCGTCCTCGTCGTGGGGGCGGGTACTGCTTATTTAAATTTTGTGATACCTACAGCCAATGTTATTGAGCAATTCAATAATATTTTTGATTGCTTAAACTGTCGGAGCTTTTCATCAAAAAATCCCTTCGAGTAACCACTTAGAATAAATAGCAAAACTTATAATTATTTGGAGCAAAGCTTACAATTTTTAAAAAATATTAAAATTATAAAGGACTAAAGTTAACTATTAGTGCTCAATTAGGTTTAATTAAACAAATAAATGAAATTTATATGGATTGCCTGGAATTTTTTTTTTCAATACTAAGAGGCAAAGGAGGTTACAATTTTATGCCTTCAAGCTATGATATCGGTATGCATTTCGGCAAAATACTTGTTACTAAAATTTTATTTAACTCAACGCATTCGTACATATTGTTTGCCCGATGACGCAGAAAATTTGAAGTTAGATTGGAAAACCCTTAAGGTCGATTATAACGCAAGCCTCAAACTATTGAAGCAGAAGGATTCGGATCATTAGAGCGGTTAGATTATCTATTAAAAGAAGACGAATTTACTGTACTAAAAAATCGAATGCGAGCTATGCATTAAAAAACTATCAAAGTCTGATTTGGAAATGAGTATTCAAGACACTTTTGTGAATGAATTTTTTTTTTAAAAGTCAAATTCAAATTTCGGGGTTTTAAAAGCTTCTTCGGACGAGTGGCTAGAAACAGCAAAATTTATTTCGCAACTTTTCGAAATATATTTTAAAAACCAAAGCCATATTAATAATATCTGCGACGAAATGTTTAAAGTGTGTTTGGTAAAAATAAAAAACAAATTGTTTTTACCAGACGAGAAAGATGTGTGCTTTAATCATTTAAGTAAATCAATAAAATTTTATTTATTAGATTTACTTCGTTAAAAGTGTGAATGGTTACTTTTAAATGGACGAAAAAAAGCTAAAGAACATAACAAAAGTTGTAAAAGAATAATAGTTCTTACATTTAACATTGTTACGATTACATGATCGTAACAAGCGCTGTTTGATTTTATTCCCCTCGGTTTGTGTCCTCGCTTTCGGAGTTGCTTAATGTTTGTGCACGTCGTGGTGATGGCGCGAGGGTGAGTGAGATGAAGAAAGAGAGAACAATGCGCATCGAATGGGTGTGTAAAGCAAAACATTCCATAAGAATGTTTTTCTTATATGCCTCTCGTTTACATCAATGCGAATTGATGTAAACGAGAGACAGAGAAGAAAGACAATTCTTCTGGAATGTTCTGCGCGTCGTTGTGCGGGGCAAGAATTTTTTTCTTGGTAGTCAGTCGAGTTTTGGATTGTTGATAAGTCGTTCGTGTTTGTAATTTTGGAGTTGAGTTTTGATTTTTGAGTAGTGAGTCGAGTTTTGGATTGTTGATAAGTCGCGTTTTGTTTGAAAATCTCGAAAAATTATGGTACACAGAAATTATGGTCATAGAAGACATTAAATTATTTCATTAAAACGTAAAATTAAGTAAATCACATTTACTGGTGAGATATAATAAATAATTATAAAAAAAAAAAAACAACAAATTGGTTTTATTAAAGTGAAAAGGTTAATTTTCTTGAAACTTTAAATGTGTTTTGGTTTTTATTTTTCATAAAATTCTTGTGAGACCGCCATCATTGGAAACTTGAAATTTTGTTCAATAATAGTTTAATTTGTTTATCAGTGCAAAGTAAAATAGTTTTTGCTCGACACCACAAATGAGAATTATAGTGGGTGATTGTATTAAAAATATAAATACTTTTTGCGAATTTTTGGGGACTCAATAAAAATATACGGCGGGAAGACGCCCAACAAAAACGGCCTATCGAGGCAAATTTGGTTTACGGCGCAAAGACGCCCAACAAAAAACGGCCTATCGAGGCAAATTTGGTTTACGGCGCAAAGACGCCCAACAAAAAACGGCCTATCGAGGCAAATTGGTATCGGGGAAAAGCCCCGCAACTTCCGACCGCACAAGGTCGCTGCATACGGGTGGCCAACCGGCCCCTCGTGTTTTTTTTGGTGTTTTATTTGGTATCGGGGAAAGGCCCCGCAACGTTCGACCGCACAAGGTCGCTGCATACGGGTGGCCAACCGGTCCCTCGTGTTTTTGGTGGTTTTTTGTGTAACGGTGAAAGGCACCGCAACGGTCCGGGTGTGGCATCACCACCTGTGGCATGACGGCCGCGCAAGGCCGCAACGGTATTTTTTTTAAGATATATTAAGGTACCATTTTTCATTTATACTTTTTTTAATTTTTTTTGATTTTATTTTTTTTTATATATTTTATTAAATTTTTTTTAAATATTTTTGTAATCGAGCGCCGCACAGCGGGTGCACGCTCGGTGTGTATCGTTCTCTCTCTCTCTCTCGCTTCTCTTGGTGCGGGTGGAGGGGGAAGTTGTTTGCCGGTTGTTGTTGTTTTTCTTGTTTTTCTAAAATAATAATTAAATGAATTATTAAATTTTTTCGGTGTGGTGTGATGGGAGCGGAAACTCCCTCTGTGTCGGCGTAGTGTTTGCGGTCCCTTGGTGCCCGCATCCGATTCCGTAACCAGGGTTTGTCCCCGTTTGAATACGGATGGATGCGCGCACCAAGGCACCGCTCTCGGTTTATAATTTCGTTGTGTTCGTTCCTCAGGTTCCGGCCGACGAGTTTCGTCGGAACTCCGGGTACATCTTTTGATTATTTGCGTTCCCCTAACTTTCTGTATGATCACGGTGTAAGCCAGGAGCCCTGTATGCCTCAAACCCCACGACCTTCGCACTTCTCCGCTGAGAACGTAGCCGGCAAAAATCACCGTGGAGGCCTCTGCAGGTGCTTAGTGATATCTGCAGGTTGGCAGTTTTGTAATTTTTGAAATTTTTAAATTTTTGATTTTTTTTTGATTTGTAGCTTCACTCCCTTTGGCGTGCGCGTCCAGTGTCGAAACCAGTGCTTCGCACTGTTTGAATTCGCATGGACACGCACACCAAAGCCAGTCGATGTGCGAATTTTTAAATTTTTGATTTTTTTTTTGATTTGTAGCTTCACTCCCTTTGGCGTGCGCGTCCAGTGTCGAAACCAGTGCTTCGCACTGTTTGAATTCGCATGGACACGTACACCAAAGCCAGTCTCCCGGTTGGCATTCCCCATCTGCGATCGTAACCAGCACGGGCTGTTTGATTGCGCGTAGATGGGGGTGTCATACCCCTATTCTTTGGACATCCGACTTACGAGCTCTTTCCCATTTCCACTATGTTGTGTCAGATTGTGGTGGAGCTCGGATGTCATTTGTCCAGGGTTTAGCTTAGCTTCATTTCTTCTTTTCCCCGAAATTTCTCGACCGAAATTTGAGGAACGGAACACCTTATTATTATATTATTATTATTTTTTTTATTTTTTTTTATTATTTAGCCGACACGGAGTGGGATTTCCACTCGCCTCATACCATCCGTTTCGTATTTTCGAGTTAAAGTTACTTGTTTTTGATATGTTTATTTGATTTTCTTGATATTTTGATATTTTTGATTTTATTGATTTGATTTTTTGATATTTCGATAATTGTTTTTTTTTATTTTTTTTTTGGTTTATCGATCTATGGGTTGTATTTAAACCCACGGTTTGATTAGTACTTCATTTTTTTTTCCTTTTGTATCGTTTTTTGAATTTATTATTCTGCCTGCATACCGCTGGGTGTGTTGGTAGTTTTGGGTTTTTATATATTATTTTTTTTGGTTGTATCATTATTTTATTCAGTTTTAACGAGCCCCTCCAAATTAGGTTCTCATTGAAAAGCGCCACTTTGGAGGGTATCTCGTCTTCTCCGTCGTTAAACCATCGTGGGAGTACGGGCCCCACGGTACTAGTGGACCACGGCTTCACCGTCCCTAGTACCAAATCTACAAGGTATCCATTCCTTTCTTTTTCTTTTATTTTTCTAATTATATTGTTATATTATTATTTAGCTGTATTATTTCACTATCGGCGTACTATTGGGTGTGTTGGTAGTTTGATTTTCGCGTTCTTATTATTATTATTATTTTTATTTTGGATATTTAAAATGTTTTTTAACGAGCCCCTCCAAAGGAAGGTTGCGATAAGGTACCGCTTTCGAGGGTTTCTCGTCAAATATCCCGTCGTTAAATTTGGGGATTACGGGCCTCAGGTTTCTAGTGGATCGCGGCTTCATCCCTAGTACCAAATTTCTTGCATTATTTCATTTATATTTAATATTTATATTTATTTTTTTTCTATATTTTTTTTGTTATTGTGTTTGTGGAATTATTCCGAGCTATTTTATTTGAAACCTTCTGCTTCATTTAAAACTAATTGAATTAATTTTTAGTATATTATTGATAAATTTAATAAAGATTGCATTTCGAGTCTAATTTTCTTCGCCAAATTAAATCGAGCGTGTTTAACCCTATATCCTTTCATCATCCAAAATGGACCTAACAATACTAGAGCAAGACGAAGGGGAGCAAAACTTTATCGATGGACCCTTATTATCGGAAAGCGGACTAAATTACACAGGAGACCCGGCGGGCACCACGATCGACATGTTCCTGTTTCAGGTAGACACCATCGCTTCGTCTCGCGGATTGTCCGACCAAACCTTGTTATTCGAGCTACATACCATCCTGGGAGATATCGCCTTGCAGTGGTATTGGACATTCCGCAAACATAATCCGAACGCTACCTGGACAGATCTACGAAGCGGTATCATCGAGCGTTTTAAAGACCGTCGCACCAATTACGAAATCCGACGAACCGTCGAGGCACGCAAACAACGACCCAACGAAAGTTTCCTAGATTTTTCCGATCAAGTGTGGAGTCTAACGCTACAATGTCGTACACCGTATTCGGACGAGGAGCTCATCGAAATTTTAATGACGAACATGAAGCCAGAATTACAGTTTCATCTCACCGATCGTCGGTTTAGCACCATAAATGAGCTGATCAAAAGTTGCTCTGCTTGGGAGGAGTCTTTCAGGCGGATCAAAGCTACGGCGGACCCTGCAATCCACCCACGACGCGTGATCAATGAGTCATCAGGCAGTCCGTATGATGATGTTGGAGCATATGACTCTCATGAGAAATATCTCTTGACTGATGTTCTACCCGATAACTCAGTATCCGCAATTCACAAGGGGAGCAGGTTTCCATCGGCAGCGGCGAGACGTCCTGGCGGACAAGTCCCAGCAGACAGCTCGGGATCAGTTGGTAAGCAACAATCAAATTACGGTAAAAATGTCGTCACCACAACGGCCACTCAGACGGAGTGTACCGAGATCAAATCCACCTCCACTCAGACTGAGTGTACAGAGCACAAATCAACCTCAACCCAGACTGCGGATAGTAGAGAGGATAGAGCCACTCCAACCGATTCAGGAGAATGCAGCGGGCAATACAAATGCGGAACTCCGCTCCCCGTCGAATCCGATGAAGAAGTAAACTCGTCTGCCAGTAATGATTCCTTTCCCGATCCTTCTTCCCTACCAAATTCCCCTTCCCTTCCTGTCGCTCTAAAGTTTTTCTATAATTCTCCGTCGTTAGCTAAGTTAGATCGTTTAAAACGTTCCAAGAAATATTGGAACCACCGCGCTGCAATGAGAAATGACGTGATTTCCTCCGTTTTGTTCTCCGAGGGTAGTGACACTCGGCCTTACGCCCAGGTCTTTATCAATAAGATCCCGTTTAAGGGTCTTCTCGACAGCGGGGCGAGTGTCAGTGTTCTCGGGAATGGATCGGAGAAAATCTTGTCCAATCCCTTCGTAGAGTTTCATAATTTTCCATCCACGATAACTACCGCGAGTGGTCAAGTCCAACGAGTATTTGGTTACATACGAGCTAACGTCGAGTTTAATGGAATTACCCAAACCATGAATTTTCATGTTGTCCCTTCATTAGAACAACCGCTTTATTTGGGTATCGATTTTTGGAATCGTTTTGGAATTTCCCCAAAAATCTCCGCGTTAAATAATTCGGACGAATTAGGTGAAACTACCAACACACCCAAATTTCATATTTTAACCTCTAATGATCGTCGTAAATTGGATCTTATCCGCGAATATTTCCCGAGCAGCGATATATTAGGTTTGGGCCGCACATCCCTCATCACTCATATGATCGATGTCGGTTCCGCAAAACCAGTCAAACAACGTTTTTATTCCGTGTCCCCAGCTATCCAGAAACTCATGTACGCCGAGTTGGATAGGATGTTGTCTTTGGGGGTCATCGAGGAGTCACAAAGTTCCTGGTGTTCACCGGTCACGTTGGTGCGTAAGGCCAATGGCAAAGTCCGTTTGTGCTTGGATGCTAGAGAACTGAACAAGGCCACCGTCAAGGATGCGTATCCGCTGCCAATAATCAACGGATTGTTGGGTCGTTTGGGACACACCCGATTCATTTCGGCGATTGATTTGAAGGATGCTTTTTGGCAGATCCCACTCGATCCAGCATCCCGCGATAAAACAGCGTTTACGGTTCCTGGACGGCCCTTGTATCAGTTCAAGGTGATGCCGTTTGGCTTGTGCAACGCACCGCAGACGCTTTGTCGCTTGATGCACCGCGTGATCCCGTACCAACTGCACGATAAGGTCTTTGTGTACCTCGATGACCTTCTGGTCACATCCTCCACTCTGGCCGAACACTTCGAGTTGCTACAGCAGGTTGCTGGATATCTGACGGATGCCGGTCTAACAATCAATTTGACCAAAAGTAAGTTTGTGTTGAAAGAAGTCGACTATTTAGGTTATATTGTGGGTGATGGTTGCCTCCGTACAAACCCAGATAAATGTAAAGCTATTCTGGAGTACCCTATTCCGAAAACGACGAAACAGATTAGACGTTTTCTGGGGATGTGCGGATGGTACCGTCGCTTCATTCCAAATTTTGCCTCTTTAGCTTCTTCTCTCACCGATCTTACTGGTAAAAACACTAAAGTATGTTGGTCTGCAGCTGCTGATTCTTCTTTTAACGCTCTCAAAACCGCCTTGTCAACTGCCCCAGTTTTGACGCATCCTGATTATACAAAACCCTTTTTTATTCAGTGTGATGCCAGTGCCGTTGGGGTCGGTAGTGTCTTATTTCAGGTGGACGCCGAGAGGGTGGAGCGGCCCATTGAGTTTTATTCACATAAGCTCAATGCGGCGCAGCGAAACTACTCGGTGACCGAGCTGGAATGCTACGCTGCCGTCCTCAGCGTGCGAAAATTTCGTCCCTACGTGGAAGGCTATCCGTTCGTCATTTACACTGACCATTCCAGTTTACGCTGGCTAATGAGTCAAAAGGACCTCTCCGGACGTTTGGCGAGATGGAGTCTTAAACTCCAAGCGCTGGATTTTCAGATTGGATACCGAAAAGGTTCAGTTAACATTGTACCAGATGCGTTGTCTCGAGCTTTTCCGGATGAATCCGCTCCTTGTGCGGATGAGTCTGGGAGTAAGAGCACGCCTGATCCTGGTGCCCAATTTGAGGATCCAGCCTTGCCGAGTAAAAACATCGACTCTTCTGTGAATGCGTTAATACCTTCTTTCGTCCCCATTTTGCACGTTGATCAAAACTCGGTTGCGTTCCAAGATCCAGATTACGTCGATCAAATCGCGAAAATTCGAAGCTTAAAAGATTGTTCGCACAATTATAAAATCCAGGATGATAAACTGTTAATATTCCCTTCGTTTGGTTTTAAATATATGGATACCGATTTGTCGAATTGGAAACTTGTTATTCCGAATTCATTAACTCAATCGCTTATCGAACAGGCACATGTACCTCCCACTTCAGCACATTTAGGCGGCAGCAAAACCCTCGAGCGCCTTCAGCGTCAATTTTTCTGGCCTCAGATGGCAAAGCAAGTTAAACAATACGTTGCTGGCTGCGCTAAATGTAAAATGAACAAAGCTGTTAATTTCTCCACACAACCAGCCATGGGAGCTCTGGTCACGTCGACTCGCCCGTTTCAAAAACTGTATGCTGATTTTTTGGGTCCGTATCCACGTTCGAAACTCGGGAATACTTGCATTGCTATCGTTCTGGATCATTATTCCAAATTTGTAGTTGTAAAACCCTTACGCGAAGCGTCTGCCTCTTTATTATGTCGATTTTTGGAAAACGAAATATTCCTGTTGTTCTCGGTACCTGAAGTCATTACTTCTGACAATGGGAAGCAATTTACCTCGAATTTATTTAAGGATTTGTTGTCTAAATACGGTGTAACACATATTCGTACGCCGGTGTATTGCCCCAAAGCAACGCATCCGAGCGTGTTAATAGAACGTTAATTGCCAGCATTCGGTCATATTTGAGCGATCACGACCATAATTTGTGGGACAAAAATTTGCAAGAAGTTGCGGCTGCTTTACGTAATGCCATACACGATTCGATACATTACTCCCCTCATTATGTCGTGTTCGGTCAACATATGTCGATGCATGGTTCGGATCACTCATTGCGACGGTTACTCGATGAACATGATCCCAGCGAAGTCCAGGTATGGGCTAAGCCAGATCGAGTAAACCTTCTAAAGGATCGTATAACCCATTACTTACGCGTAGCACACGAAAAGGGGGCTCAACATTATAACCTACGTAGTAATAAGCGCTCTTTCCGAGTCGGTCAATCTGTTTTTATACGATCGTTTACTTTGAGCGATGCACCGAATAAATTTTCCGCTAAATTGGCTGGTAAATTCAAACCCGCGATTATTACCAGCAAAGTCGGACAAGTGGCGTACGCAGTCGAAGATTTGAATGGCAAATCATTAGGCACGTATCATGTAAAAGATATCCGCACATGACACATGCTTCACTCTATCGCAATATTAGTTTGTCACGGTACAATGGGTGTACATTTCCATTAAATTGTTTTTCATTTTCGTATTGTTTGTTGTAGGCCCGGCTTATGAGACATCTCAGGGTGTGGGACGTTCCCACGTTTGTTACGATTACATGATCGTAACAAGCGCTGTTTGATTTTATTCCCCTCGGTTTGTGTCCTCGCTTTCGGAGTTGCTTAATGTTTGTGCACGTCGTGGTGATGACGCGAGGGTGAGTGAGATGAAGAAAGAGAGAACAATGCGCATCGAATGGGTGTGTAAAGCAAAACATTCCATAAGAATGTTTTTCTTATATGCCTCTCGTTTACATCAATGCGAATTGATGTAAACGAGAGACAGAGAAGAAAGACAATTCTTCTGGAATGTTCTGCGCGTCGTTGTGCGGGGCAAGAATTTTTTTCTTGGTAGTCAGTCGAGTTTTGGATTGTTGATAAGTCGTTCGAGTTTGTAATTTTGGAGTTGAGTTTTGATTTTTGAGTAGTGAGTCGAGTTTTGGATTGTTGATAAGTCGCGTTTTGTTTGAAAATCTCGAAAAATTATGGTACACAGAAATTATGGTCATAGAAGACATTAAATTATTTCATTAAAACGTAAAATTAAGTAAATCACATTTACTGGTGAGATATAATAAATAATTATAAAAAAAAAAAAACAACAAATTGGTTTTATTAAAGTGAAAAGGTTAATTTTCTTGAAACTTTAAATGTGTTTTGGTTTTTATTTTTCATAAAATTCTTGTGAGACCGCCATCATTGGAAACTTGAAATTTTGTTCAATAATAGTTTAATTTGTTTATCAGTGCAAAGTAAAATAGTTTTTGCTCGACACCACAAATGAGAATTATAGTGGGTGATTGTATTAAAAATATAAATACTTTTTGCGAATTTTTGGGGACTCAATAAAAATATACGGCGGGAAGACGCCCAACAAAAACGGCCTATCGAGGCAAATTTGGTTTACGGCGCAAAGACGCCCAACAAAAAACGGCCTATCGAGGCAAATTTGGTTTACGGCGCAAAGACGCCCAACAAAAAACGGCCTATCGAGGCAAATTGGTATCGGGGAAAAGCCCCGCAACTTCCGACCGCACAAGGTCGCTGCATACGGGTGGCCAACCGGCCCCTCGTGTTTTTTTTGGTGTTTTATTTGGTATCGGGGAAAGGCCCCGCAACGTTCGACCGCACAAGGTCGCTGCATACGGGTGGCCAACCGGTCCCTCGTGTTTTTGGTGGTTTTTTGTGTAACGGTGAAAGGCACCGCAACGGTCCGGGTGTGGCATCACCACCTGTGGCATGACGGCCGCGCAAGGCCGCAACGGTATTTTTTTTAAGATATATTAAGGTACCATTTTTCATTTATATTTTTTTTAATTTTTTTTGATTTTATTTTTTTTATATATTTTATTAAATTTTTTTTAAATATTTTTGTAATCGAGCGCCGCACAGCGGGTGCACGCTCGGTGTGTATCGTTCTCTCTCTCTCTCTCGCTTCTCTTGGTGCGGGTGGAGGGGGAAGTTGTTTGCCGGTTGTTGTTGTTTTTCTTGTTTTTCTAAAATAATAATTAAATGAATTATTAAATTTTTTCGGTGTGGTGTGATGGGAGCGGAAACTCCCTCTGTGTCGGCGTAGTGTTTGCGGTCCCTTGGTGCCCGCATCCGATTCCGTAACCAGGGTTTGTCCCCGTTTGAATACGGATGGATGCGCGCACCAAGGCACCGCTCTCGGTTTATAATTTCGTTGTGTTCGTTCCTCAGGTTCCGGCCGACGAGTTTCGGCGGAACTCCGGGTACATCTTTTGATTATTTGCGTTCCCCTAACTTTCTGTATGATCACGGTGTAAGCCAGGAGCCCTGTATGCCTCAAACCCCACGACCTTCGCACTTCTCCGCTGAGAACGTAGCCGGCAAAAATCACCGTGGAGGCCTCTGCAGGTGCTTAGTGATATCTGCAGGTTGGCAGTAGCCAGCCTGTAACAACATAATCATAATTTTACAAGAAGGTGAGTATCAGGTAGGCAAGACAATTTATTTTTCTTAAATTTTATATTGCATATTAGCTTGCAAAAATATAATAAAATGTTGAAAACTACAACATATTCCGGTCATCAGTCTCAGGCATCAGTTTAGCCTTGCGGATTGAACTTTGGCATAAAATAGCAGCACTAAAGACAGGTCGATGGAATGTCGAAGTTTTAGAAAGATAAAGCATCACTGCTCATAGTTCACTTCGCGAAAGATGGTTGGCTCGCAACGAACGAAGCACTCCAACCGAATATATCCGTGCTAGGCAAGCTACGACTAAATACAGACGAAGCGCGAACATATGAGATCATGCGACGAAAACATCAGCTTCCATGCGGAACCAGTAAATCCAAGAGACTTTATTGTTAATGGCAAGAATCTTAATTAAGACCTCCACCCAAGGAGTAGAGCTATCAAAACCCGGAATGGGGAGCTGAGAACAAAGGTAGCCGATGTTCTCTCAGTATGGCAAACCTATTTCCAAAATATGCTAAATAAGAATGACGAAGTGACTCCCATTAGAATAATTAATCCGCCAGAAGAAGTCTTTGTCGAATATCCCACAGCAATGCACGTAGATGTAGTTATTAGTAGATTGAAAAATAGAAAGACACCCAGTTTTAACAGAATCCCGTAGAATTTATTCAGCTCGGAGGCACTACTCTTGCGTCAAATCAGTTCCATCTCATTATCGCTATTTGAAACCTAGAAGTGCTGCCATAGGTTTGGAAGATCGCACTCATATGTCCGCTACACAAAACAGGCGACCGTCTTAAATGTGGAAACTAGTGACGCAAAGCTCTATTGAACACTTGCTACAAAATGTTGACTTATCAGAATCATCCAAATCAATGTTATTGCGATCTATTACGTCTAACTCAGTCGTGCAGGCTCGCCCTTTATAAAGTACTCATGAGATATGTGTTGGCTTCCGGAAGCGAGAGCTGGCCCTGACACCTAATGACTTGTAAAAACTAGAGAGATTAAGATAAGACGTAGAAGCTATTTCAACAATTTTTATCAGTCCCTTCGACATCCTTCACACAAAAAATTTCCTATTTACTTTCAAGTTACAAACCATGTCTTTCGGTTAAAATTTTAATCTTTATCGATTTTTAAATGACACAAACAAAAATTATTAACATTTTCTAGACCCATCGATATTTAAAGTCGGTAAACGATTAATAAAATTTAAATTTGATTGGAATAGGCTTAAAAATGTTGTTTATAGCCGACGTTTCAACGGTATGTTCTGTCTTTCTCAAGAGAATTTTATGCAAACAAATTAAGATTGAATAAAAAACAAAGCTTATTATATATATCATGAATTGATTAATGAAATCTTTTAATAGAAGTAAATTACAAAATATGATAAATTCTTGGCGAGATTCCTTTAGCATTTGATTGAAATTGAACGTACAACGTTCAATTTCAACGATTGTAGGTTTTTACAGTACAAAAAATTACTTCTATTTAAAAAAAATAACACAAACAATAATTTTTAAAGTTGATTTTGCTTCCGATTAATACGAACGGTTGGTTTATCGTAAATTATTGCATATTCTTTTATAAACGTAATCGTATGTTTGTAATGCGCTTGTTTTGCAAAATTAAATAAAATACCTCACTGATTTAAAATAAATAAATAGTCAAATAATAATGCATTTTGTTAAGATCATCATGCGGGAAGTTAATGTGTCTAATACCATATCGTAGGCACAACAATTGCGCACTACTCGCAAAACATACTCCTGGAAGGACCGAGAGCAAATAATAAACATTTTATTTTCATATTTTTGTTTTTGATGACACTGAAAACAAATACATTTAATTAATTAATTTTATTTAAAATTAAAGTTAATAATATAAAAATAATTTCCTCTACGCTAATTTCATTTTTTTCCAAAAACAAAACTAAAAATGTAGAAAGACAAAATCTAAACATGTTGTAAACGTTAACGATTTATTCAACCAATATTAAATTACGGACTCTACTCGCAAACAAACACAATAACACAAGGACAGGGCTTTTGCACAAAAGGCGAGAAGCGAGTTTACGTTCGATTTCTCGCCTTTTAGTTTTGTCCGACAGCTTTTTAGCGATTATGCACAAATCGACAAAAGTAAAAGGCGTGAAAATTGAGCAACTACGGATTTAGCTGTCAAAATTTCATTTTGTGTTTAAAAGTATTTATGTCATTTTGCTGTTTAGTGTTATGTTCAAACTTTTTTTTAGATTTTAGTAATATTTTAATAAACTAAGATAAATTAGGAGTCTTATAAACTTTATGTATATATTTAATTTACGTAATATTTAATCTAAAGATTCCAGGCCTGGGATTTTGCACACAGTGAGTCGCCTTTTTTGAGTGACTTGTAACTAAAAGCGAGTAAAAGTGATTATGCACTATGCGTGTAGATACTCGCTCTCGCTTTTATTTCCGACCATGTATATTGCATAGTGAGAAAAAAGGCGACAAGATTTTTAAGTTATATTTTCATACTCGTATCGTACTAAACGTCAAAAAGTAAAGTATAAAGTTTGAATTGGATGTCGGTAAGATAATACATACTGCCAATATATATTTTTATTTATTTTTTATTTTGTCATTTTTATATTTTTCAGTATTTACTCGTACATACATATTTTCATCATGGAACGAATAACAAAAAGACAAAAAACCACGTTGATACATTTAATAAAATACAATATCCCTTATACTATTAATTAAATTAATTATGAAACCTTTCGGAAGACCATATAGTTCCTGGAATCTTTAGATTAAATATTATGTTCATTAAATATATACATAAAGTGTATAAGACTAATTATTAACTACCTTGTATCATCGATGTCAAAAGGATTTAAATCATCGTTAAGGCGAGACCGGATAATTCTCATATTATTTTTTTTTATCAAAAACAATAGCAATGGGCAAATTGTCCATTGTTCACTAGTATAATTATTTTAAAGTTATTAAAATATTACTAAAATCGAACAAAAATTGAAAACAACACTAAACCGCATAACACAAATAATTGTTGTTTATTTGACACAAATAATTTTAAACACAAAATAACATTTTTACAGCTAAATCTGTAGTTGCTCAATTTTCTCGCCTTTTACTTTTGTCGATTTGTGCATAATCGCTAAAAAACTGTCGGACAAAACTAAGTCGCTTCTCGCCTCTTGTGCAAAATCCCAGTCCAGGAACTATATCGACTTCCGAAAGGTTTAATAATTAATTTAATTAATAGTACAAGGGATATTGTATTTTATTAAATGTATCAACGTGGTTTTTTGTCTCTTTGTTATTCGTTCCATGACGAAAATATGTATGTAAATACTGAAAAATATAAAAATGACAAAATAAAAAATAAATAAAAAATAAATAAAAATATATATTGGCAGTATGTATTATCTTACCGACATCCAATTCAAACAAACTTTATACTTTACTTTTTCACGTTTATTACGATACGAGTATCAAAATATAACTTAAAAATCATGTCGCCTTTCTTCTCACTATGCAATATACATGGTCGGAAATAAAAGCGAGAGCGAATGTCTACTCGCATAGTGTATAATCACTTTTACTCGGTTTTAGCTACAAGTCGCTCAAAAAAGGCGACTCGCTGTGTGCAAAATCCCAGTCCAGATTTGTACATTTCCCCCACAAAAATTTAAAAATTTACAGACGTATTTTAATGAGCAATATTAACTTAAATAAGGATACGTTTAGTTTTTTAATATAATTTTTAAATAAATAATTAACAGTTTTGAAAAGAAAACAAGCTTTAAGCTTGTTCAAATTGAAATAAATCAAAAATTTTAAAATAAATAAAATGTTACACTAAAGGTACTAACAGATAACCAACAATTTGTTTTTATAAGTTTCTAAGTGAAAGTATACATACGTACGTACAAAATATACTTAAATATGTCCTGCTAACTCCACACATATGAAATAAACAATACTAACTAAAGATGAATTGGTAGTTTTTACTAAGTATAAATGTGTTGGTGCAGAAACAAACAAAAAATTAAAAAAAAAAATCATATTTACATTGAATTGTTAGTGTAACCAACACAAACTTCTTTAATTATTTTTATATAGGTATCTATCAACGAGAGTTAGAGCAGGACTTGATTGATTGATTGATTAATTGGACTGTAGAACCAAGTACTGGACAAGTGTCCCGGATAACGCCGGGCCTATTCCTACAGCCTGTTTACATATAACAATAGGAAGGATAGGAAAGGTTTTTTTGTTGGGACAGAACGACCCGGTTTCAGACACCTAGCGATCGAACGGTACAGCACAATTCTAACCTACTTCTAATCTACTAGAGGAAGGATAAAGGCTTACTAGGTTTAATTAATAATGATGGTATTGGTCTTCAACAATTGCTTCTCTAAATCAGCAACCTGAGAACAAAATATTATTATTTCACGTGCATCTGGAAACTTCCTGAAATTTAATTCTGCATTAATAAATTCCGGCTTCCTAAACAGAATTGATTGACTGAATATTACAAACACCTTAATAAAGTTGATAGTTAGTAACACAATGACAACACAATTCTAATCTACACAATCAACAATTAATATTTGAAAGAAATATTATTTCACAAGCATTTGCAGATTTCCTGAAATTTAATTCTAAATTAATATTTTCCGGCTTCCTAAATAATATTGATTCTGATTGATTGATTCTGAATGTAAAACCAAGTTCTTACACAGGAGCTCCCGGGTGACGCCGGACACTCTTTTTTACATATAACAAAACCGAAGGATTGTATAGGTTAATTAAGTGGGACAGAATCGGCCCGGTAACAGACACCTAGGTATAGCCGATAGTTAGTAACATAAAGGCAACACAATACTAAACTACTAGGGGAAGGATAAAGGTTTAATAGGTTAAACCGTTAACGATGGTATTGGTCATCAATAATTGCTTCTTCAGCAATCTAAACCTAAGGAAAAATGTTATTATTTCATATGTATCTGGAAATTTTCTGAGATTTTATTTTATATTAATATTTTTGGGCTTCCTAAACAAAATTGATTGATTGAATCGGCACGGTTATATACACCTAGATAAAGTCAACAATTAATAACACAATGACAATATAATTCTAATCTACACAATCAGCAATTAAAAATACAAAGAAATATTATTTCACAAGCATCTGCAGGTTTTCTGAAATCTAGTACTAAAGTAATGTATTAGTGCTATCCAAATCATATAAAAATTTATTAATTTAATTCTCTCCTCCTGCAATTCCACAACTTACCATAGAATTTCCTGAAACCATAGTTAATTGAATAGTACAAAAATAAATAAAAAAACATTAGAGGATTAGGATTGGAATGTAATGGAATAATCTAAGCACCTATTTTTTAATTTTTGTTTTATATTTTATTCATTTATAGAAGTTCTATCTTTAATATTAATATATTGTTGGACCGCCATTTGCTTTTATTACACCGGTACACCTCCGATTTATTGTATTCGATAAATTTTTCAAAGTCGTAGGAGGTATGGATTCCCAAATCGTCATGAATAAACTTTTTAAACCTTGAATCGATTCTGGGCGCTTTTTTTGGTACTTCTAGCTTCATTATAGGCCAAATATTTTGAATTGGATTTAAGTCTGGACTATACGGGGGCCAGCTCAACACATCGATACTTCTTTCTCTGAAGTACTTTTTTATCTTTAAATGAAGAGATAAGAAAAAAAACAAGTTTTTAACAAATTATTTATGTTTATCTGAAAGGCAATTTTTCTATCTACAATTCAAAGTTAATAACTCACAACTTTGGCGGTATGGCACAGAGCGTTGTCTTGTTGAAAAATAAATTTGTAAGTCTCGCCAAAAAGCATTAACACAGGAGGCTCAAATTCGCTGTGTAGGACCTGCAGATAAACAGCTGCTGTAATGCTGGAATTAAGGAAGCACAATCGACCGGTTTCATTTCCAGAAAAGCATCCCCAGACCATAATTCCTTAATTTTTCGGTGGAAGTCTTAAAAGACATTCGTTGCTGAGCCTCTCGCCCGGTTTTCTGCTTACGATAATTCTTCCATCTCCAACATGCAGGTTGATTTTTGATTCATCGGAGAAAATCACATCATTCCACATAGCAAACGTTTTTTTTTCACTAATAATGTGAACTCAGGCTTCTGGACTGGTTTAAGTGCTCTCAAACCAGCTTTAACAAGTCTTTTTCTCACTAAGCTGGCTGAATTTTTTTTTCTCGTTGCTCGCTCAACATCCCGTCTTATGTCCGATGAAGTTTTAAAACGGTTCCAACGACATTGTAATATTATGAACTGATCTTCCACTGGCGTTGTCTTTCTGGGCCTTCCAGAGCCTTTCTTTCTTTGTGTACTGCCCAACTCTCGCATTTTTTTAAATATTCCACGCGACAGTACCGTAGAGATCTCTCACTACAAAGAGAAAGATAGATGCTTCCTCTTATGTATAGTTCATTCGTCTGTTTAGTTAGTTGTATTTATACCACGAGCGATGCCAGTCGCATAATATAAAAGTAAAGCGTTTCATTGAACCCTACAATGGAGACGAGGATAAACAATATATAAGGAAAAGTTGTTAGAAATATTATATACACGTATAGTTTAAATAGAAAAAAGGAAAATTCATTGGAAAATACAAACTATTAGTGTAAACATTATTATTGCGGTATAAATGTAGGTAAAATTATTATAATGGAATATTTGTATGTATGTGTGCGTGCATTATATTCGATAAACTGTATCGAACAAATGAAAATATAATTTCAAATTGCTATTGAAAAGTATGTGTAGTGTGCATGCGTACGTAATTTTAATTTTGAACGTTTTATGCTATTATAATATATAAATTTATATTACGTTGTAAAATGCGTAAAATTTCACTATGTTGTGTACCTAATTATTGTGAAATTACTCTTACGTAGGAGTTTGTACATGTGCACATATAAAATATAATATTAGTAAAATATTATAAATGTAGCTATATATACATATAAATAATAAAGTTTTGTTATTTAAATAAATTTGCAAATTACACCCGAATGGTAAAAAAAATATATATGATGAAAAATTCCTGAAATCACAAATTTTTGTAAGTCATGTTTTAATTTTATGATTTTTATGTTTTGAATGTGTAGCCTTGATTGAAAAAAAAAATTTGAAATACTTTAATATTTTTTGTTGTTGTTGTTGTTAAAGATTTAGGGTGTCAAATTTTGAGAAAAACTATAATCATGATGTTGTTTATATGTCAATAAAAAGAAAAATAATTGTCCGATAATTATGATTTTAGGCTCATGTTAAAGGAAAGTTAATAAGGATTTCTAAAAAAATATAAAAATAGTATATTGTTTAAATCCTTCTTCTCTAAATTTCCTGCCAAATTGTTCTTTTTAAATTTTCTCAAAAACCTATTTTTTTTTTTTTTCTAGAATTCGATTATTAATATTTTACAGCATATCAAAAAACTAGAATACCGTTATTTTTTGTTTTCTTGCAAAATTCGTTTTAGTAAGAGAAGCATTTCATTTTTATATGGAAAAACTGTATTTCAGTGGATATTTCTCAGTGTTTTGAAATTGTTTACAAAAAGGATAGTCCAGTTAAATTATTAACACTAGATATACCGACAATTTGACCATACCTATTTCTACCGACACCAGTCAAAATGGTTTCCGGTCTTAATGTATTTTAAAAAAATTATAAATTACTTCAATTAAGTTAATTGTAATATATTATATTAATTATAACTATATTTATTAGTTAATTGAACATAATAAGTAGTAAAAAAATAAGGTGAAGTAGTAAATTGAAAATATAAATTTTAAAACCAGTCATTTTGACTGGTGTGGTAAATCTAGAGTTAATATTTATTATTCAAATTTAATTACATATATTTAAAATTTCAAACCCAAATTCTTTTGATAATTTTATTTTATTGTTTAACATTAAATCTTATTCAAATTACAATTTAAATTTAACATAATCGTCAGAATTAGAATCTTTTTTACATTTCAAATAGCCATCCTCTGTTGGAATAACTGCATGGAAACCGTGAGTTCCTTTAAATTTTCAAGCCTAGTTGCAAGTTTGATTTGCTTGGATTTATGTTCTGCGTCTGAACAAAATCCAAAATTGATATCTGTCTTCAACGTTTTAGCCCATTTAAATAATTCATCTGCATTGGTTATTGTACTGCTGTATTCCATTGTGAGACTAGCTCTGGATGCCATTCTTTTGATGGTACCTCCTACTCCATCACATGGACCTTTTCCATGAGCTGTTGCATGGAAATACCATTCACAATCAACTCCAAAATCCTCTTTGTGTTTTAAGATGTTCTTAAAATTTTTCTTATTTTTATAATGCGTGACTGCCCCATCGGTAATATAATAAATTTTAGATAAACTGGATATTTTAGTTTTCAAGAACTGCTCAATTTTTCAATGAATAAGTGAACCGCTACAGTATCGTGGTGAAGACAATCCGATATTATAATGAAGGTGTGGTGAAGTAATTTGCATCCAAATTTTGGTAAATTACAAATGGATGAATAGTCGCTTGCTTATTATTCCAATGAAATCCTTGTGCGGCATTTTGCATTATAAATGCATAATTTTCTACAAAATCACATAAAACTATCACCTCCGTAGACTTCAGCGACAATTTTTTATTTTTTAAGAAGTTGGACTGCTGAAGTGAAATGAAGCAATGAGGTGACAGATTCTTCAGCTTATTCATGAAATAATCCAGAAATTCATCCGTCGGTTGAGAAAAGGTCTACAGATTGCACCTATCGGTAGAAACCCACTGACTAAATTTTAACTTCGCATCCTCGCAGCCATGTTCCCGAAATGCATTTTTCAAATATTCTTTAAAGTTATCCAGTCCTGGGCAGCTTTCGCATTGTAGAAGGTAACATGTTGGTGTAGGCTCATCACATAAAATATTTGAAATACAATCCCGGTAGTGCGCTATCTTTCCGTTGGTAATAGTTTCAATTTTGGTGCCATAAATAATTAATTTTACATTTTGATGTATGACACACGCAGACTGTGTGCGTTCCACTACTACCTGGTTGTACACAGTATTTTTGTCGAAGTAGTGAAAATTTAGAAAAACCAATTTTTTTTAATTCGTCATCCTGATACATGGTCTTATACCCTTCGTAGCACTCTTTCAATGTACACATCATTAGCCGCTTTTGAACTTTAACTTTATCGACTGTTAAACAATCGTTTTTGCCTGGCATTAACCGACTAACATCATCATCTATTGATCATCTATTAATAAGATAATACTGCTTGCTTCAGCTCATCACTTATTCGTTTTCCTACTTTAGCTGCTGGACGACTTAGTGGACCATTCTTATCTCGTAGATCTTTAGCGGTTTGCACCATATGTTGCGTTGCCTTGAACTCATTCTGGATTTCTTGAATGGTTAATGATTTTGGCAATATAGTAAGTAGCTGAATCTTATCACTGGTTTTCTCCAGTTCTTCGAGTTTAGCTTTTAGATCACTAATCAATTCATCATATAGTGCAACCTTCTTTTGATCTTCGGTTGACTGATTCGAAAGTGGCACGATTCCCGGAACCAAAGATGTTGATGGTGTTATTGAAGCTAAATCTATTACTTTTTGCTGCTGATGTTTTGGCCTGGCTTCTAACGTACTCGGATATATAGGAGACACTTCATTCATTTTTTCCAAAACGGACACATTTTTTAAATAACACTCTTCACTATCACTGCTATTATCGTTATCGGCTACAATATATCGTTTACAACACTTTCGAAATTTATCCATTATCAAATTTAGCGCACTAGTGCTTATTTATCCACTTAAACTTACACTCAGTTTAACACACTGTTACTTTTTCAAATTTTAAAAAATCTTACTCCTTATTTAAAATGTTGTCTACAATTCACAATGTCAACTAATCAAAAATTTTAATTTTTACTCCTATTTATATCAACAATGTTCTATTTTTGTTTTCAAAAGAATTACTCATCGTTTAACAGGTACGCCTGCGTCAAGTAAAAATAATCCACCCTCAATAAAAAAGGGGGAAACAACATTTTATTTAGTCTTTTATAAAATAACCCAAAAAAAAGAAAAGGAATTTATGGTACTACGACTAACCAAACGATATAAACCAGGGGGTGGCACCTCATAATTCTGTGACTCATACTTAAATATGACTTAAAATGTACAATAAATAAAATACAAAACATACAAATTAAGTGAACTACCACTTTTGTAAACAATTTCAAAACACTGAGAAATATCTATATAGCTTTCCATATAAAAATGAAATACGTCTCTTACTAAAACGATTTTTGCAAGAAAACAAAAAAATAACGCTATTCTAGTTTTTTGATATGTTGTAAAATATTAATTATCGAATTCTAGACATTTTGGCGGGAAATTTAGAGAAGAAGGATTTAAACAATATACTATTTTTATACTTTTTAGAAATCCTTATTAACTTACCTTTAACATGAGCCCAAAATCATAATTATCGGACAATTGTTTTTCTTTTTATTGCGATAAATACAATACCATGATTATATATATATATATATATATATATATATATATATATATATATATATATATATATATATATATATATATATATATATATATATATATATATATATATATATATATATATATATATATATATATATATATATATCTGCGGCCAACATGCTAATCACACTATAATTGTTAACATTGTAGACACAGATGCCACAATATAATTATGGGCACTGTAGAAACAGTTTATAACAAGTTACCCGTCAAAAATGACGTAAATATTTTTAAGAACTCTAAGTATAAGACAGTAATTTATTTATTACAAATAAAATACATTCCTTTTTTATGGGGATAAGGAGTGTTGTTCTTGAAAGTCAATATAACAGCCCAAATGCCGACCTGGTTGGTAGGTTGGTAGTTGCTACAATAACCGGTCCTTAAAGCAATGAGTATACAATAAAAGTGAAAACTAACCCCAACTGCTCAGTTGACTAATAAACCCCAATGGTCAGACGACCATTGCAAGGTCCAACCGTAAGAAGCTCAAAATTGACTAGATCACCTAGACAAATACATTCCGCGACTCAGCGAGAAAATTCTGAATTAAGTAAAAGACTTAGTTAAATAGAAAAAATGGCATCCCAACTTAGGAACAACATCGCTTATTTAAAGAAAGAAAATGAGAGACTAAAAAAGGCCAAATACACTGATGTTCTGCAAACTCCTCTTACGTGTTGTAATGAAAATAGCACGATCTCCTGTTTTGACGCTGAGCTTCATACAGATAATGAGGAACTTGTATGAGAAACTGATAACCCCATGGTATGTTAGAAACGACAACCTTAGGAATTTAACGATGGAATACCTCAGACAAGCAAGGAAACACGTACTGCGATTACCTCGGCTTGAAAATCCAGACATACGTCGTATTTGGACACCACCAATGCAGTGACAAAATTTCAATGGCAGGTACCGTTGGAGTTGGGCAGTTCTAATTATAATAAACAAATAATTGGAACAGAGGTAAGAAATAGATTATTCTTCATCAACCAAGAATCATATTTAAGATAGAAAAATTATTAATTGATCTTTGAATCAGTTGTAATATTTATTACATTAAAACAAACAAATTATTTTATATTTCATTATGTTACACATTAAATATATAAGCTTTAATGTTTGTTATATGTTATAACAATATCTCTACCAAATTCAACCACGACTCTAATGGTGCGCTTAACAATATTTTCCATCACTTTTTGACGCAGTTCGGACTGACTATATTTGAAATGCGGTTGGTTTGCAACATTCCAATTCTAGAATTGTCAAAAGCTTCATGACCATGTGGTCAAGTCGCAAGATCCCTGCGGCCATTTGACCTTGTTGTTTCGAGAGATAATATTATGCACCGGAAATTTTGACCTCAATAAGGCTATACACAATTTTGTATTATGTCACGATAACGTTCATGGTTTACCTTAACAGAGTTATCGGCAATATTTTCAAAGAATCATGATGACTCTACCACAAAAGTGGTGATCATATTATGTTTGTAATATTATGTTTGTCGTTTAATTTTATTATTAATTTGGTACTTATATATATATATATATATATATATATATATATATATATATATATATATATATATATATATATATATATATATATATATATATATATATATATATATATATATATAATATTGAAGTTTTGCTGTTTATTTATATATTCATTAAGGTTTTATATGTTTATGTGAGAATATTAAATTGACTGTATGCAATGATTTCCAATTGGGATTTTATTGGTTTGAAACCACTTCCAGATATATTTATAAATTTTCTTGTTTCATTGTTCATTCCAATGTTTTGATCTTAATACTTACGTAGATATCGTACGAATATTTAAGGTTATTTTAATTTTGTTATGATTTCATGTATATCATTAAATATATGTCAATATTATAATTATTAATGCTGTGTGCCTGACACCGACTTTTTCGACTAAATTGGTGACTTTTCTAAATGGTTGGTTAGTTAACATCAAGTACTAATAGATGGCAGTGGCAACAAAAATACAAGCTGTGTTTGACTAAATTGAGGATTGGTGTCTTTTCTTTTCAAACGTCAAACTATATGAACAAAAAAATATTTCACACAAATCGAAATAAACTACATATATACGAGTATAATAAATAATAATGCAAATTGAAGACGATGCAATTGAGATTGAAGATGATATGGTCTTATCATTATTTATTAATGTAATAATAAACTATGAAGAACTATAAAGAAGAAAAAAATATTACATAAACGCTGGCAGGTCAAAAAAATTTAACCTAGAATTGGTATCAATAGATTATTACGTATAATCTCTTATTTCAGCCAGACAGAACATTCGTAAAACACTATAATTGTGAAATATACCGACAAATACTAACCGGTGACGACCGTTTTATTAAATAACACATTCACGTATCCGCGAAATCACTTCACAGAATGTTATTGGCATTTAACCAACATAATCTGGGATACTGCATGGAATTCAAATTGTGCGTATTATTGGCTTGCGTGTGGGTCCAGTTACAGGGTGACGAGTGTATCTTTTGAAATTTCTTGGTTCTCTGTTCGGATAATTATTCACAATATGTTGGATTTATTCAATGGCATTAAAAAAAATATTATAAAGCTTCCAGCATTTGGCGAGCTTCAAGAACTTGGCCATCATTTCAACTCGAGGGAAAATACAAACATATTCTCAAAAGCTGTAAGTGCTATTGAAGGGTGCCATGCAAAAATTATGGTATCCACGAACTCGCATGACCAGTATATAAACCGAAAGTTGGATTATAGTCTAAACGTAATGGCCATATGTGATAGCCATGGAAAATTTAAAAATGTTGTTGTTGCTTAACATGAGTTCTGCTTAACAGTAATAAATATCGGTCTGGTAAATTTCCTCCACTTGGGTATTACTTGCTAGGGGATAGTGGATATAAATGCGCTTTGACGCCTGTGCCTATAATAACACCTTTTCGTCAAGATCGTGTACTGACCTCTCAAGAAAGCCACTTTAATTTGTTGCATAGTCGAGCAAGAAGCATTGTAGAGAATGCTTTCGGGCGAATGAGAACAAGGTGGCGACAACTTTTCTGAAAAGCTTAGATTTAAAAATAGAAACTTCTATAAAAACAATAATGGCATGTTGTGTCATGCACAATATTTGTCTAACTGATGGTATAGATTCGGAGGGAACCACCGAATTTTTGTTAGGAAACGAGATACCACAGCATAACGTTCAGCACATTGATGAAGAGACTGCTCTAACATTCCACAACTCGTTACTAACCCAAACGTAAGTTGTACACAATGAGAAATAAATTACAACAAGCGAATTGATAATAAATATATTGTATTTCAAGATAATTTATTTAGAAAATAAATATAATAAATAAAATAAACATATTTCATTTTTAAAATAAAATAATAATAATTAAAGTTTAATAATAAAGACTAATCACATTTAATTCATGTTACATCATATCACATTTAATTCATGTAACTGGTATTTTAATCTTCTTCGCTACTATCATCGGCGGTTATATTATGTTTAATTGCCATGTATTTAATAAAGGTTTTTTCTGCGTGTCGCATTAATTTCGCACCTTTACCTAGCAAAGTGGAGTGGGAAGAACTGCGCATGAAGAGCTCTCATTCCGCGAAGTAGATGGCATGTTACTTGACTCATTACGTGATGTAGAACACTCGCGGTGCGGTATCAAAAACCTTCAGCGGATTAATATTTTGTAGAGCGGACGCGTAGTCGTGTATCAGTTCAAAATAAGGCCATATTAGAGGCGCTGGCCCTTCGTCCGCTGTCCTTAAGCCAGTCTGAGGCTCAATTATCGTCTATATCAAATAAAAATTATCGGTTTTCAATAAAATTGGCAAACACTACTATAAAATATAGGTACCACCTGCCTTGTATTTGGCCATGATGTTCAACCACTTTTTCTTTAATTTGCCCCAATCATCATCAATTCCTGCTTCTGCTCCCACCATCCTACAAAAATGTGTACGTACACATTTATAAAAGTACATAAGATAAATATAATACAATTATTTACTCCCAACTGCTCCTCAAATCGTAAAATTTTCCAGTAAACATGTTATCCATTTTTGTACGAGCTTTTATAAACTTAACAGTTTCATCGTACGTCCCCAACTAGCATCATACATCTAATTAGTTGTTGACAACCAATTCTTGGAAGTTACAGAGTTGTCACAACCAGTAATTGTGTCTGAAATGGTTGTCAGATTTGGCAAAAATGTTGATGGAAGATTATAGTTGTCAAATGGATTGTTCCATGTAATATCCACAACTGATTCGTCGTCATAACCAATGGGCTTGTAAAATTGGTTCGGAAATATGTGGCAACTAATTTAGTTATCGTTTAAGAACAAGTATTAAATGGTTGGCAGAGTTGGTTCGATTAGTTGTGAAATATATAGTTCTCACAACAGGATACAATCACCATTTGAAATCGGATATTAATAGTTCGACACTACAATAGAACTTGGGAATAACCTTCAGACTCGTTTTTGGAACCAAATAGTTGTGCTTTTGTTTGTCATTGTACATTAGATGTGAAAACCGAATTTGCGAACTACATAAATAGCCATTTTATTTATGTGTCAATGTCATATTTGGATAAATGCCATTTAAAAAAAATAGTAATTCAATATAAATTTCAGTGCATGTGGCTCACAATCACAATGTTCTCGCTAAAAATTAATATTTCCAAATGGAAAAAATAAAAATTTAAGAACAGGTTGAAATTCAAGATTTCTAATGTGGAAATGGTTCCTAGTGAAAACATGTCATCTCTTAGAACCATAACGATAATTTAATTAGATTTAGAACCTGTTGCTATTCACCCTCATACTATTTAATAGAAATGAAAAAAAATCCATATTCGTAATAAGAGAAATGACAAACAGTGAGGTTACAATCAATACCAATATAATTTAAAGCCATTTTCGTTATAACTGAGGTAATGTTGGTAAATCGAATAAAAATGTGTGTCGAAGAAAATTGTATGGGAACATGTTGATAATAAAATCTTAGTGTCAAAAAGTATTTGATCAAAAAACTGATTGATGTGTAATGACAACTCAATTATATCCATTTTGTTGCTTAAGCTATTTTGGAAGTTATTGAAATATTCTTCCAGTTCGGTTTGTTGATTATTTATGTATCTTGTAATGTTATTAAATCTTTTTATCATTTCTTGATTTAGATATATTTGATTGTTCATTTGAGTTTTAATAATATTTTGGTTTGACTGTAATGAGTCTATGTGTTTGTTTACTTCGACGTAGTCGTCGTGGTCCATGTTTCCTGTAATACTTTTAACTACGCTTCCTAATCCGTTAATGAGCCCTCTTTTATTTCTACGCAAAGGTTTTATTATTTCTAAGTTATTTATTAAAATATGATATTTTTTCTTCACCAAGGTCATTTTTGTTTTGAATTCCACATATTTTTCTGTTTCATTGGTTATGCTATTTATATTTGTACTAATTAAATCAATATTTCGTTCATAGTCAGTTATATTTACTATATGAATTAATCTAGAATAATTATTAATTATTCTTCCTTTTTATAATTTTAATGGTAAAAGTCCTTTATGGTTGCTCAAATTTTTGATATCTATTTTTTGTCCTATGCTGCACCTGTAAAAGCTAAAAACATTTCCTAATTTTATTTTTTTGTTTATGAACTTTTCTTTTATTGGTATCTACAGTAATTTTGTTATCTTGAACTACTTTATGTTTCACGAATTTATGTGCCAACTTATCTCTTCTATTATCGGCTTCGTAAATACTATCATCATTTTCGAATCAGGTGGGTCATAACGATTTTTATTTAATTTGTCAATTAAATTTTGTTTTGTTTTTAAATTTCGGTCATAAATTAATTTAGCTAGTTTTTCGCATTCCTTTCTATGTTCGGCTAAATAGTCTTGTCGAGATTTTGTCGTTTCTACATTTTGAATTAAGTTCGAATCGTTATAATGTCCTGTAATTAATTCGAAGGGAGTTAATTTAGTTGAAGAGTGTATTGAGTTGTTGTAGGTTAAAACTGCTTCATCAATTATTTTAGAAATTGATTTATTTTTATTTGTATGATAGATTATACGTATTAACTCAGTTAAAGTTGAGTGGAACCGTTCAACTGGAGAGTTTCCCGTTGAATTTTTTGCTGACGTAATATGTAGTTCAATTTTATAAATTTCTAAAAAGTCTTTAAATAATGTCGACATAAATTCAGATCCATTATCAACTATAATCTTATTAGGTATTCCGTGATGAGAGGAGAAATGTCTCAGAGATTTAATTACGTTTAAACTAGTTCGAGAATTGAGTAAATAGACACTTGAAAATTTACTAAATTTATCGATTATAGTGAGAAAATTTTCCTTATTTACTGAATATATATCTATATGTAGAATTTGAAGTGGTTTATTAGGAGTTTCAGTTATTTCAAATTTGAGTGGTAAATTATTTCGATTGTATTTTAACTCTAAGCAAATATCACATTTATTTATAATTCTAGTTATTAGATTTTTCATATATGGGGAATAATATTTTCGTTTTAGATGTTCTAATGTTTCATTGATACCTCTGTGGTTTGTAACATTATGATACTCTCTTATTATTTTCTCCTGCATATCAAAATCTACAATATCTTCTACTAATTTATTACTCCTAACTAACTTAAAATTATTATTGCAGAAATATTTTGAATAAACTGATTGAACAACTTTAAATGTGTTATCATCAGTTAAAATTCCAACAATTACCTTAGACATTAAATATTTCTTAAAAATTTCAATTAACACTTGTTCATCATCAATATTATTTTGTTTTATGGTATATCTTTTCTTATTTCTAAATAAAATCTTAAATTTAAATTCGGGTCTATCTAAATTGGTCGTTTTTTCTAAAATCATTTGGTGGTTAAATTCATTGATAGCTCTTTCCGAAATAGGTATTCCATCATTTAGATTTTCTTCTGCTGAATGTATTGTTTCGATCTCGGATTCATTATTGATACTATTTCCATTTATTTCATTTAAGTTTATCTCAACACGAGATAATGCATCCGCATTTGTGTTTTGTTTGCCTTTCTTGTAAAGAATTTCGTAATCAAATTCCTCTAACTTCAACCGCCAACGTGCAAGTTTGGAATTAGGTTCCTTTATAGAGAAAATAACCAAGTTAATGGTTTGTGGTCGGTTATAATTTTGAATCGTCTACCGTATAGGTAAGGCCTAAAATACTTTGTTGCCCAAACAATGGCCAGCAATTCTTTCTCAATGGTACTATAGTTCTGTTCACTTTTAGAAAGAGTCCTACTAGCGTAACAGATAGGTTTATCAGAACCTATCGTGCCTTGGGATATATAGCACCTAATGCTACGTTGCTAGCATCTGTAGTCAATATAAAAGGTTTGGAAAAATCTGGATACTGTAGAATCGAATCATTACACAATAACGTTTTACAAGTTTCAAAACATCCAATATACCTAGAATCGATTATTATCCTTTTATCGTTTCTTAAACACTCTGTCATGGGTTTTGTTAATTTTGAAAAATCTTTAATAAACTTCCTATAATAGCCGAGAAGACCTAAAAAGGATTTGATTTGTTTTTCTGTTTTAGGCATAACGAATTTTTTTATTACTTCTATTTTCTCCGGATTTCGTTTTACACCGTCTGAGGTTACCAAATGTCCTAAAAAGGAAATTTCTTTTCGGAAAAATTCCGATTTATCAAGCTGGATTTTTTAATTTTTGAAAAACTTTTACTAAATCTTGATAATGTTCTTGAAGTTTTTTTTTTTTTTTATATATTTATTTATTACAACTGATTTACAAATCATCTAGTAATTTATCTTTCATAATTTATATTCTTGTTTGGAGGGTTGTAGCCCTTTGGCTAGTCCCCTTTACAATTTTATTATATTTTTAGTCTATCCTGATTGGATCTAGTAGATCATGCGGTTTCTTCCTGCGCAGCCGTCTTACTAGGTTTGAATCATCCAACATACGACGTATCTGTATCTCAGCATTTTGGTGTAGACTAATACGTTGCATGTGTTTTCTCGCGTGTTTGCTTATTTCATCACTAACGAAATCCATCTTCAGATCTCTATGGAGGTTGTCATTTCTTATGTACCACTGTGCATTAACTATTCCACGAAGGACTTTGCTTTGGAATGACTGGATGATATTGACATTGGTTTTCTTTGTACAGCCCCAGAGCTGAATACCGTAAGTCCACACAGGTTTTAGGATTTGCCGGTATAGTAGCAATTTATTATGTAGAGTTAGCTCAGAATTTCTTCCTAAGAGCCAATCCATCTTTCTGTTTTTGATGTTTAACTCTTCTTTTTTCTTTTTCACATGCTCTTTCCATTTTAGTTTCGCGTCTAGAGTCATGCCTAGATATTTTGCCGTATTTGCATAGGGAATTTGCTGGGAGTTCAGTTCTACTGGTATCCAGTTGACCTTCTTGTTGGTAAAGTTTACGTGAACATATTTTGTTTCATTAAGTTTTATTCGACATCTCTTGGTCCAGGTACTGACAATATTAGTAGCTCTTTGCAATTTGCTTGTAGATTCTTCTATGCAATTAGCAACTGCTAAGATGGCCGTATCATCCGCAAACGTCCCTATGTTAGTATCCTCTATCGTTGGCAGGTCCGAGGTGTATAGAACATATAAAATTGGTCCCAGAACGCTACCTTGTGGTACCCCTGCTGATATTTTCTTTATTTCTGAGTATTCGCCATCTAATTTAACTCGAAAGCGTCGGTTAGTTGTGTAAGATTTTAGAATTTCATAAAACTGCTTTGGTAAGTCTCTTTGTAATTTATATTCCAAACCTTTATGCCATACTCTGTCAAAGGCCTGTGCTACATCCAAGAAGACGCTTGAACGTACTTTCTTTTTTTCAAGTACGTCTTCAATTATGTTTGTAATTCGGTGTACTTGTTCTATTGTTGAATGATTTTCTCTGAAGCCAAATTGATGTGGAGGAACAAGATTTCTTTCTGCTATTATTGGTTTTAGTCTCTTTAGGAGTAGTTTCTCGAATAATTTTGAAATTATTGGGAGTAAGGAAATCGGCCTATACGAATTTTTGTCATTAAGTGGTTTGTTTGGTTTAGGTATCATAATTACTTCTGCTACTTTCCATTGACTTGGAACGTGTTTAAGTCTGAACACTGCATTAATTATTTGGAGTAGTTTACGCAGACCTTTTTCAGGAAGAGCTTTTACTATTTGTCCTGTATTTAAGTCATATCCTGGAGATTTCTTTGTATTTAGGTTGAGATTGATTTTAATTCTTGTAGTGTGACAGGAGATACATTGCAGTTATCCATTTTATATACTGGTGGTGTGTTTTCCTCTGCAGTTTGTCTAGGTAGTGGCTGAAACGTGTTCTCGAGGTGGGTTGCAAACAACGAAGCTTTTTGCTTTGCACTTATAGCCCATGTACCATCTTCATTTTTTACTGGTGGAATTTGTAGTTTAGGTCGTTTTAAACTTTTTGTCGCTTTTTCACACTCAAGTATTTATTAATGGATTCGTTTTTGATTTCTTTAATTAGCAACTTTAGTTTATTGGATAAAAAATTAAGAGTTGTTTTATATTCTGGCGCTCGACTTCTTTACCAGGCCTTTCTTGCTTGTCGTTTTGCTGCAACCAGTTCCCTAACTTCTAGAGGATAAGTAGCATTTCGGCGCATTTCCTTTGAACTTGAGGGGGTACTACTCCACGCCGCTTCTTGTATACTGTTGTTGAGGTGTTCTAGTTCTTCTTCTAGCTCTATCGGGTTTTTAATTGGCACCTGAAGATCAATATTATCCTCAATAAGTTTCTGGAATTTCTCCCAGCAGGTTTTTTTGTTCGTTAGCGAAGGTGGACTAGTTTTTTTAATAATCGTTGCACTGACTGTCATAATAACAGGCGTATGATCCGACATAATCCCCTCGCTGCTTTCTAGGTATATGTAGTTTTCGGCTATACCTTTGGTGATAAAGAAGTCAATGATATCGGGTATTTTGTTTCTATCCGTAGGCCAATAAGTTGGTTGATCTCCAGAATGAAAATCGCAATTGCATAGTCTTCCTGCTGCAAACAGCTCTCTTCCTTTTTTAGAGGTTACTCTTGATCCCCAGTAGGTGTTTTTTGCATTAAAATCACCTCCGATTATGAAACTTGATCCAAGTGATTTAAATAACGTGCAATAGTCTTGTTTAATTAAGTTATATCTTGGGGGCAATATATTGACGATACACTATATTCTTTGTTGTTATTTATAAATACTTTTAAGGTGACTACTTGCATAAATTCCTCTTCAATTTTAAGATCTATAAAGTGTTTGATGTTTTCTTTTATAACCACCGACGATCCTCTCCTTGCCCTTCCTGCTGGATGAATGGCGTGGTAGCAATTGTATCCATATATTTTAAGATATGAAGTTGAAGTAAAATGGGTTTCCGATACTAGGCATATATCTATTTTTTCATTAGTTAGGAAAATTTCTAATTCTGGAATATGTTGCATTAGCCCATTTGCATTCCAGGTTACTATTCTTAATGTTTTATTTGTTGTTGTTTGCATCATTTTAATAGAGCATGGATTTCATTTCATTTAGAGAGTCTTGCTTATCTAACCTGTTGCTTAGAGCTTGAAGGCATTTCTCTTGTTTAGCTAGACGAATGTTAAGAGCTTCCATGCTTCTTAGTATCTTTTGGAGCACTGCTGTACCTTCAGTAGTGTGCTCCGAAATAATTGGTTTTGTCATGACTACTTGCGAGTACAGTTTTGGTTTTGGTTCTCCCGTTTTACTAGCATGAGGTTTAGGGTCCACTTTGGTGGAAGTTTGATAATTTGTTACCGATACTCCTGGCCTTTGTTTACGCGTTCTATTTCTTATTCGTTGTAGCTCCTTAGCTATTTCACATCCCCGGTAGTTTGCGGGATGTGTAATTTCTCTTTGGCAATATTTCTGCGTATGATTAAAACCTTGACATTTTTTGCACTGCGGTATTAATCCGTTATTCTTTTTCAATGGCTCTATTTTAACTCTCATGCTAAGTATTGCCTTGATATTATACACATCTTCTACTTTTTGTGTGTTATTAAAAGTGAGCATAAATAGTGGAAGCCCTCTTTTGTTAACTTGAACTCCTTGTTCAGTTTCGATTTTTTCTTTCTTAATTATGTTTACGGCATTTTCTATTTGATAACCCTTTTGCTTGAGATCCTCAATAATTTCCTCTTCTGCACAGGTTGGGTGAAGACCTCTAGCCATAACTTTAATTGGGCGATCATTCTTATCCTCATAGGTAAACCACTGATGCCCCTCGGAATTAAGCTTTGTAGCCAAAGCTCTATAAGTTTCAGAGTCTACAACATTAATTTTCCAGACGCCGTTGTTTAGAGATACGAGTTTGTACTCGGCTATCGTAATCGATTTCATAATCGATTGTATAGTGGAGAAATTTGATATCCCGACGACATTTATTGGTGGAGGTGATTTTTCTTTCGGTTTAGCTGGTTGTTGTTCTAGAGCTAGTTGTTTCTTGATGATTAACTGATTTCTGGCAACCTCTTTTGAAGTTGATGGTAAAGTCTCCGTCATTTCTGGTGAGTGTTGCGCTTTCCTTTTCTTACTTGGTCTTTTATTCCGGTTCAACATCCAATTTGTTTCTCTTTCTAATTCTTCTTCATCCGTATGGAATGAATTAATGCCATCATCGACTGTTGGGCTAGGTGTCGTCCCAAGTTCTGCACGTGTTTCAACTGCTTTTTTGAGTTCTTCATTTTCTTTCTTTAAAATTGTAAATTCTTCTTTCAATTTAGCGGTAAATTCTTTTATTTCTCTTAGTTGTTCACGGAGTTCGGCATTTTCCTTCTCGTACTGAAATATATTTCCAGTTGAAGATCTTGGTGATCTTGATAATTTGGAACTTCGTCCAAATGGGTTAAACAATGATTGGCCCACCCCAGAATCTGTTGGGCCTGCCTCCGAAGAGTGTGGATTTGGCAGCATATCTGCTGCTGTACCACCTGGGGTATTACATTCCGTATTTGTTGTATTCATTGTTTGTTTTAGCCAATTTATACCACTGGCATTTGGTCCCCGGTAGCACTTTGCTACTGTCGAAGCAGCACCCGCCCCCCGCGACGAGGACGCGGCTACCTTGGTGTTACCTAGGTGTACACAGAGACAGCCGAAGCCCTCTGAGTACCCTAGGCTGAGGGGCTGTTCTTGAAGTGAGGTAGAAAATATTATTATGTCGTCCATATAACAGAGACAATTTTTTCCTAAAACTTCTTTTAACACGTTATCCATTACTCTTTGAAACGTTGCCGGGGCATTTTTCAGTCCAAACGGCATTCTGACATATTCATAGTGGCCATGATCCACTGAAATAGCTGTTTTGGGGATGTCTTCTGCTTTGACTTCAATCTGATGAAATCCAGAAGCAAGGTCTAAAGTGCTAAAATATAAACATTTGCCCAATTTATCCAGTATTTCCGTAATATTGGGTAGAGGATATTTATCGTTTATTGTTTTCTCGTTCAATTTTCTATAATCTACAACAAGTCGCCATTTTTGTTTTCCACTTGCGTCTAACTTCTTTGGTACAATCCATATAGGAGATGACCATGGGGAAAACTTGGGCGTATAATTCCTTGTTCTAGCATCTTATTTATTTGACTTTTAATTTCGGTTTTATGGATTTCCGGATACCTGTATGACTTTGTATAAATAGGAGTGTCATCCGTTAATTTAATTTCATGTTTAACGGCATTTGTAAATGAAAGATTTTGACCCTCTTTATAAAATATATCTTCAAAATGACTACATGAATTAAAAATAGTTTTCCTTTCTTCATCGTTCATATGATTAGTTCGTATTAAATTATTTATATCGTTATTAAAATTATTAACGTTTTGCTCACTGTTTATTGTATAATTATGTACTTCTAAGAATTGATTATTATCTACTAATTCGGCTTTAATAGGCTGTTCAATGACGAAATCTTGTGTTTCGTTAGAATAATTTACTACTTCTTAAAACGCATACCAGTTTTTACTGTTATATATTCCTTCTGGAATAATTAAATTTTCTTTTATTTTTATCGGCTTTATATAAATATCACCTTGTTCACTATTAACTGGGATATTAGCAATAATTCTACTTCGAGGAGGCACTGAATATACATTTGACATCAAATTTGGTTTAAAGTTTAATTTAATATACACATTATTGGTTTCGATAAATGACCTTTGGAAGTCCAATTTAATATTCAATTTTTGTAAAATGTCTAAGCCTATAAGACCGTCGAAATCACTATGGAATTTAAATAATAAAAATTCTAAATTTTCATGCGTATTGAATTCATCTAACCCTTCGATTGTTATTTGTTTATCAATTTGATGAGTGTTAAAAATTGTTTCAATGGAAATTAGAAATTTTAGATATTTATTATTAAACATTTTTATGTGAATGTACGGTAAAAGATTACTTTGATGAGTATTTATAGTTATATATCCGATCGGGGAATGGAGGCTTATGTCGGAAAAATTGAATCATCAATAACATGATTACCTGATGCAGCTTCATGGTTGTTATTTTCTACGTTGAAAAGTTCTTCAGAAATGAACTTACGACTTCCGGAAGGTTGAAAAATATTTGGTTGTTGAGTCGATCTGTTTTTTGAATGTCCACTACCAAGCTCCATTGGTTGAGGATACCTTTGATTAGGTTCCGGAGGTTTAAAATTTCTTTGATGATTTTGGAAATTTGATTTAAAATTTGGATTAAAATTTGTTAAAATTTGAATTAAAATTCGTATTGAATCTGGGATTAAAATTTGGTTTAAAATTTGAATTAAAATGATTAGGTCTAATGTTAGGGTTAAAATTATTCATTCTAGTGTTTGGATTAAAATATGTTCTAAAATTGGGATTAAAAGTGGGTTTATGTGGAATTGGTTTTTTATGGGTCATAATGACATTTTTATTGCTATAATTATTTTTTATATAAGAAATATTTTGTTCCTTTAAGCAATAATTAAAGGCTTTGGTTAAACTACTGTGTCTCATTGCCCTGATTATTGAACCAAGTGGCTCTTTCTTTCCCGAAAGGAAAGTATTTAGACACATTTCACTATACAATGTTTGTTTCGATTGTATCACGGGATAATTTGTCTCGTGAATTTTTACGTGATTGATTATTGTCGAATATATCTCTATAATTTTTCAATAAAATTTTTCAATACTGTCGTTATCTTGTGATAAACGATGCAAGTCTCGTATAAGACTTGTTTCGTTTCTTTGTGAAACTGTAATGTAGAATTAAATTATTTTTAATTTGCTCCCATAGCAGCATAGTTCCGTACATATTTAATATTTCATTCGCTTCCCCTACTATTTTGTTTCTAATGCCTCTAAGTATGATCTTACTATAAGCAGTTCCATCGAGAACCGCACTAATCCTAAGAATTTCCTCGACATTCTCTATAAAATCGAATAAAGATCGTTTGTTGCCGTCAAAGATAGGTAGACCTTTTATTGCATCCGGCATTTTCAATTGATTATATACACTTTTAAATTGGTCCATTACATTTGTAATTGCGTTTTCATTATCTTGAACCATTTCTGTTTTATTAAATTCTAACTTAATGTTTTCTAAATCTAATTCTAGTTTACCGTATGCAGCGGCGTTAACTCCGTATTCACCGGGTTGTGAGATTACAAGGTTATTACGTGAATTTTTCTTTTTTTTGGATGTTTTTTTTCAAACGGGGGGAACATAAACCGATTGTTATGTAAAAGGTGTAAAAAGACTTACCAAATTAATGAGAAGAGTGAAAAGCAGTGGAGTAGCATCTGGTTAATTCCTATAGGCACCGATGTTCCCTCGATGTGAAATTCTAATAAGAATTTCGGATATTAACACTGAGATTGTTTAATATATTCCACTTGTGTGAACTTCACTTAAAAAAAATTATTATTATTTTTTTCGATTTAAAACTTTCACAAACAATTTATGATTTTAATTCTGTTCAACGATATTTTTCATTTCACTTTATCACCTTTCCTTTTATCACTTTTTACTTTATAATCGATCCTACCAACTGCGCCAATTAATATTTATTTACTTGCCGACCGAACAACCAAAATAAAGACACGTTGATGTTGAGTTAACTTTGTAATCTAATTTAATTTTGTATTTCTCTGGTTTTTATAAAATAAAAAATGTTTACATTGACAAAATGATTTGTGGAAAATTTTATATAATGCAATAGTTTTACATTTAATGAAAATTTAAAATGGTTTTTAATTACAATTTCTTATATTTAATATTTTGTTAATTTAGTAAAACGTGAACAAGAAAAAATGAAACTAATGAAATTTAAATCTATGGAATGTATAATTATGTGCATGTGAGTTCATGGACGTAACTCGAGCAACGGGAAAACAAATTTCAGCCAGCTTAGTGAGAAAAAAACTTATTAAAGCTGGTTTGAGAGCACTTAAACCAGTCCAGAAGCCTGAGTTCACATTACTAGTGAAAAAAAAAACGTTTGCTTTGGGCCCAGGAGCATGTTTCTTGGACTCCAGAGATGTGGAATGATGTGATTTTCTCCGATGAAACAAAATTCAAGCTGCATGTTGGAGATGGAAGAATTCTCGTAAGACGAAAAACGAGCGAGAGTCTTAGCAACGCATGTCATTTAAGACTTCCACCGAAAAATTAAGGAATTATGGTCTGGGGATGCTTTTCTGGAAATTAAACCGGTCGATTGGGCTTCCTTAGTTCCAGCATTACAGTAGCTATTTATCTGCAGATCCTACACAACGAATTTGAGCCTTCTGTGTTAATGCTTTTTGGCGAGACTTGCAAATTTATTTTTCAACAGGACAACGCTCCGTGCCATACCGCCAAAGTTGTGAGTTATACATTTTGAATTGTAGATAGAAAAATTGCCTTTCAGATAAACATAAATAATTTGTTAAAAACTTGTTATTTTTCTTATCTGTTCATTTAAATGTAAAAAAGTACTTCGAAGAATGAAGTATCTATGTGTTGAGCTGGCTCCCGTATAGTCCAGACTTAAATCCCATTGAAAATATTTGAACTATAATGAAGCTGGATGTAGCAAGAAAGCGCCCAGAATCGATTCAAGCTTTAAAAAGTTTGTTGATGACGATTTGGGAATCCATACCTCCTATGACTCTGAAAAATTTATCAAATTCATTGAATCGGAGGTGCATCGCTGTACTAAAAGCAAATAGCGGTCCAACAAAATATTAATATTAAAGATAGAACTTTTATAAATCAATAAAAACCAAAAAAAAATTAAAAAATAGATGTTTAATTTATTCCATTACTTTAATTCCAATCAACGTATTTTGAATATTTTGGCATTTTTCGGGATTTTGCCCCTAAATGGCAGGTACATTTTTTTTTTTAAAAAAATACGTCATACATGTATTTAAAATGAAACAATAAGCCAATTGCTTTCAAAAGTTTTGTAATTTTAGCAAAAAAAAACTCCAATTTGCAATAAAATATGTTTGCACAATTTTTTTTCCCAGCACTGTATATACAAAATAAAAGAAAATCATTTAACTCACCAATTTTGTTTTGTTTTATATTTGGTTGGTCCAATAAAAAACGTTAATACAAAGAAAAATCAATTTATATATTTCTTATTTTTCTAGGTAGCGTTCACGGGTTATTGTAGCAAAAAGAATGTTATAATCTCTATTTGCTTGCTTAATTAATGGAAGTTGCTAAATAAAGGTTTTTTTTGGTTACAAACTAAACTAAAATATCAATATACGACTATACGAGTACATATAATGAAGCTCGAGTTAATGTACAATTTGTACATTACTGATTTTAGCGACATTTAGGATTTATTACGAACAAAAACAATTACACTTCCATTTGTTTCAATTTGTGTGGCGCTTGCATTTTTCTACGTATTTACGTGCAACAACTCATGTAATTTTATTAGATATAAAAATGGCTTTTTATAAATTGGTATTGTTACCATAATTTATTAAATTTCAGTTTCGTTTTATCATTAAATATGTTTAGCTATCAGTTGTGAACACCACCACTTGACAGGAATTTGTTGTTCCGCTTCATCTTGAACGGTTTCCATATTTCTGCACAACTTACGCCATATTTAATATGCGGCACAATTTTGAAAGTCGACTATCGCCTCGTCCGCCAATTTCCACTATTGCCCGGGAATGCAGTACTTTTCCTCCTAATTATACAATATATACTATTTTTGTCTTATCTTTCTATGATTGAATTATTTTTTATGTTTTAAATCTTAATTTATTGATACTAAAAATGATTTTTTTTTGTATTTTAGGATTTATGTAAAAATATACTTTTTCAATAATTCTTAAAGTTAACTGTATTTTCTTATGCTATTTAATGTTTTTTATTAAAAAAGTTTGTTTTATCTTAATTAGGGGGTTAGTTGTAAAAGAGTAAATTTTGTGTTTATAGCCTGTTCTTCCTCGAGTGTTAGTTTTGGATATGCGCTCGAAAGAAATTTTATTTTAGGATTTCGATAATTCTTAATTTATGGTGAATCGGGTTCGCGTTTTGGTCGTTCGTCTCTTTTGTGTCGTGGTCATTGTGTAAGTTAATTTCTGTTAATTTTTCTGTGCGTCTGTTTGCCTTGGTTTTGTATTTGTAGATTATTATGAGTGTTACTGTTATTGTTATACTTATGCTGATAATAGTGGTTATTATCCATGATGGATAGTTGAGTTTTCTTCCAGTTATTTGTGTTGTAAGTTCTTTTGCTGTACCAGTTGTGACCAGTTGTCTGTTGTTTTCGTTGTGTTTGCTTATTTCTATTGGATTTATGCTTTGCGTGTAGTTGTAGTGTTATAGATTTTTTAATGAAAGTTCTACTTCGGTTTGTGGTACTTTTACTTGTTTTGGTTGTTCAATTTTTATTGTTTTAGGATTTCCTGCTATTTCTATGAGTAAGTGTTCTGTGATTATTTTACACGTCGTAAGAATAGTTCTTTGAGTAGTAATTGTTCCTTGATTTATTAATTGTAGGTTTTCTGTGACATTTCTGCATCGTATTATCATTGTTAGATTTTTTGTAGTTGAATGTAACCAAGTATTTGAATTTTATAGCTTTACAATTTTTTCTGTCGCTTTTATAGGTAAAGTTTTGCATTGATTAGTTATAATTTGAGGGTGGAGAAGTAAATTTGGTAAACAAAGTGAGTTTTGTATTGTGTTAATTCGCAACTAATTAATAGGCATATTTTTAGTTTTTCATTTGATGTTTACTAATTTACGTTTGTTACCAGTCTGAGATGAATCGTGTATGACAAGTCTAATACGAGGTGACAAGTCATAGACGAGTCGCATGTGTCATGTCTGAGATTAATTGTATGTGATATATCCCCAGCAAACGTAGAAGAAGTTCCAGAACTAGTGCAAAAGTAGTGATAAAAGTATTTGTTTCCTTGTGAAAAAGGATGGGCGTCGGGAAAAATTCGTCAGTTTTATAAAAATTTTTAGTAAACATACGAAATTTTTGCGAATTCTAAATTATTTAGGATATTTTAATGGATGGATATTTTAAGGGATATTTAAATGCAATCCGGTAGTTAATCTAGTTAATCTGGTTTTTTTTTTTTTTGCTATTTCGTGTTCGCCCAATTCAACGGTTAAATACTAATGAATTTTAGAGTTTTTTTGAATATAGTTCAAATAACTTTGGTTTCAGGAAATTCTACTGTAAGTTGCGGAGTTGCAAAATGATTAAATTAATAAATGTTTCAATTATTTAGGAAGCCGGAAAATATGAATTTAGAATTAAATTTCAGGAAATTTACAGATGCTTGTGAATTAATGCTTCATTGTAATTGCTGATTGTGTAGTTTAGAATTGTGTTGTCATTTTATTACTAACGACTTTACATAGGTGTCTGTAACGGGTCGAGTCAACCAATTTTGGTTAGGAAGCCGAAAAGTATTAATAGAATTAAATTTCAGGAAAATTCCAGATGCATGTGAAATAATAATATTTTTTCTTAGGTTGCCGTTTTAAAGAAGCAATTGTTGAAGACCAATACCATCGTTATCCATTAACCTATTAAGCCTTTATCCTTCATCTAGTAGATTCGAATTGTGTTGTCTTGGTGTTACTAACTATCGGCTATACCTAGGTGTCTGTAACCGGGCCGATTCTGTCCCATTTAACTAACCTATCCAATCCTTCGGTTTTGTTATGTGTAAAAAAGGGTGTACGGTGGACCCGGCGTCATCCGGGAACTCAAGCCTAAGAACTTGGTCGTACATTCAAAATCAATCAATCAATCAATATTTTTAGTTTTTCATTTGATGTGTCTGTGGTATCCTTACATGTTGAAATTTCTGTTGAATGTAGGTCTATAGATTTACTTTTGTCTTCGTTGATTGCTAAGTAGTCTATATCTGTAATATACGTCGACTATCCATCTTGATTTTTGAATGGTATTATATATGTATATATGGTTTATATAAGGTAAATTCTTCTTTTCGTAATATCGGTACTGTGATTTTAGCTATAATTTTCCCATTTACTTCAATATGGTCAATTTTATATTTTATTTCTATTAAACCTCGTTTTTGTTTTCCATACATTTCTTTCAATTTGTTATTCAGTCTTTCAATTTGTCATAAATGCCATTTTAGTTTTTGTCTGAAAGGTTTGCAGATATTTTCGGGGTTTTGTTCTTATATCTCCTCACATAGTGCTTTCAGGTGTGTTACGGTTTAGAAGAGTGTAGTTATTTGTCGTGCTTCTGAGATGTCGATAGTGGTTATTATGTACAGATCTTTGATAAAAAATATGACTTTATCAAGTCCTTCGAATATTATTCCAGTATTATTCAATTTTTGATGAATGAAATGTAGATTTGCTTATACTAAGGTGGTTATTATTGCTAATATTATTATGTTGTAGGTGGTTATTTTAGTGCCTGAAAAGTAGATTGAGTCATTAGTTTATTAGTTCTGTTTGATTAATCTTTTGTTATGGACTTTTATGTGTTTTCTGTTAATCTCAATTGTGGTGTTGACTCTAGTCTATGCGTATTACTTTGTATGGACCTAACCATAGTGCATCTTGTTTGTTCCTTTTATTTTCGTTTGCTAATCACACTGTGTCAATTGGTTGTAGTGTTAAAGGTTTGGAGTTTTTGTCGTAGTGTATCTTTGTCTGTTGTTTTTTTTAATGATTCCTTCTCGTTCGTAGTCTTAACTCTAAATGGGTTCAGCTTCCTTTTGCACTGCACTGGGGATAAGTGCTGGTCGTCCGTATATTAGTTCGTGTGGAATAAAATTTGTAGTGCTATGTGGTGTTGTATTATAAACGAATATGGCGTAGTGGTACATTTCGACCCAGTTATTTCTATCTATTTTCGTGAAGGATCTGAGATATTATTTTAAAGTATTATGCGATTTATAGGGCTCCTTTTGTTTGTGGGTGGTTGGATGTTGTCGTGAGGTGTTTGAGTTTTACTAGTTTACACAACTCCTTAAATGTGTTTCTTATGAAGTTGCTGCCTTGGTCGGTCAGTATTTTTTCTGGTATTCTGTATTTCGTGATATATTGCTCACATAATGCTTTTGCAACCGTGTTTGCGGTTTGGTTGGATATTGGAATTTCGCCTGAGAATTTGCATAGGTCATCTTGAAATGTTAATAAGTAGTTATTGAAATTTTCTGTAGTTGGTCGGTACCTACGATGTCGAAAGCTACATTTATTTATTTGTTTATACATTTTTTTACAATTTTGATTAGAAGTTGCACCACATTTTGAGCTTAAAGCTCATTTATAAAGTGATGCGAACTCTATAAAAACTTCCGGTATAATGTCCAGCTTCTTCGTGTCAAAAGCCATATCATATTTCTTATCTGCATTTGGCCGATGAAATCACAACTTTAAAAGATTATTTATCGTTAAGTAATTTTCGATGGTACCGCCTTAACTTTAATTTGATTCCGGTGGGCCACAACTCCAAATTGTGATTATTCTGCGATCCGCTGGATAAACTCATCGCCATTTTTGCTATCTTGTCATTATGGTACAACTTAAAAATTAAAGAAGCTGTGCCCCGACGAATTTAAAAAATGCTACACATTGGAATGGATAAGTAGAAGTATCTTTTAGCTGTAATGGCATTTTAAACTTTCGAGGATTTTTATTTATTTTGCATAGTGAACATTTCCTGATGAATTTGTCAACATCGAGTAACATTTTGGGCCAATAGTAAAGCATTTTTATTCTTTTGTACATTCTCCAGGTACCCGCGTGACCGACTAATGGAAGGTTGTGATATTCGGTGTCTTTAAGTTAAGTATTTGGTGTCTTTTTCTTATGTCGGTCACAATTTCTACGTTTGTTTAGTTTGTGTTTATTTGGTTCAAGTCGTGGGGTGTATTTTGTTGTTCGGTTCCTAGGGTTTCTGGTTTACTTGTTTCGTTCTGTATTTGTTTATTAGGTTTTGTTTGCTTGATGGTGTTCTCTGTTTTTGATGTAATTTCTGTAAATTTTGTGTTTGGTGTTTCATTGTTATTTGTTTGAGAGGGTTGATTTGTTTCTGTATTGATGTTTTCTTTCTCGTTATGTTTTGTTTTGTTGTGTGCTCTAGTTATTGCTAATATTTGTTCTTGACGTTTGATTCGACTGAGGGCGTCATCATTTGTGTTTAGTTTTCCGGGTTTATGCAAGGTTTCAAAGTTGTACTAAGATAGTTTTAAATTCCATTTGAGTATACGATTTGGAATTTTGGTGCGGTTTCTGGTGCTGGGTTTGTGGTCTGTTACAACTGTGATTTTTTTCGTAAAGGTATGGCCTAAAGTTATTTATAGCCCAATATATGGCAAGCATTTCCTTTTCAATTGTGCTGGGACCTATTTTATACTTGTTGTACACAGCAGACTTATCTGTTACTGACAATGTAATAATATCAACATTTGCTGATAATACAGCCATCCTGGTATCACACGAAAACCCGCAAACAGCCCCAAGAGAAGTGCAAAGACATCTGAGCAAAATTGAGGATTAGCTCAAGATCTGGTGAATAAAAGTAAACGAAAAAAAATCAATTTATGTCACATTCACGCTGAACAAACGCTCCTGCTCATCAGTATAATTAAACAGTGTATATATTCCTCAACAAACCAAGGTCAAATACCTAGGCTTACACCTGGTTAGACGGCTAACGTGGAGAGAACATATTGAAGCAAAGCGCAAATGAAAATAACATTTTCTAAAACATATTGGCTGATAGGAAGAAAATCCAAGATATCATTAGACAATAAGGTCTTACTATACAAAGCGTTAATCAAGCCAATATGGACATATGGTATTCAGTTATGGGGATCCACCAGTGCATCAAATAGAGAACTCCTCCAACGAATGGAATGCTCCATGGTATATCCGAAATACTAACATACACGACGGCTTTGGTTTTAAAAATGCTAAAGAAACAATCAAGGAATTCAGTTCAAAATACTACTCACAACTTCAGGGACATCCCAACGAATTGGCCCGGGATATACTAAAACAGTCGCGATTTAAACGACTGAGAAGAGCAGATCCACTCGGACTAATGTACCTGTAAAATCATTAAATGTGTACTCGTAGATTACGCTTATAAGTAGGATCTAACTTAAATTGTGAACACTAATATTAAGTATTAACATTGGTCAAAACTTAGAAAAGGTAATTAGCTTAAGATTTGAATACTTCTTGTTAGTTTCTTATGTAGAAAGATTCAAGAATAAAGCCATTGGCAATTTAAAGAAAATGTGCTATAGTTTCTTTCAGATTTACCAAGTGCTCTGCTGGTGTAAGCTATTGAGAATTCTTCTTGTGGATATATCTGTGACAGTAATGCACTAAGGCTGTATTCACTAGCGTCTGTAGTGTGTGTGAATGGTCTGTACATGTCTGGGTATTTTAGGATGGGTGGGTTTGTTAAGCACTTTTTTAGTGTACTTTGAGTTACTTTGCATTGTTCTGAGTATGTGAATGGTGTGCCCTTTCGGGTGAGTTTTGTAAGTGGTTCAGCTATTACTGAGAATTTTGAGATGAATCTTCAATAGTAATTCGTGAGACCTAAAAATGATTGAATTTCTCGAACGTTTCGTGGGATCGAAAACTTTTGGATTGCGCTTACAGAAGATGGGTTTGATTTTATTCATTCTGGGGTTATTAGATGGCCTAGGAAGGTGATTTCTTTTCTAAGAAATTGGCATTTTGTGCACTGTAGCGTCAGATTGTTCTGCCGACAAATCTCGAATACTTCTAATAATTTTGTGTTGCGATCGTTTAAGTTTTTACCATAGATGATTACGTCATCTAGGTAAATAAAACCTTTTAGCCCTTGGAAGCCTCTTAATACATGGTTGATGGTTCTTTGAAATGTTGCTTGGGAATTTGATAAACCGAATGGCATTCGAGTGAATTGGAAGTGGTCATAGTTTGTGCTGAACGCTGTTTTGTGGGAATCTGCTAGGTTCATTTCAATTTGGTGGTAACCTCTAGCCATGTCTAAATATAATTAATGTTTGGGAGTGGGAACGAGTCTCCGATGGTGATGTCATTCAGTTTTCGAAAATCAACGGCTATTCGCCATTTCGTCCTACCGTCTGCATCTGGTTTTTTGGGTACAGCGATGAGTGGACTGTTGAAATTACTTGAGCTCGGTTGAATTTTTGCTTCAATGTGTATTTCTTGAACTTGTTTGTTGATTTCGTTACGATGAATTTGTGGGAGTCTGTAGTGTTGGACTTAGATGGGTTTGGAATCTGTGTAAAGTGCCTGCTGTGTTGTTATACGGTTATTTTGTATTTGCTGCAGGGATATTGTATTGATTCGCATTTTGTTGAATGTGTCGATTAGTGTATTTGTATCAGGCGGTGCGTGTTGGTTGTTTTGATTTATCTGCGGATTTGGTTGTCTATTAAAGAACTTACTGCTACATTCTTCGAAGGTGTGTCCTGTCGTGGTCTTGCAGTGTGAGCAGTACTTCCCAAGTATGGTTCATTTTTTGGCAATAGTTGCAAATGACTATTGGTTTTTCGAAGTGTTTTGGGGTTGATTTATTGATGTGAGTAATGCTGGTGCTTGATTTGCTTTTTAATATTTTGATCTTGATATTAACGTAGATATCGTACGGATATTTAAGGTTATTTTTAGGGCAATTCTTATGTGTGTTTGTTTCAAAGGTGGTCCTCGCTCTGCTCGACCAACCACTTGAATAGTCTATGAAATCATGCAGAAAATTGAAGAAGCCCGGCATATAAGCAGCCATGCAATTGGTAAAGAACTAAATATTGATCACAAAACAGTTTAAAACCATTTGAAATTGGCTGGATACAAAAAAAAGCTTGACGTTTGGGCACCACTTTGGGCACCACATGAATTAACAGTTAAACATTTAATGGACCCGATTTTTATCTGCGAAACGCTGCTGAAACGGAACGAAATCGAACCATTTTAAAAGCAATGATTACTGGTGATGAAAAGTGGATATGATACGACAACGTTGTGCGAGAAAGATCATGGACGAAACGAGATGAAGCTTCCCAAACGGTATCAAAGCCAGGATTGACGCCAAGAATGTTGTGTGATTGGTGGGATTTGAAAGGAATCATGCATTATGAGATGCTGCCACCGAGCCAAACGATTGATCCTAATCTTTACTGTCAGCAACTAACACGTTTAAGGCAACCAATTCAGTTAAAACGTCTAAAATTGATCAGCAGAAAGGGCGTTGTGTTCCACCATGATAACGCTAGACCACACACATCATTGATGACCCGGCAGAAACTGAGAGAGCTTGGCTGAGAAGTTTTGATGTACCCACCATACAGTGCTGACCTTGTACCATCGGTGCAATCGAAATTACAACAATTAATTTTATTTTTTATTTAGGATATTAATTTTGTTTACTATTTTAAATAATAGATATATATGTGCTTAAAAGCTTTATACTTTAAATATATTTTATAATACTAGTTTGGGGATAACTTCACAATTTTACTTTTAGTATTTAACGATTTAGAATTCATTTGGATATAATTAATAATTGTAACGATTTATCAGTTATAATTTCACAATTCTATTTTATAGTATTTAAACGGTATAAGTCTTATTTAAATGTAATTTCTTAGTTTTATATAACCTTTGATAAATTACTAATTTTTCTTCCATTTTAGTTTATGTAAATTTTCAGAATTAATTATTTTTATTTCGCGATTTTAATTTTATTTAGCACACGATTTAAATTGAGGATCACTTTTAAATTTTAGAATTCTATTTTACTTTTAACTTTACTTGTGCTTTGGTATTTTTTTATAATTTAAATGTATACGAGATTTATTAACGTAATTTTCTGTTCTCACTTTTTCGACCGCTTCACTAAAACTTATGTGTAACTTCCTAATAATAATAATACTAATAATAATGAATAAATGATAATAATGATGCCCTAAATTTAATCGTTACAGCTTATTTAGTATTTTCCTTTTACTTTCTCTTTTCGTTTTTAAAAATGGTGTTAAGACGATGCTACTGAAGTTAGCCGAAAATTTCAGCCGAAAAAACCTTGCATTATCGACATATTTCGTATCAGGTGGTAGTACAAAATTCTGTTGATATTAGCCGAAAATTACATGTTATTCAAGTTAACAGTAAATTTTCGCCGAAAAAAATTTGAATAATCAATATCACATAATTCGAATGTTTAAAGGTCATATGAACTAGCTGACGTTAGACCAATTCGTAAATAGCTGGATTCCATATTTATAATTTGTCGTGTTGGGGGTCAATGAATTTAAGTTGTGGCACTAACAGTGAACACCTGTGCCAAAAATCGGGCCATATTTTATGTAGCATCGTAGTGAAATAAATTAAAAACTGGACGCATGTTTAGTGGTAATTTGTACTGGGTGAAGTTAGACCAATTCGTAAATAGCTGGATCTCATATTTATAATTTGTCATGTTAGGAGCCAATGAATTTGAGTTGTGGCACTAACAGTGAACACCTGTGCCAAAAAGCAGGCCATATTTTATGTAGCATCATACACAACTCGAATTCATTAGCCTCTAACACGACAAATTATAAATATGGGATCTAGCTATTTTTCATGAAATAACATGTAATTTTCGGCTAAATTTTATGTTGATAATTTTGTACTACCACCTGATACGAAATATGTCGATAATGCAGGTTTTTTCGGCTGAAATTTTCGGCTAACTTCAGTAGCATCCATTTGATATTTTACGGAATACGGAAAATAGTTCTTTAATTTGTGTACAATAATAGGTAATACAATGTTTTCACGATTGTATTTAGATGTATGTTTTTAAATATTTATTTAAAAAACATAAATTTTGATAAATTTCGAAGTTAAATTTGTGTGAGTACGGCACTTTTTGTGAAATGTGTCAAAAGATGTTTCCAAGAGCGAGAGGTGTATATAAAATGAGTCGTATAATTATAAAAAATGTAGAAAAAACTATAAAATGATGCAGTTTACTTGTAATCTTTGAATAAATAAAATACCACTTTTAGTCCAAGAAGTCGAAAATAGTAGATTATGTTTCAAGGGAGTAAAATAGGAGATTGTTGCTTGAGTGAATAAATTACCACTCGAGGCTGAACACCTAGACTTACGATATTTAATCTACGTCTGCATTTGCATTAAAAATATAATGATTTTATCAAGTAGTTGATATTAAATAAATTTTGTCTATCGAGTTTTCATTGAAAATTCGTTATTTAAAAAACAAATGTGAATGAAAATTATTCGATTTTTATAATTAGATATCAATTAATCCATTGTGTTGATTGTGCACTTTTATCACGCGATTTAATTTTAAATTTAAATAAAAGGTGAGAATATCGTTTTTCTTTATGTGGTAATATTTTTATTTATTTTGTTATTTAGAATAGAAAAATAGCTGACGAAGAGAGAACTTTTGAAATTACTACTAAATTAAATAAAAATAAATTAAAATATTATAACATAAAGCAAAACGACATTCGCACCTTTATTTAAATTTTAAAAAAAATTTAAACCCCATCTACTTTAGTCTCTAGGGACAAAATTCATCATTATTTACTTATGTTTGTTCTATGCTATATTGATGTATTTTGGTTTCGATTTTTAAGCAAATAAAGTGCATTTATATAAGATAGCAGGTGTATAAGGTTAATTATTTACTCAATTGGGTTAATAATTAAAATTTAAAACCATTTATTTGCCAGGGCTAGGTAAGTCATACATCAAAATTTGATTATTTTCGACTTTTTCGTGAAATAAAATAAGTAACTAGTCACATTCTGCCTAGACCTCTGCCTAGAAGAATTATTCTGCCTAAACTCAGTAAAGATTCAATATAAGAAGATTAAGTAGTTAAAAGAACTGCCATAACAATTTTCCCGATAAAATGACTTTGAAAAGCAGATTATTTGATAGCTTCATAAATGATCTACTTTGAGGTTTAATTATTAAGTTATTTGCCTAAACATTTGACGATTCCTAGAGATAGTTTGAAATTTATTTTTGATTTTCCTGAAAATTTATAACTCCAAACTTATTCCTATTTAATTATAATCCACCGCTAATATTATGGTTTTACACGTAATAATTGATTATGTTTTTGAAAAACCTTTATTGCTCATAAAATATTCATTTGCTTGAATGAGGTAAAATCAAAAATTAAAGCTTCATGAACAATGTTACAAATATATTATGACATACCAAACTTAACAGGAGAAAATTATATAAAAAGTACAAAATATCAAGTTTGATTCGTGCCTCATTGCTAATATTCGCATAACATAATATAACCTCACAAACCACAATGGAGATGCGCCCGTCATCTATATCCATGTAGGTACATGTACATACACATCTTTTTATAAAAAAAATCATATGAACATAAATATGTAAATTTTTACTCATACCGCACAGCAACATTTAAAATGAGCTTCCCGCAATTATGCGCCCACGAAATTCAAAAAGTGTGACTTTCCTCTTGCAAAACATAAAACAAAAAGTAAAAAAATTTGCGTAAAATAAATAAAGATAAGAAATTATTAAGTAACAAAGAAACATAAAAATTAATATTAATCGTTTTGAATATACGTTTTAAGCTTTTTTAATGTGACAGCTTTTATTACTGTGTTTTGTATATAATATACGAATACGACACAGAAGCAATAACAACAATAACACACAAAACAAAAATACAGAAATGAAAATTATAAATGAGCTTTTTAAGGATTATACATTTTGTATAATATTTATTGTTGTTGTAATTTTTCTTATAACTAAATTGAATCTGTTGTGAAATTTTAAGAATTACATCAAAAAGTGTGATAGGAATGTAAGCTTTTAAGTATAGCACTGTGTTTTAATGTACATATGTATGCGGTTCGTATTTTGGTGTGAACATAACAAAATATTATATGTGTTCATTCCGAATTCATTAAATATGGGTACTTACGTGTGCGATATTCGTTTGAGTTTCTATGTAAAGCTATTATGTACCAAAAATTAGAATACAATCAAATCTCATAAATCACTTAACGATATATGCATATAGAGAGATAAAATACTATATCATGATAATAATCGAAAAGCACAAAAAACTTAACTATAATTCAAATTGTATAATAAAATTTATGACCATAAATAATCACCAGTCTATATATAATATGTGTAGTGTATAATACTTGTACTATACCAAATGCCATCACACTCCCGTATATTGCCTGATATCATTTTTATCTTTTCAATCAAATATCATTTAACTCTCGAGGAAAAAAAATGATAATAATAATAAAAACTGAAACGGAAAAATTTCCAATTTTCACTAAACTTTATGACTTTTAAGAATTTTTTGCGACTCTGTTCTTTATCGCATTGATTGATTTTTCATTTTTATTTCGTTTATCTTATCTCTGGCATTGTTGCGATAAGAAAGATATATAATAATTCCATTTTTTGTTGTTGTGTTCAGTAATTTTTTATGGGATTTGACAATCTGACGATGATGATGATAAACGGAAACCGATTTTTGTATGCTGTCGCTCACTTCCTATAGGATAGTGGATAGAGGATTGCGGATAGAACCTCCTTTTATGTAAGAGCATATCACGATTTAAATTTGAAAAGTTCATTATTCATTTAATACGAGTACATAAGATTACACGGCTTTATAATATTCTGACTTGTCGCATCAATGCAACAGTGTTTTAATAGGCAACATGAAAATAATTTGAGCGGCGAATAAATAAATATCATTAAGGAATCCCTTCATAATTAACTAAGTAATCCTATAACGTTACTATAAAAATAATATACGTAAAATAATATACGTTCTACGTATGTTGCAAAACTATTACCGACGAGCTACATATAGTCTTCACCATAACTGATTTATTTATTTAAACCCCTTAAATTTTGGTAGTGAACGGCGTGGCCAATAATAGTAGGTTATGCAACTAGTGCTATTAATGAGTAATAACATGAGGTTGGTAAATGTCCGAGGTCGCTAGCCCGAGGACTTTTTACCAACCGAGGACATTATTCCCCATTAGTAACAAAAGTCGGATACTTTATTTTATATTATTCTCGACTATAATTGCACTTTATCAACAAATAAAAAAATTTAACTCGAAATATAAACGCAGTTTTTTTCTGACATTTTTCCTATATGACCTTTGCATTTATTGTTTAATTGTTACTATTATAAATGAATAAGGTTTTCATAATTGTGAATGAAAATGGCTGCATCTAACATTGAAATGGACAATCAGGATTATTTATACAACCAACACAATACTCGAATATTTATTTTGTATTCACAATTGCCTCGACAATTAAATTCTGGATGCCAGTTATCAAAAAACGCCTTTATTGGTGTAGCTTTCTCTTCCATAAAGTGCATATTATAGTCGACGATCTATGCATGTGAAGTTTATACTAAATTTATCCTAAAACAAAAAAAAAATAAAAATTTATGATAAATTTAGTATAAACTTCACATCGGTGGGAGGAAGTTTATGCTAATTTATTACTAAAGTAACAAACCAATAAAATATTTGAGCGTGTGGTGGTGAATTGCCGTCCTTTAGGTGTGTTTGGTATACAAGTTAGGAAACCCATTAATAATGAAGTTAAGCCTAAATCCGAAAGTTCCATTTCGTTTAGCGGATATATATATACTATATATATATATATATATATATATATATATATATATATATATATATATATATATATATATATATATATATATATATATATATATATATATATATATATATATATATATATATATATATATGTATATAATATTAAAGGATCAGCCAGACCTCAATTAACAGAACCATTTTAGTTCAATCTTTGATGACATCAAATTTAAGCCGTATCTTTGTAACCAGCAAGCTCATAAAGTTCTGTTGCCTCTAATGCATCCTGCAGTATGCTACGTCATCTCTCGTAAATTCGATCAAATTGCACCTAATAATAAACAAGACTACTGGAATTTGGGATATGTTTCCTTGATAATGGATGCGTATCTAGATCAAATCTATCGAATCGGAAAGTATCATATAGTTCTAATGAATTTTCCTACGCTACTGGTGTCTGGAGTGGATACCAAAATAATTTATTACACAACTGGATAATATTGACCTACCCACCACAATGTCCAAAGAGTAAGATTAGACCCCACATCTGGTGGCGGTTTGGTGTAATAAATTATTAAAGGTGGTAGAATCGACCTTTAAATTACCTATTTGACGTCTCTACCGTTTGGAGCGAATTCCGCATATCCTGACACAAAAATATTTTATTACACAACTGGATATGGTTGACCTACCCACCACAATGTCCAAGGAGTAACATTTGACTAAATATCTGGTGGCGGTCTGGTGTAATAAATTATTAAAGGTGGTAAAATCGACATTTAAATTAAAAATTTCAAACCTTTACCGTTCGGAGCAAATTCCGTGTAACCTGACTCAAAAATATTTTATTGCACAACTGAATAAGGTTGTACTACCCGTTACAACGATCACAGAGTAACATTAGACCGCATATCTGGTAGCGGCCTGGTGTAATAAATTATTAAAGGTGGTAGAATCGACCTTTAAATTACCTATTTGAAGCCTCTAACGTTGGGAGCGAATTCCGCGTATCCTGACACAAAAATAATTTACTACACACCTGAATAAGGTTGACCTACTCACCACAATGTCTAAGGAGTAACATTTGACTCAATATCTGGTGGCGGTCTGGTGTAATAAATTATTAATGGTGGTAAAATCAACCCTTAAATTACCTATTTGATGCCTATGCCGTTGGGAGCCAATTCCGCGTATCGTGACACAAAAATTATTTATTACACAACTGGATAAGGTTGACCTATCCACCACAATGTTTAACGAGTAACATTTGTTTCAATATCTGGAGGCGGTCTGGTGTAATAAATTAGTAAAGTTGGTAAAATCGACCTTTAAATTACCTATTTGAACCCTCTACCGTTGGGAGCCAATACCGCGTATCCTGGCACAAAAATATTTTATTTCACATCTGGATAAGGTTGACCTACCCACCACAATATTTAAGAAGTAACATTTGATTCAATATCTGGAGGCGATCTGGTGTAATAAATTATTAAAGGTGGTAAAATCGACCTTTAAATTACCTATTTGAAGCCTCTATCGTTGGGAGCCAATTCCGCGTAACGTGACACAAAAATAATTTATTACACATCTGGATAGGGATTAACTACTCTCGACAAGACTTCTTGCAACATTTTTCCTAAAATCTGGTGGCAGTCTGGTGTAAAAAAATTTATTAAATTTGGTTAAATTGACGTTTTTGAAATATATAATCGTTTTGGGGTGAAATTTACCCTTAGGATAGTTATAGGGTGGTCTTGAACTAGCTTATTCACTGTTATTAATTTGTAATAAATTCTGGTTCAAGAATCATCCCGATATCATAGCTACATCAAAAGTTACAATTTTGGCGGTGCAGGTTTAATTGAAAGCTAAACCGACCACTCGTTCCTCGAAAACGGTAACTGTAATAAAATCGGGATTTGTTGTAATAAATTGTAATAAATGTGTAACAAATTATAGAACAGGTTTCATTGAGGCGGGCTAATTTGGTCGGTGCAGGTTAAGAGCACTAAATTTTTCACAATATGTATATATTTAAAATTAGGTTTATTTTCATTTGTAGGCAAAGTAACTATATTCTATATTTCGGTTTATTACAATTTATATTCATTATAATTTCTAAAATTTAATGAAGCGCCTAAATGATTACATTCCACATACACTGCAACAACAATTAATTTTGATTTTTAGGATAAATTTAGTATAAACTTTACATCGGTCGACAATCTTTATTTTAAACAGTATTTAGTAAGAATAAAATTATAAAGAACTAAGTTCTTAATTTGCTTTTGTTTATAAAAATTTTAGATTAATAAATCGTAACTTGAACAAGAGATATTTATTTGATATACCTAGTTTGCATTTTATTTAGTTTAAAATCATAACTAAATAAAATGCAAACTATATAAAATCTGCTGCTATGAATAATGAAATCAGCGCATGTAACTTGATGGTATGTAACGGTTTGTATAATTGATAATATTTTATATTTGCTACATATTGATGGGGCAGCAAGCAAGGTCCATGAGATATTGTCATTAAATTGTATTTGGTCACATCATACTCGATCTATGTTATGTATACAATTGGATATGGTATTTGGTGTAGGTGCCTTGCGTATCGTTACGAGTATTTCCTTCCATTGAATACTCTGCGAATCTGTTTTTGATTTTAAAGAATGATTTCCTGGTTTTTCTGTATATAAAAAATATAATTGTAAATATGGTGAAGATTATAATTATTGGTGATATTGTTATTGAGTGTGAATAAGTTATAGTTATATTCCGGCCCTATTGCCGGCTTTAAAAAAATCAATCTCCTGTAATCGATCGAATCAACGAATAAAATCGATGAGTTATTTGTGTTGTATTAAAAAAAATAGTAAAAGCGATGTCATTGCCACAAAGTGACGTCATTAATAAAAAATCATGTGTCACTGGCCATAGTTGAAGATGGCTCTGTTTTGATGCATCTCCTTTAGATTTTCAATTGTTGATTCTGTTAAGAATGGTATATCGATGGTTTCGATTTTTCTTTTGTTGATGGTGATTTTATTAATTGGTTGCAGAATTTTAAATTGGTGAAAAGGATGTGTTTGAACATTAGCGAATGATTGTTCGTTCACTCTGATGGTAACATTTTCAAATTCTATTAATTTCATTCAGATGATATGAAGAGATATGGTTACAGTCAGCATTTTGATTGTGCAAGAGATGTATATAGGTGTCGGTATTTCTATATATTTGTTCTAACTGGCGGTAGTAGTAGGATTTTTCTAGTACTTTTTTGAATTTGACATATGTATTTTTAGGTTAATTAGTCTATGTTTTAATTTTTGTGTAAGAAAAATTTTCTTTGTAAAATTGAGGAAATTCCATTAGTTCTACCAAATTAGTGCTGTTATAAAAAAGTCTTGTAAAATTGAATAAATTGAATAAGTGTATTTTTTATTATTTTTATTGAGTGCTGCTAATATGTAATGCATTTCAGGATTACCAAGTATGAGTTTTGATATTACATTTATTTTCGCGAATATTATATATGAATTTCCGGAGTGCTCTGATAATGTTAATATACTGTCATCTATTAAAAGGTCATATTGGGGTACTGTTGCGTTTTTAGATTATTATAGTCGATGAACCTCCTTTCTGTTATATATTCGAGTACCAGAGAAATTAGTTTGTGTCGGTAATATTTTCAAATTTATTGATTAAATTGATCGAAGTCTTGGGTTTCTTTTATGAATTCCTGAATAATTTTATAGTCTTCTTGGTCTAAGTTGCGAGTTTAATTTGATAAAAGTACATAAAGGGCCGAATAGTGTTAGTTTGTGTTTAGTCAGAATATCAGGTAAAATATTAGCGATATATCTCTCGACCGTGTAGAATTGTCGGCTCAATATGGCTAAACGAAAATGTTTTCCGTTTCTTTTTTCGAGATTAGAGTGGAAAATGATTGATGTTTCTATGTTTTGAAGGCTTGTTTCCAAATCACTAAATTGTATAGGATGATGTAATGATTTTCGCTTCTCCCAATATTATTTCTAACAGTCCTTTATTACCCTGTAAGTCAAATGTCTCCAGACTACGTGGGTGCACTGTCCTGTTGATGATAAAATTTTATCAGGTTTATTTGGTTGGTTTCGTGTTCTACGAATTTTATTTTTGTGGACAGATCATTTTTTTGTTACTGTAGTTACGTCACCATCGTGTTTAATTTTCCTGAATATTTCTTGTTTTTATACCATCAAAGACACGCGAGATACTGAATTGTTACAATGGGATGTTAATAACCTTAATGAAGGTATGTCCACAATATGTTGCACTTGAATATTAATAAATGAAAGATAATGTCATTACACAGAAAAAAAAAATCCCGTAAGCAACACTCACAAACAACATCAATAAAATAAAGTTGCAGAGAGTTTATGAAACAACATGTGTAGGGGCTACATTCATTACAAATCTGACGTTCAACGGGCGCACCGATGGTTGGGTGACTTTTATGATTTACCTACTTTACTTACGCTGTATTTCGCGTGTGCTAGGTCCCAAGTGGAACATACACATGAAGAGAATCGAAAGTGTGCAAAAAAAGTTTCTCTTGCTTTTATGAATGAAAACCGTTTGGGAATATGATAATAATAAACATTCATATAAGGCCAGATGCCTAAATTATAATCTCTGCACTCTCGAAAATGGAATAACCCTGTTGAGGGCCGTTTTTATGTGCTATTTGGCATTATAGATTCACCATACATCACCGAAAATGTTTCACTTCATGTTTCGAGAAGGAGACAATGTAATCACCGGCTGTTGAACATTGAACGCCATTCCACTAACTATGGAGATAACACGCCAATGAATGGACTGGCTAAATCTTTCAACAATTCATAACCTAAATTTAGATTTTAACTTAGCATAGGACAGATACAAAAACAAGCTGAAGAACTATTTTTTAAATATATTTATATTTGCTTTTATAATTTTATTTTGAAACCTTAACTGTAATTTTGCTAAATCGATTTCTTTAAATAAATAAACAGTGTAAGATATATACTTGCTTTAGAAATTTTCACGGGTTGCGATTTTTTTAAATTTGTTCCCGATTATTCGCGCGTAGCGTTTTGCTCTATGTTCTGGAATTTCTGCATATTTTTTTTTGTTTTTTTTTAAGAAAGTATTAATTGTCCAGTGGATTTAATGTCCTTTGAAGGTCAATTAATACTCCCCTTTTCATTAACGCATACACCACCCATTCCATGTCAACCTGTACACTGACATGGACGGTGGGTGGCGCTGAATTCTGTACTCCATCAGAGGGTCTTACGCAAGCAAGACCCTCTGTTAGATTACAGAATTCAGCGCCGACCTACCGTCCATGTCAGTATACAGGTTGACATCGAGCGTGCAAAGTGCAGATGGTATACGTGATTGTAATTAACAACACCGATCGTAATCGATTACGATAATTCGTTTTGCGTCTATCCTCTGGTGGGATTCGAACCCAGTATCTCCCGGTCTACGTGTCGAAGCTTTAACCACTGCACCACTTGTCCGATAATATTGGCGCCTAATGCGGATAATGATGGTCCGATATTGATTTGATGTTTCGCCTTTATTTTTGATTATAGTTTTAGGAATAATATATGTTTTGTATAGTTTGAATGGTGTCAATTTTGTTGGCGAATGAATGGAATTATTGTATGAGTATATTGCATCGGCCATTATTTCCTTATTTGGTAAGCTCCTGTCCTGAGCGTATACGATACTACTAGTTTCGTTAAAGTTGAGTGTTGTCGCTATATTGGTGGATCACCATTAGATGATCTGCAGTGGTATAATGTGTAACTCTATGTCTAACATGTCGCGTAGTTTAATACCAGAATTTTTGGTAATCCTTCTCTACTGAAGAACGTAACAAATTTACTTATGATGGTTGTAGTTTTTCGATTTGGTATTTCAAATCATGTTTCACGGAATTTATCGATTAATGTGATAAATGTTTTACCTGAGAGGGCGGAAGTATCTCTGTGAAGGATTTCCGTTGGCTCATTCGGTGTTTGAGAGAGTTTAAAATTTATGTGAGTTGATTGTCTCTCTTATTTGTTTTGGTTGCATATATCGCACCCATCACATTGGGGAAATCGAAGTTTCTTTTTATTTTTTCATAATTTTCTTGAGTTCCTCTGTGGATGGTATGTATTTGTAGCGGTTACAATATTGGAAACAAATATCCTAATCGTACATATCGAAAATATACCATCTCGCAAACGGAAACAATACCATGTGTATTCGAGAAGGAAAAGCGAAACCACAAATACGAGCAAGACAAACGAACAAACAAACGAAGCAAGTCGAAAGATAACTTGCGCCTACACAAGCCGCACAACCAAACAGCAACAAATAAATAAATAATTTTATAATTAAATTAATAATAATTAAAAAATACATAAATATTAATAATAAATAAAAATATATGTTATAGTGTTGACTTCGACGTCCGTTTTTACGGGACACTTAGTAATAAAATAAAAAATTAGAAATAATAAAATAAAAATTAATATTGCGTGGTAAGTGATACATTTTTCGGTGATGTGGTGTGCGGTGACAATTTTATGTGCAGTGTAGAATTAAATTTATGGCGAGTGTGTTAAAGCCGCCACACCCATGTACTGAACAAATTCGTGTGCGCGCGGAGAGCCGCTATACTAGTGTTGGGCCAACTTTAGCCCCCACAATGGTAATAGTGTTCCACAACAAGACAACAAGAACAACACACGCAGCAACAACAAGATCAGCTACAAATACAACAAAATAAGGCTGCTCTAGTAATTTTGATTTTGTAATTATTTTAATTTAACAACACCACCTTGTTCACAGTCATTCATTTCTTGCGTGGGTCTACATTTTCCGTGATCCTTGAGTTAGCATAACCACCCACGTCCACAGTGATCTCAACCCCATATCAAAAGCTCTTTTCCTGAATACGATACGTATCTTCTTACGATACGAAAGTTCAATACGATGCGAAAATAAATTGGTATTCCTGAATATGAACGTGCCACAAATTTTAATTTTTACAATGTATGCAGAGGGAAATTTTTTTGTTGTAAAATTTCCTTCAAAATAAGACAGTGTAAACACATAGAATGTAAAAGAATATAAAATTTCTTCTTTTCATGTGTCACAAGTCACGTAATGGCGGTCTCATATCGCAGAGAAAAACTTACCAAACCAGTTTTTGTTGTTGTTCAAATAGACAGTAAAGCTTTGTGTTTTAAAAAATATTGAAATTATCAATTAAAATATTACAAAACGCTTAGTAGATTGTGTAGTAGTGTATCATTTGGTAATAAAAACTGAATTTTTTAATTAAAAATGAAGTGTCTTGTGAAAACTGCCAAAACGCGCATACAAAATTACAGAAAGGAATTTCTTACGATCGGTAGTACACCAAGCTTTTATAAAATAAAATGTAAATTATGTTAAGAAGGAAGTGTTTTACAGTAAAATTATCTTTATTTTAAGTTATAAATCAGAACAAACTAAGCAATAAATTTTGGAAGTTTTACTTAAAATATTTTATTAAATGTAATTTAATTATTAATTAAATAATATTTAATTAATTTATAATTAAATTAATTTATAATTAAATAAAATAAATTACTTAATTTTAAAATTTAAAAAAAAAAATTTTACATCTTTATTTTTGATATTTTATTTTCATTGTCGCTAACTAAAATGACATCGAAAACAAATTAGTAAACGGATCGGGCCAAGAATACGGACCGCCAGTTAATAATTTACAAACAAATTACCCGTCAAACCAAAGTGGACAAAGTGAAATTATTTCCCAGTCTAACCGAGGTCTGATCGTACAAGAAGGTACTGAGCGGAAAACATGTAAACATTTTTTTAAAGAGTTTAAAGAAAAAATTTGTAGCAGCGAGAAGAAAAATTGAAATTGCTTAGGGAAGCCTTAGAATTTAATAGGAAGTACCGCTTACTAAAGCTTAAATTAAGAAAAAAAATTAAAGCTAACGAAATATAAATTTAATTTGCAGTTGGGGAAGTATTGTATATCTTCATCGGACGAGCCATATACAAAAATCTAAGCATTAATAGGACTTACTTTTAAAATGAACTGTGATGAATTAAGCTAATTGAATTAAAAATGTGACAAAATGAATTGTTTTTATTAATAGAAAAAAATGTGCATATTGTACTCATATTACAAAATTGAATTTTCAATTGGTTTGCGTACATTTTTGCTTCATTTAATGCGCTATTATCTGAAATATCATTCATTGCAATATTGGCTTTATCAGCTGTATCTAGAATTATTTGTTCGTCCCAATCAAAAGAAAATGCATATGTTCCATACAACATACGTTCACTATTTGGCAAACCTTTTGTGGAGCAAACGTAAATGCATATGTTATGCAACATCCAACATACGTTCACTATTTGACAAGCCTTTTGTGGAGTATAGTGTAGCTGCCTTGCTGAAAATAGTGCTCCAAACATTGCTTTTAGCACCCTAATTGCTTGTTCCAAAAGATTTCGAGCTTTCAGATGCAAATAGTTAAATCTTCTAGCTTGAAGTAAACCTTCGGGAGCTGCTCGGTAATGAGTAATTACTCAGGGCTCAAGTGAATATTCAGAATCAGCTATAATAATATGTTTTAGATCTATTATATATTTATAATAAAATATCTATAATAAAATGTAACTATTTTAAATGTTTACCTATCAACCAAGAATTTTTATCGCCAGCTCTTCATTGCCGTTGTCAATAGGCTCGGGAATTGCTAAAGGCTCTAAACGATTTAATCGTGGCAAGAACTACCTTAACGTGCATTAACTGCCTTGATCTTAAGTTTATGGTCACAAATCTTGTAATAAAGAAAAGATGGTATAAAAATATATTACAATGTAAACCCTAGTTTAAATCTTACCAACATAACATTTAAACTGTGATATCCGTTTCGATTAAAGTAAATATGTTTAGAAATGGAGGGTTTCACAATACTAATGTGACTTCCATCTATGCATCCAATAACACCCGGGTACCCTGATTTTTCGTAAAATGATTTTATAATGTCCAACTTTTCCTCCTCTGTTGTATCAAGACAAATCTTCGAAAATGCTTTTTCTAATATATTATGTGTTTCTCCGAACACTTTACTAACCGTTTGTTGGTTAGTTGGACCAATTAATTTTGCTTTTATCCTTGGCCTTCTGCAGTGGCTCGTTAGATTTATTTGTTCGGGGTGTTTTAGAATCGAACTAATTTTCTTTTATTTTAAAATTGTTTGTTTAATTCCATGCGTCCAAGGGCATCAGCGTTGCCTCTCCAAGTTTAGTGCTAGTTTCCTTAGAAATACATAATTGTGTTTGAAGCAACGTAGTGTGTAAAATACGCCGATTGAGTCCTTATCAGGTCAAGAAGTTTAAAATCCCTACCATCCAAAAGGTCATCTTGGATGTTCATTATATCCGACAAAAATCAGAATCGATTAGGAGGTGGTACGCCTCATTTGAACTATACGGACTTAAGCAGGGATCTTAAAACGAAAATTTGTTTCCATTGTTTATATTACACAATATTTTCACACAACACCTTAAGATTTTACTTCCACGAATACGAGTATACTTAAAAAACTGTCCTAATCGCCATTTACCGCTAGAAGAACTCCACTGCTGGATGGATTCGAACCGCTAGTACGTCCATTTGTACGATAAACAACGCAACCGTTCGTACTCGCTGTTATGAAAATCACCTTTTAAAATAGTTTTAGTTTAAATAAGAACATCAAATGGAAATGTCTGAGATTCCAGATGAACATTGCGGATTTTAGTCCGGAGTTCGCTTACATTTTGCTGGTATAGGGACTAGTAGTATGGAGACAACTACTGCAACTGCATGTGTGTATGTGACGTTTGCCAATAAATTCGTGTACAAATGTAGAGTGAGTTAGGTAATACTTTATAGATTGAAATTTTTTCTTAATACGAAATAGTAAATACAACTTTCTCGTTGATTCCAGGATTCCTCTATAATATTTTGATTTTCCATTGCAAATCATTCCATCTATAAAATTCAACCTGTAAATTAAATAGAATATTATATGGAACAAATTAGACATTTTCCAAACCTCAACAAAACGTAAGTCTTCTAGTAAATATAAACTTAAAAAATACTTTTAGACATGTTTACATAAATCAATTTTCTTCTTAGAAAATTTTAATATTATTACTGCCGTCAACCACCAAAACAAACAAGTAAAACTTCTTATCAAATTTACAGTACTTTACTACCAAAGAAACGACAACAACATTAACATCCTGAGGCTAAAGCTTTTACCTGAATAGAATAATATACAAAACTTTTGTACAGTCAAAAAATAACAGGGCAAACCTAAGAAAATTGTCTGCCTGACTGACTAATATCGAATGAGATAAGACAGTAGAATAACATGAACTTATTATTATGTACCCGTGGATGTGGCTATATGCAGTTGAAATACCAATACATTGTGTGTTAGAGTTAATTAGAGCTAATATTTGTGTGTATCATATAAAAAATGACGGAATAATAAAATTTCCAATCATAAATCGTCAGAATAATACCCATTCGACTTGCAATTTTACTTGTGTATGTCCTTCTGGAATTCTTTAAAAAAATATATATTCATTTCACATTCGTAAAAATTTACTTTGGCAGTAGGGCAGTAAATGGAGCAAATACAACAACCATCAAAATTTGTGTATCGTCTTGTACCAGTTAACATTTAACTCATCTATCTATACATCGTAATTTTTTTGGGAACGTACACATTATCCTATATTTTTTATGATTTTGCCGAAATCATAGAATTTTTACAAGAACACAAAAATGAGCTTTCGTACAATATAATCACGAATCTAATAAAAAATCTGTCAGCATAACTGAATTATCAAACCATCCCGTCCCTCCGCAATCATATCTATTTATCTGGATATATAACATTCTCATACTAACAAATAAAAAAATCTTTTCTTTTATACTGTACGAGTATGGTAAATCTGATACAAAACGACAGTCTGTTTCTGTTACTACTTCTTCGCGTTGGCTTCGTAGAATATTACCAGTTATTCTTTTTTTTACTCTTAAAATATTCTTTATCTATATTATTTTGATAAGAAAATTATTTTTACTATTTTTTGTGTGCTTTTGTATAATAATATATATGTATATGTACGTATGTTATTGGTGTGTAGACATTTCCTTTTGTCTCTTCTTGGAATTGGAATGTATTCCGCAAAACCAAACGAGTAAAAATAAAATTCAGTTTGGTAAAACTCAAGATTGAATATGATGTATGGATCTGACGTATATGAGTTCATTTCATTACAGACTCGTATGTTGTACAAACATATGCACTGTATTTCTGTCTAGTTTGCTATTTGATTGAAGAAGTTAATATTGTAATATTAAAACAAAATAGTGTATGAAAAACTTTGAGCTGTGTGTTTTATGTTCATTGTTTGGTAGGAACATAATTAATGCTTATCAAGTACAGACAATTTTGATATTATTTTAAGAATTTGTGAAGTATTTCAAAAATTTAATTAGTAGTAGTCTAATCTTATTATAGATAGTTTTATGAAGCGAAAGTAGGATTCAACTAAAAAAATGCGATCACTTTTGTTTTGTAAAATCAATGAAAATTTCCACAATTGATCCAAAAACTTTTTGATTGCACAGATACTACGATTCTAACAATCTCAATGAAGACTTGATTGTTTAGAATTGAACTTCTGTTTATAAAATAAATTAATATTTCTCATAAGCAAATTTTAATTTTACTGGCTGGTTACGAGATATTTTTTTTTCGTTTTTATTTAATACATACAATTAATTGATAATTGTTTTTTAATATATAGTTCTTTTAAAACTTAAAAGCAGCGTATGAGTAAACATCCTTCAAATTTCCATAAAGTGAAAGATCACACTGATTTTTGGCCAAAATCGATCCACCGGAAGTAGCAGCTTCCACAGGAGCTTTTTCGTTTTTTACAAATATTTTGTATAATTATCATTTTTGAGAAAACCGATTATGAACTACATGATTTTAAATTAATTTTGCAATAATTTCGGTCCAAATCAGTTTTCCAAAATTTGAGCGGAAAAGACGATTTTTGACAAAAAGATGTTTCTCAACTTAAATTCGGCCAATGTTCTGCACAGACGGAATAATTCATCGGAGTGAAATTTCATACTTAATCTTTTTCTATAAATTAAAAGATCCCAGTGATATTTGGTCGAAATCGGTTTACCGGAGGTAGTAGCTTCCATAGGAGCTTCTTCGTTTTTTTTTTTTTTATATATTTATTTATTATAACTGATTTACAAATCATCTAGTAATTTATCTTTCATAATTTATATTCTTGTTTGGAGGGTTGTAGCCCTTTGGATAGTCCCCTTTACAATTTTATTATATTTTTAGTCGATCCTGATTGGATCTTGTAGATCATGCGGTTTCTTCCTTCGCAGCCGTCTTACTAGGTTTGAATCATCCAACATACGACGTATCGCAGCATTTTGGTGAAGACTAATACCTTGCATGTGTTTTCTCGCGTGTTTGCTTCTTTCTTCACTAGCGAAATCCATCTTCAGATCTCTATGGAGGTTGTCATTTCTTATGTACCACGGTGCATTATCTATTCCACGAAGGACTTTGCTTTGGAACGACTGGATGATATTGACATTGGTTTTCTTTGTACAGCCCCAGAGCTAAATACCGTAAGTCCACACAGGTTTTAGAATTTGCCGGTATAGTAGCAATTTATTATGTAGAGTTAGCTCAGAATTTCTTCCTAAGAGCCAATCCATCTTTCTGTATTTGATGTTTAACTCTTCTTTTTTCTTTTTCACATGCTCTTTCGATTTTAGTTTCGCGTCTAGAGTCATGCCTAGATATTTTGCCGTATTTGCATAGGGAATTTGCTGGGAGTTCAGTTCTACTGGTATCCAGTTGACCTTCTTGTTGGTAAAGTTTACGTGAACAGATTTTGTTTCATTAAGTTTTATTCGCCATCTCTTGGTCCAGGTACTGACAATATTAGTAGCTCTTTGCAATTTGCTTGTAGATTCTTCTATGCAATTAGCAACTGCTAAGATGGCCGTATCATCCGCAAACGTCGCTATGTTAGTATTCTCTATCGTTGGCAGGTCCGAGGTGTATAGTACATATAAAGTTGGCCCCAGAACGCTACCTTGTGGTACCCCTGCTGATATTTTCTTTATTTCTGAGTATTCGCCATCTAATTTAACTCGAAAGCGTCGGTTAGTTGTGTAAGATTTTAGAATTTCATAAAACTGCTTTGGTAAGTCTCTTTGTAATTTATATTCCAAACCTTTATGCCATACTCTGTCAAAGGCCTGTGCTACATCCAAGAAGACGCTTGAACACACTTTCTTTTTTTCAAGTACGTCTTCAATTATGTTTGTAATTCGGTGTACTTGTTCTATTGTTGAATGATTTTCTCTGAAGCCAAATTGATGTGGAGGAACAAGATTTCTTTCTGCTATTATTGGTTTTAGTCTCTTTAGGAGTAGTTTCTCGAATAATTTTGAAATTATTTAGAGTAAGGAAATCGGCCTATACGAATTTTTGTCATTAAGTGGAACCAAACGGTTTAGGTATCATAATTACTTCTGCTACTTTCAATTGACTTGGAACGTGTTTAAGTCTGAACACTGCATTAATTATTTGGAGTAGTTTACGTAGACCTTTTTCAGGAAGAGTTTTTATTATTTGTCCTGTAATTAAGTCATATCCTGGAGATTTCTTTGTATTTAGGTTGAGATTGATTTCCTCTTTTAATTCTTGTAGTGTGACAAGAGATATATTGCAGTTATCCATTTTATATACTGGTGGTATGTTTTCCTCTACAGTTTGTCTACGTAGAGGCTGAAACGTGTTCTCGAGGTGGGTTGCAAACAACGAAGCTTTTTGCTTTGCACTTATAGCCCATGTGCCATCTTCATTTTTTACTGGTGGAATTTGTAGTTTAGGTCGTTTTAAACTTTTTGTCGCTTTCCAAAGGGAATACTCGGTATCTTTTTCCCCAGTAAGGCCACTCAAGTATTTATTAATGGATTCGTTTTTGATTTCTTTAATTATCAACTTTAGTTTATTGGATAAAAAATTAAGAGTTGTTTTATATTCTGGCGCTCGACTTCTTTGCCAGGCCTTTCTTGCTTTTCGTTTTGCTGCAACCAGTTCCCTAACTTCTAGAGGATAAATAGCATTTCGGCGCATTTCCTTTGAACTTAAGGGGGTACTACTCCACGTCGCTTCTTGTATACTGTTGTTGAGTTGTTCTAGTTCTTCTTCTAGCTCTATCGGGTTTTTAATTGGCACATGAAGATCAATATTATCCTCAACAAGTTTCTGGAATTTCTCCCAGCAGGTTTTTTTGTTCGTTAGCGAAGGTGGACTAGTTTTTTTAATAATCGTTGCACTGATTGTCATAATAACAGGCGTATGATCCGACATAATCCCCTCGCTGCTTTCTAGGTATATGTAGTTTTCGTCTATACCTTTGGTGATAAAGTAGTCAATGATATCGGGTATTTTGTTTCTATCCGTAGGCCAATAAGTTGGTTGATCTCCAGAATGAAAATCGCAATTGCATAGTCTTCCTGCTGCAAATAGCTCTCTTCCTTTTTAAGAGGTTACTCTTGATCCCCAGTAGGTGTTTTTTGCATTAAAATCACCTCCGACTATGAAACTTGATCCAAGTGATTTAAATAACGTGCAATAGCCTTGTTTAATTAAATTATATCTTGGGGGGCAATATATTGACGATACACTATATTCTTTGTTGTAATTTATAAATACTTTTAAGGTGACTACTTGCATAAATTGCTCTTCAATTTTAAGATCTATAAAGTGTTTGATGTTTTCTTTTATAACCACCGACGATCCTCCCCTTGCCCTTCCTGCTGGATGAATGGCGTGGTAGCAATTGTATCCATATATTTTAAGATATGAAGTTGAAGTAAAATGGGTTTCCGATACTAGGCATATATCTATTTTTTCAGTATTTAGGAAAATTTCTAATTCTGGAATATGTTGCATTAGCCCATTTGCATTCCAGGTTACTATTCTTAATGTTTTATTTGTTGTTGTTTGCATCATTTTAATAGAGCATGGATTTCATTTCATTAAGAGAGTCTTGCTTATCTAACCTGTTGCTTAGAGCTTGAAGGCATTTCTCTTGTTTAGCTAGACGAATGTTAAGAGCTTCCATGCTTCTTAGTATCTTTTGGAGCACTGCTGTACCTTCAGTAGTGTGCTCCGAAATAATTGGTTTTGTCATGACTACTTGCGAGTACAGTTTTGGTTTTGGTTCTCCCGTTTTACTAGCATGAGGTTTAGGTTCCTCTTTGGTGGAAGTTTGATAATTTTTTACCGATACTCCTGGACTTTGTTTTCGCGTTTTATTTCTTATTCTTTGTAGCTCCTTAGCTATTTCACATCCCCGGTAGTTTGCGGGATGTGACTTATTGCAATTGACACATTTTGCAGCAATATTTTTACTAACCGGGCATACCTGGGCATGATGCTTTCCGGCACATTTCACGCATCTAATTTCTCTTTGGCAATATTTCTGCGTATGATTAAAACCTTGACATTTTTTGCACTGCGGTATTAATCCGTTATTCTTTTTCAATGGCTCTATTTTAACTCTCATGCTAAGTATTGCCTTGATATTATACACATCTTCCACTTTTTGTTTATTATTAAAAGTGAGCATAAATAGTGGAAGTCCTCTTTTGTTAACTTAAACTCCTTGTTCAGTTCAGAGATCCTCAATAATTTCCTCTTTTGCACAGGTTGGGTGAAGACCTCTAGCCATAACTTTAATTGGGCGATCATTCTTATCCTCATAGATAAACCACTGATGCCCCTCGGAATTAAGCTTTGTAGCCAAAGCTCTATAAGTTTCAGAGTCTACAACATTAATTTCCCAGACGCCGTTGTTTAGAGATACGAGTTTGTACTCGGCTATCGTAATCGATTTCATAATCGATTGTATAGTGGAGAAATTTGTTATCCCGACGACATTTATTGGTGGAGGTGATTTTTCTTTCGGTTTCGCTGGTTGTTGTTCTAGAGCTAGTTGTTTCTTGATGATTAACTGATTTCTGGCAACCTCTTTTGAAGTTGATGGTAGAGTCTCCGCCATTTCTGGTGAGTGTTGCGCTTTCCTTTTCTTACTTGGTCTTTTATTCCGGTTCAACATCCAATTTGTTTCTCTTTCTAATTCTTCATCCGTATGGAATGAATTAATGCCATCATCGACTGTTGGGCTAGGTGTCGTCCCAAGTTCTGCACGTGTTTCAACTGCTTTTTTGAGTTCTTCATTGTCTTTCTTTAAAATTGTAAATTCTTCTTTCAATTTAGTAGTAAATTCTTTTATTTCTCTTAGTTGTTCACGGAGTTCGGCATTTTCCTTCTCGTACTGAAATATATTTCCAGTTGAAGATCTTGGTGATCTTGATAATTTGGAACTTCGTCCAAATGGGTTAAACAATGATTGGCCCACCCCAGAATCTGTTGGGCCTGCCTCCGAAGAGTGTGGATTTGGCAGCATATCTGCTGCTGTACCACCTGGGGTATTACATTCCGTATTTGTTGTATTCATTGTTTGTTTTAGCCAATTTATACCACTGGCATTTGGTCCCCGGTAGCACTTTGCTACTGTCGAAGCAGTACCCGCCCCCCGCGATGAGGACGCGGCTACCTTGGTGTTACCTAGGTGTATACAGAGACAGCCGAAGCCCTCTGAGTACCCTAGGCTGAGGGGCAATGCATTGCAGGCGAACGAGGCAACATATTGCAACAATTTAAGCGTAGCTCTACTCAAAATACTCCAAATAACCGAAAATGATTGACATTTACCGAATCTGTGACCTTAGATTTTTTCCGATAAAAATCAGTAAGGCTAACAACCATCAAGGATTTTCGCAAAAAAACCGATAACATTTTTTTGTCGAAATTCCGGTTCAAAATGATTTCAGGTAATGGGAATAGCGTATTCAACTAGAAACTAGCGGTAATTTACCACTGGAATGAGCGGTTATTGGAAGTTACGCGTTTTGAAACCCGGCCACATTATGTAATCGAATCATGACTGCTGCAGGCGAACGAGGCAACATATTGCAACAATTTAAGCGTCGCTCTACTCAAAATACTCCAAATAACCGAAAATGCCCCCAATTTCGTTTTATGCAAATATTTTGAAACGCAAAAAATGTAAATTAATTTTGAATAGAAAATGCGTTGAGATCATTTTTTTTATATTTACCGGAAGTGGTGAGTTTTGATAAAAAAAACTTTATTTGGAAAAAATTCGCCATCTGTACAGTCCAGGCGGATTGAATATTAGGAATCATAATAACTGAACTAACTTCCGGTATGTGGCCATTTAGGGCTAGAGTGCGCAGCGCTATGGATAAGCTATGGATAATGTATAGAAGCAAAAACACTTATTATAGCCACCGGATATCATAGTCTAAAAATTAAACTAGCCTTTGGGCAGGGGTTAGGTAGAATACTATGGTACCTGTCTTGTTTAATTTTAATTAATTAGCTATTTAGATCTTTTCAACGAAAATACATTTTCTTCCCTTAGGTGCTGATATATAGGCCTCACTAATATTTGGGGCTAATACGTTGCAATGTTGTTCTAACTAAATATATGATATGTTGTTATACTGTTCTATTATTCTATATACTGCTCTATGCTATTTTTAATAATACTACAGTACATTGCCTTGTGAAACCCCTGCGTATATTTAATTTAAACGGTAAATGCGATATTAGATTAAAACCCCAAATCACCATAGTTCTTGAGTTAAGGGGTTATTACTCCTTCCATAGTACTATCAATTTAGGAAATATATTCGAATTTCTAATGTAAGATAAATTACAACAAATAAAGATATTTAACCAATCATCGATCAGATAGGATGGTAACACTGGTAACAAAAATTTTCTATTGTGGTCATATTGAAGATCGAGAGTTAAGTTTAAAATAAGTATGAATTAAATCCGTGCACCTAGAGTACCAGGCAGTACTGTTTGATACATCATTAACTATATGTCGAAAGTTTTTTTTTCAGATCTGTAAATGGTATAGTTATGTTTGTAAAAAGTAATAGAAAAACAAAATAACGGGAATTTTTGTTGTTCAAAAGATGTAGGAGAATGGATGTAATTTTTATCTGCAGTCCAGACATTGTACGTGTAGGAGTAATTGAAGTATAATGAAGAGTATTCACACCGCCTCCTTGCAGCGATCACCGGTAGCCCCGTAACTAGAATAGGCTAAATGTGTGAGAGCTGTGGTCTATGAGATGTGGACCAGGAAAAAACAATTGTTAGAAAACCTCAACAAAAGCCTCTGGTAATTAATTTGAATTTACTAACGACCTTGGACTCGACATAAGGACAGCTATTTAAAATTGGGAACATGAAATATATTCAGCTCGGAGGAGTTGTCGGCGGCTCTCTAGCCGTTTATAGAGAGCCGCCGACAACTCCTCGAATAGCCATATCAGTTCTAGCTTGATATAATTGCACTACAAGAAACTATACTATCGCCGACAAGAATTTAGGTACTTTCTGTTAAAGCAACAATCTCGATAGAAATGAGTTTAAAAATAGTTTTCTGAACAGCAATCGTTTACGTCAAATTGTAACAAATTTTTGTTCCATAAACAACTGGATCTGCTTACTCAAACTGTACATGTGTCACTTAAACATATCATTTGTGAACCTACATGTTTCAGCAGAGGTAAAATAAGAACACTTTCTACAACCACCTCTAAATATTTTAAACAAAATTCCTCAATGCGATGTAAAGATTATTTGGATGACTTCAATGCATATATCTGTAATTAAGAGAGTATTCATCGTAGTGCTATCGACCTAGACACCTACACCTTGCATCAAACAACAATGATGCGCACCACCGAGTTAGCCCTCCTATATAATATGGTGTTAGTAAGCACATACTTCCCACGTAAGCGAATTTGTAAAAGTTCGTGGAAATCAAACGATAGAGTTACGGTCAAAATCGAATCAATCAAATTGACCAAATCCTCGTACTCAAAAGGCATTTTTCTAGCATCAATATTATTAAGACTAACCGAAGCGCCAACATCGATTCTGACCTGTTTCTGATACTTGTAAAAAATATCACCAACCTATCCACCAATAACCTGTTCCAATGGATCTCGCGTTGGAATATCGAAACATTAACCAATCAAGTTACTCGGGCCAACATCGAAGCAGCACCCCATTCTGTGGAAGAACAGTGGAACATAATAAACATGGTGATAACAAATCCTAAGCCTAGAAACACGTGGCTGGATGAGAATTGTCTAGCTCAATTCAAGCAAAAGGTCGAGCACGAAAACGGCTACATGATAGCGAGAAAACAATCTAACTGAATTTACAAAAGGGTGGGACGTGGGCGGGACGTGAATGGTACAAACAACAAGTGCTCAGATATATACGGACAGATATATAAAAGAAATCGTTACGGACTTTCATTCACGTAATAGCGCTATTCGCAACAAATCTGGAGAGTTACAAATGAACACAAGCATGGCACTAACACTGTTGCAAAATTATTTCGCATCACTCTTAAACAGAGATACGTTATCTTTCACTGAATAACCAATATCATTGTTCCAATCTGATATAAATGTAGAAATCAAACATCCACGCTACATTATAAGCTTACACGGATCTCACATGTATTCATGGGTCATTACGTCGTGTCTCTCAAAGAAGTTCTGTTCCAGTTGGAAACAACATCCCATAAAATCGCCCTCCAAATCGACGCAGCGAAACCAAACCCATGGCCATTGCGAGAAGATAAACACATGGAGAATTTTTAACAGACGACATACAATATGAAAACGTAAATAACTTTAAATACCTGAGTTCGATGGTAAACGTGTAAAACTCATACTAAATTTGTAAATTTATAAATTTCAGGATTCGGTTGTTTGATAAGAATTCTCGTTTACTTTTACATTTTTCTTTTGAAGTCGAGATACACTTCAAATTGTCTAAAGTCCATCCCAAATGGCATCGCACCCGATAGCTCCCTAGAGCCTGACCGCTGTGTATTTTAATGAGTGCGATGCTGTAGAAAAAACTACCCGGGGGTGGTACCTTATGATAAAAAAGTAATTGAAAAAATATAGATTATACAAATATAGATAACAGATTGAAGGCTAGTAAAATGTTTGTTTCCTAACCGGTTGAGAATAGCTACTCGATAATTGTTTAAACTTTGTTACGTTTTAATATTGTTTTAAATAGACATAACAGCGTTACTGCAGACTCGGTGATAATTTTAAACTAATTAACTTTAAAATATCACAAATCCTATTTATGTAATTAAAAAAAATTATAAAACAACATCTTTTTAAGATTATTATGCCATCTCTTATCAAATCTATAAGCATAGTTTAGTGTCTATAACTATAAGTTTATTGCTTTGGCAAAATTTGTTTGTGGATTTGTGGTGCAATAACAACAATTTGAAAAATTTACTAAGCAATATATTAAAAGTTTCTGTCAAAAAATGAATGACGTGCAATTTGCAATAGAAATATTCTACCACAGATTGTAAAAATATGTTAAACTAGTTGCCTAGAGTTTATTAACGACAAAAACGTGAAAACAACTTAAAGTGAACCAAAATTATCTAAAAATTGTAATCTATAAATAAAAATACTGTATTTATAATTTATATTAAATTTATAAAGATAAATTTATACATAATAGTATTTATATTTACATATACATGCTGTTTTCGATCAAACTCCATTTACAAAATGTAGTTACATGATATTGGTAACCCACACCAGTGACATCTTCCGATTTAAGTTGTACCAACTTTGTACTAAACAAGACCTACGTTTCGTTTTCTTACGCATTTGATCATATCAAATCATGATTATACTGTGTTGGGATTGAAGAAAATGTTTATAGTAAAATATATGCATAAAGCTAAGTTAAATTTAAATATTGTTTTAAATCGAATTGTTCGAGTGAATCTGATAGATGAACTTTTAAAGAATTTTTTTTGCGGAATCACTTTATGGTGTGTTTTAGTATATTATTTTGAGTTAAAATATTTTATTCACAAACATATTCTTAAATTAAATTAAATATTTCTACTTTAACGTAAAATTTTTTAATAATCAATGACCATTGTGTTTTAATTCTAATCATGTTGTAAAAAACAAATTATAAAAATAATACAAATAAGTTTTCATTTCTCTGCTCTTTCTTCTGCCAAAATGATGGGGATGGGACAGCACGATACTTTACCGATGCCGCTGCAAGACGAGGTGCTCCAAAACACATATAGTTGTCTTGTGTCGGTCTTGTCCTTATCGATGGACATGTCACTTGGTCGACTTCCATGTGTCCTGTACGACACAACTGTGCACAATCTTACATAAATATTTGTATACTGAATTTCCAAGAATTATTCGAATGCGAAATTTGAAACAATTATAAGTACTTACCGCAATTGTTAAACGCATAAGTATGTATGAAATTCCTTTTTCATAATTTAGCAAACCTTAGATATTTACAAGAATTTGGCACAACAAAAATATATTTTATTTTAATTTAAATTTTTTATTAAATATTTTTTTTATTTATTTATATATAAGTTAATATTTAATTATAATAATTTTTTCTCTGGTTTTACGAATTTTTGTTGTGTGTTTATTTCATTAATGTTAAATATTTATTTAATAATAATTATTATTTTTTGTTTATATGGTGTTTCCATCTTTAATTAAAATAATAAATCCTTTTTTATTATTAATTTATATATTCAATAATATAGGCCTGTGTAATAATAATAATTTCGTGTAAGTTTACAGTACAGATTTTGCAGAAGGTCTCGTAAATGGACGGTCAAATGAAATCCGGTATGGAGGTCAGTTAATCAGTTCCAGTAAAATTATTACTACTTTAAAATAAATGTAAAGGTATTTGGATATGAATAAGGTCTTCTATTCAACTTACTTCATTTGACATCATCCAATTATAAGACTCTCTGGATAACGTACATATACATTTTTCTTTTTGTTTATAAATATGTATAATGTAATTAATAATTATTTAATTTATGTTAATATAAATATTTAAATATAAATTTTATTTTAATATTTACAACAAAAAGAAATTTTTAATTTTCATTTAAATTAATTTTAATTTATAATTAATTATTATATTTTATTATTTATTTAATTTAAAGTCAATGTTCTGTTTTTTATTTAATAATTGTACATATTTACAAAATCAAAATTTTATTTCTATTGCAAACATTTCTATTTAGTTTGTTTTTTTGTGTTTTAAACAATTTTTTCCGGGTTAGCAACGATTTCGATATTACTTCTATTTACTATGCGGAGGAGATTCAGATATGAATAATTGGGTTTCCTTGTAAATTTGACTTCTTTATGTTAAATGTAAAGAAAAATCCCTGAAATGAAAATAAAACAATTTAAATAAATAAATATTATTTTATAATTGAAATTTTAATTGAAATAAATTTAATTTTGTCTTCGAATATTTTGTTTGTTTATAGCTGTTGTCGGAATAAAATGTAGCGTAATAATCCAATCATGATGTTGCATAGTAGAAAGTGTCAAGTAATTTACATTTATGTGTGCCGAGCAACCAATTCATCGCTTGGCTTGCAACGGTAAACTAGGAAGAAGAAACATTTCATTACAAACAAATGGATTATAATTTTAAATTTAAGTAATTTTGAATTTTATTTGAGTGAATCAGGCCGTATGCAACTAAGCATACAAATTAGATTCCTGCTTTGTAGGCAATTTTTAATTTTAATATTATGGATGGAACGACGAAAGTTACGCTACAAACAATCTGCATGACAACATAAAAAATTTAAATTAAATTTATCGTTTAACACCATCACAGGTAGATCTGTATAGATACAGAGAAAAGTATAATTTTCATTTATTTCGATGGAAATATATAAAACTGTAGTTCGTATATTGGGTACGCCTACATAGCGTAAAGGGGAACTAACTAAAAATATAATTATGTTAGTTTTTATCAGTTGAAAGTGTTTCACAAAAAAAAAATTAATATAGAATTGTTAGATATAATTGTATATAAATTGCATAAGTACTAGGTTGCTCGCATACAATTTTTAACCGGCATAAATATTTAAAATCCATTTAAGTTTGTGAAAAAAACAGAAATTGGAATGATAAAATTAATATAATTGCTTTTCAAGACAACGCTGTATTTTCATGTTATATAAATAGATTTAAAAGCATCCTACTCACGAACTGTTAATTGAATTTTATTAAATTTCGAACTATAGTTGCGGGAGGTAGTTTATCTAAAAATTTACTTTTATCTAGTGGTCTTAGAAGTGCCGGTTAAATTATTTGTATGAAATTTTGTTGTAATAGTAGGTAGGGAGTAAAATAGGAGATTATTGTTCGAGTGAGGAAATTAACACTCAACCATTATATACGATGTTATTGTACGACTTTGTTTTTAATAAAACATTTATGTTTTTATCAATAAGTTTGGAGTGATACATTTTTCTTACTAAAATATACCCACGAGATTAAGTTTTCTTTGAAAATTGGTTTTTTAAAAATCAACTTTGTATGAAAATTACTTGATTTCTGTAATTAGATATCTAGAAACTTTATTCCCTAGGGAGAAAAATTCCTCATTATTTACTTATGTTTGTTCTATGATAATATAATGATGAATTTTACTTTAGATTTTTGGATACTTAAAGTGCTGTTTTTGGACGCAGGAGTAGAGAAACATAACTACATAATCAACTTATTGGTCATGAATTCATTACTATTAATTTAGCTACTTTAGTCTTAAGAATTTTAATTACATGAATCTTAATTACTACCTTAACGATTAAATAATGCAAACATAATAGCACGGGTTGAAACAAATTCACCTTAAGTGGAAGTTACATTCGTTTCTCACTTACTGGTAATAAACTGTCGACCACAGAGATTGATCATCTGCTTGGCTTAAAAAGTAAATGCAATGCGATTTAAAGTGGTATTCTATTTTAAAAATTTTAGTGTTGCTGGTTTTTCGGATACAAACTACAGCCTGAAAAGAGTAATCCACAACTCATTTGGAAGAATATAACTTTTGTTTATTTTTTATTTATTGCGTTGCTTTATCAATGAAATGCACGCATGTGAATGGTGCCAAACCCACTAGATGTTGTAGCTTGTCTGCAGCCAAGATACATGGCCTGAACGGTATGAAACTTTAGACTTAACCTTTTTCATAAATTGGGAGATCCCAGTGATTTTTGGCCGAAATCGGTTGGTCGACCGGAAGTGGCAGTTTCCATAGGAACTTTTTCGTTTTTTGCATATTTTTTGTAAAGTATGTTATGTTCAACTCCCTGTTCACATTACACGTCGTTCCGTAAATCTACCAAATGCATGCCGCCGCGTCAGTGCGTTTAACGCTACAGTTGAAATTGTTTATTCGGCAACACTTTTATGTTGGGTAACGAAAAACAAGGTTTGATTTCGTTAGATCGGGTGGGGTTTATAGCTATAAAAACGAAATATTTTGAGCTGCACGGGGAATTCGTTGATGGTACATCGAGTTAGCGAGTACCAATTATTTGGTGTTTGAGTGAGACCCCATAAAGTATAAGTTTGATAAGTTAGGTCGTGAACAAAAAAAACTTTAAATCAATATTTGAATTGGGTTAGTTAATACCCATAATGTGAATTTTATTTTATTATAAATCAAAAAAAAAAAAAAATATAAAATTTATCTAAATCATTAAAACCAAAAAACAAAATAAACCAAACATAATAATCTTTAAAATTAGTACATTTTCGCAAAAAACTGTCTGAATAAAAGTAGTACAAATTCTTAAAGTGCCTTTTATGTGATAATCATACCGAACTATAAGTATGGAAATGCTACATTTGTGAATAGGCCGAAGCTTACTTTGAAGTGCAAAATTCTTATGGTGGTCAAACGTAAATATAAAATATAAAAATTTGGTTTGCATGCAAATAACATACTAACTAAAACAATAAATTTAACACGAATTTGTGATTAAATATAAAAATTCAGTGGAATAAGAAAAAATGGTGGACCTTTTTTTGGTAAAGAACAGTAAAGAACAGTTAAGAACATTAATGTGCGATAATTCTAACTGTGTCTTTCGGGGAAAAAAACTAAATAACAATAAGAATATATATATATATATATATATATATATATATATATATATATATATATATATATATATATATATATATATATATATATATTTATATATATATATATATATATATATATATATATATATATATATATATATATATATATATATATATATATATATATATACAGTGCTGGGAAAAAAAAGTGGGACAAACGAATTTATTGCAAATTGGAGTCTTTTTTTGCTAAAATTACAAAATTTTTGAAAACAATTTGTTTATTGTTTCATTTTAAATACATGTATGACGTAATTTAAAAAAAAAAAAAAATTACCTGCAATTTAGGGGCAGAACCCCGAAAAATGCCAAAATATTCAAAATACGTTGATGGGTTTTAAAGTAATTTAATAAATTAAACACTTATTTTTTATTTTTTTGTTTGTGTTTTATTGATTTATAGAAGTTCAATCTTTAATATTAATATTTTGTTGGACCGCCTTTTGTTTTAATTACACCGATACAACCCCGCAACTGATGTGCAAAAAAATTGGTCAAGCAATTATTTTATTTTACGCCTACCGTTCTCGGCCGTCATTAGGGTGCAGATGTTTTATTGCCTGTAATTTTTTTTTTGAGTATAAATAGTGCATATTTTGTAAGGTTTAAGTTATTCTGTAAGTGATTCTAGTCAAATAAAGAATAAAGTGCAATTTTAGTTAAAAAAAATGGGACAAGTTAGTGAGCAGTGTAAAAGCAATTGTTGATTTTGGCGCGAGCAAATTTAATTATTCGTGAAATAGCTGAAAGATTAAACATTCCTAAAAGTACTGTAGCGCAGTACACAAAGAAAGAAAGGCTCTGGAAGGCCCAGAAAGACAACTCCAGTGGAAGATCGTTTTATAATATTACGATGTCGTCGGAACCGTTTTAAAACTTCATCAGACATAAGACAGGATCTTGAGCGAGCAACGGGAAAAAAAATTTCAGCCAGCTTAGTGAGAAAGAGACTTGTTAAAGCTGGTTTGAGAGCACTTAAACCAGTCCAGAAGCCTGAGTTCACACTACTAGTGAAAAAAAAACGTTTGCTATGGGCCCAGGCGCATGTTTCTTGGACTCCAGAGATGTGGAATGAAGTGATCTTCTCCGATGAATCAAAATTCAAGCTACATGTTGGAGATGGAAGAATTCTCGTAAGGAGAAAAAAGGGCGAGAGACTTAGCAACGATGTCTTTTAAGACTTCCACCGAAAAATGAAGGAGTTATGGTCTGGGGATGCTTTTCTGGACATGAAACCGGTAGATTGTGCTTCCTTAGTTCCAGCGTGACAGCAGCTGTTTATCTGCAGGTCCTTCAGAACGAATTAGAGCCTTCTGTGTTAAAGTTCTTTGGCGAGACTTGCCCATTTATTTTTCAACAGGACAACGCTCCGTGCCATACCGCCAAAGTGGTGAGTTATTAATTTTGAATTGTAGATAGACAAACTGGCTTTCAGATAAACATAAATAATTTGTTAAAAACTTGTTTTTTTTCTTATCTCTTCATTTAAAGGTAAAAAAGTACTTCGAAGAAAACAGTATCGATGTGTTGAACTGGCCCCCGTATAGTCCAGACTTAAATCCAATTAAAAATATTTGGTCTATAATGAAGCTAGAAGTAGCAAGGAAGCGCCCAGAATCGATTGAAGCTTTAAAAAGTTTGTTGATCACGATTTGGGAATCCATATCTCCTGCGACTTTGAGAAATTTATCAAATTCAATGAATCGGAGGTGTATCGCTGTAATAAAAGCAAGAGGCGGTCCAACAAAATACTAATATTAAAGATTGAACTTCTATAAATCAATAAAACACAAACAAAAAAATAAAAAATAAGTGTTTAATTTATTACATTACTTTAACACCCATCAACGTATTTTGAATATTTTGGCATTTTTCGGGGTTCTGCCCCTAAATTGCAGGTAAATTTTTTTTTTCAAAAAATTACGTCATACATGTATTTAAAATGAAACAATAAACAAATTGTTTTCAAAAGTTTTGTAATTTTAGCAAAAAAAGACTCCAATTTGCAATAAATTCGTTTGTCCCACTTTTTTTTCCCAGCACTGTATATATATATATATATATATAATTCATCTTCGATAGATTGTTGTTAAATAATTCGTTTGTTAATAAATATAAACTATATTTAATTATAAGTTTACCATATATGCACTAAAAACGCAACCTTCAAATGGCGTTTATCCGAGAATGCTGTTGTGGTACCATAGTGTCTTCATAAATCAAAATTAAATAAATTCAAATGTTAGGCATACACCGTATACAAATTATGGTAGCTGTTAGTGCATGTCACGACCCGAAACTCCAGAGTGCTTGCTGTTACACTTGATGATATACGAGATTTTTTTTTATTAATCGTTCAACGCTTCAACATAGCAGCTTTAGTTCTACAAACATCAACTCAGCAAGCAACAAAAAATGGCTAATGACAAGTCATTTTTTTTGTTTATTTAAATTTTTTTTATGCACTAAATATTTTATAACTCTTAACTTCTTAATATTAGATAATTTTTTTTATTATTAAAATGATGATGATCATTATTTGTTATTATCATTATATATTATTATATTAGTAGGTTTAGCTAGGTCGTAGTAGGCATAAAGCAAAATATACATAAGAGGACTCATGTAGACTTTGCGAGGTTAATCTATTTTACAATTGGCAATCTGTATAAGCCTAACAAGAACAATGAACTATAAAATAACTATGCCGATATGTTTAGAAGATACGTTTATATGGATTAAATATAGCAAAAAATTAAGTTTGTGTATATAAATATATCAAAACTATAAAATAAGATTAACCTCGGAGAAATTGGCTTATAAAATTTGCACTACTTGATTTCTCTTATATATTTATTCCTCGATGTAGTAGGTCAAGTAAGTTCAACCAAAGAATTTCTAATAATAAGAAGTGAATACAAGTACCAAAAAGTTGAGACACCTACTTTTTGGTTATAACTCCACGATTTTCCGAAAACCACATGCCGGACGATTTTATAATCAAAACTACTCCGAGAAACGAACCAATCATGATTTTTATGATATAATAAATACGCTATCTAGTTTAAATATAGAAACTATTTTTGTTCGAGATCACGTGATCTTGATTTTTTTTGGTTAATTTGTTTCGGTATACATATACGAGAAATATATGTAAAACGGAAACTGTGGTACACCAAAAAGTAAAAGCAACAACAACAAATAATGAAATTGGTTCTTGTGTACCAATGTAAAAATTACACAATTAAGATTTTTTCATTTTTTCGAAAATTTTGTTTTGTTTTTGCTCGTATATAAATTTATATAAAACAAAAACATATATGTACATATAACGTTTTTTGGTTTACTACATGTGCATTTCGGAATATGTATTGTAAGTTGGAACTATTAAATATATAAAATGCGGTGGAGTAAGGGAAAGTAAAGGAATATTTAAATTTTTTAGTTTTTAGTTATCAAATGGTATGGTGAATGATCCGTTAGGATAGCAAATTATTATTATCATATATGGAGAACAACGAGAATAAAAAGACGATGAGAAACGAGTTTTGCCGTTGTCGTCGAATGGTTTTTAAATTTTAAATGGACAACTATGTATATAGATGTAATAAAAATATGGAAACAATTTATATTGTTATTAATTGAATTTTGTTATGAATTTCTGTATATATATATATATTTATATATATATATATATATATATATATATATATATATATATATATATATATATATATATATATATATGTATATATATATATATATATATATATATATATATATATATATATATATATATATATATATATATATATATATATTTATATATATATATATATATATATATATATATATATATATATATATATATATATATATATATATATAAATATATAAATATATATATTTATATATATATATATATATTTATATATTATATTTATATATTATATATATATATATATATATATATATATATATATATATATATATATATATATATATATATATATATATATATATAATACTATAAAATATGTATTCATATATGAACACCTTAGTTGCGCACTTACACATTGAATTAGAAATTTAACACAATTTTGAAATTTTTCCTCATTTCAAATGTTAGTGCTATAAGAGATATAAGCAACATTAAAATGATGTCGCAAAATTTAATTTTTGGTGGAAAGTGCATTATTTGCAGTCGGAGTAAGCGAACTGACAAAAACTGCAGGCTATTTGCTTTTCCTGCAAAAAATACACCATACTTGATGCGGTGGATTCAGCAATGCAATTTGAACGATATGGATGTTGATGGAAATAAAAAGAAATTTATTTGTAACTAATAAGAATTTGAAAAAAGGTGCATTCCCCACCTTACTGTTAAATAATCGTGTTACACAAAAAAGTACAGTTCATAAAGTGTATGTTAATAAAAACAAGAAACCAGTGGTTGAAACCAGTTACGGAGCAGATAATTCAGGTAAGAATCTGTATAATAAAATAAGTGATCTGGACAAAAATACATTTTTAAAAACGTATCTTCCCGCTCCCGGGAAAAGAAAACTTCAACAAATTAAAATAAACAGTACTCCAATTTCTACTGCAATGACAATTGATTGTGACAATTGTATTAGAAATGAAAAAAACATTATATATTATAGAAGGCAAAACACTGACTTACGGAAAAAATACAAATTATTGGAAATTAATAATAAAAAATTGAAAAATAAGACTAGAAATTTTAATTTAAAAAACCAATTACGAATTCAAATTAAAAAGAAATATAAAAACTTAAAGCGTAAATCGATTACCGAACAGATTGACGAGCTCGTACATGTTAATAACCATACGAAGGAATTTTGCAAAATGTTGTTAGAAAAACGGTACAAAAATTCAAAATATACAACCTATCAAAGACGATTAGCTCAAAGTATAGAATTTCGATCACATGCTACATATCAATACTTGAGAGAGACATTACATTTTCAATTACCCACTGTACGGTCAATTAGCAATTGGAATATTTTAAGCCAATTGCAACCAGGCTTCAACGATACCTTATTAAAGCAAATCGGGATAAAAGTTCAGGATATGACTACTAGAGAAAAGCAGCATATACTTTTATTCGACGAAATTAAAATTCGAACTGATCTAAAATACAACCGGGTTATAGATGAAATTATCGGGCTAGTTGACTATGGGAATGGAGAAAAAGAACCAACCATTGCCAAGTATATTTGTTTGTTTATGTCGAGAGGTCTATTTAGTACAGATAAATTTGTGGTAAGTTATGTAGCAACAGAAGGGCCAGTATGTGGAACAAAATTAAAAGAGCTAATATTAAAAAATATAAAAGTTGTCAGTAAACTAGGCATTAATATTAGAGGTATGGCATGTGACCAAGGCACCAACAACAGAAATGCATACAAATTACTTGGAGTAACAAAATCTGATCCATATTTTACTGTTAAGGATCAAAAAATATTTGCCATGTATGACGTACCACATTTATTTAAATCGATACGGAATACTATATTAACATATGATGTAATTACACCGGAAGGTTTGGTCACATGGAACGTAATAAAGGAATTATATCAAATAGACAGCCAATCAGTGACAAGAGTGTGCCCCAAATTAACATCCAGACATATATATCCAAACACATTCGAAAAAATGCGAGTCAAATTAGCAACTCAAATTCTAAGCCGTAGCTGCGCAAATGGAATAAAGACAATCGCACATTTAAAAAAATTTAAAACCGAAAGTGCTATAAAACATGCTACCGCTACAGCCGTTTTTCTAGAAAAATTCGATAAACTATTTGATGCTTTAAATAGTAAAAGCCAATATTGCGCGAACAAAGCAAAATCGGGATTGTCTTTAGTGCGTGATAACCAACCATATATCATTTTAAAAGAAATGCTCACGTATTTAGAAAATTTAAAGATACAAAGTAAGAACAAAATTTTCTGCGTAGCTGGTCTTTCTCAAACTATTACGGCTATTTTACAACTGGTCAAAGCAGTGTGTGAAGATGACCCTGCTTTAACATACATACTAACATCCAAGCTACAAACTGATGCAGTAGAAAATTTATTTTCACAAATTCGATCGAAAGGTGGTAATAATGTTAATCCGTCAGTTTACGATTTTAATTTTATTGTTGCCAAAATTATTTCCAGTAAGCTAATTTTTAATGCCACAACGTTGAACTATGAGCCAGATAATTGTTCTTTTATTTTAGAACCAGATACGATTGATAACTCAAGCCGGAACCTGAGAGAAATTGACATTTATAGAAACGAAACTGAATCCATTCATGAAAATACGATACCGGATACTGACTTAGACGAATTTGGAGATACTGATTTTAATGAAATAGCATTCGTTGGATCATTTATCAGTAATTCGTTTGAAATAGATTTGCCATCTTTGCGATATTTTTTGGGCTATATAGTTTTTAAAATAACAAAACGGACTAATTGCGAAAATTGTTTAGAATACATGGTCAAGCAAGATGAAAGTTTGTGTTTACCATCAGAATATCTCATAAAATGCAGAAATTATTTCAATTCTTTGGGAGAGGTATATTTAAAAAATCCGACTGATTTTTTTCTAGATATTACCAAAATTCACGTTGCAATTTTTGCAAAATATTTTACTACTAATATCCATAGTAAATTTATTTTACAAAGTATATTTAATAAATGCATAGATGCAACCAACGCAGATCCAAAATATGTGTCTTGGTACACAGGAGTATGTAACGAGCATAGACAAAGTGCACTTAAATTTTTAATTTTAGTGTTACTAAGAAAAAATTGTGTCTGGCAATTAGAAAAATTTAAAAATGCAAAAAAAACCGAGAATGAAAAAAAACGGCGGTCGAATTCAAATCAAAGAAACCGAATTCACCAACAAAACCGAAGACTGAGGATTTTAAAAGAATAATATGTTTTAGAAGATTGAATTATTCTATAAAATGATGTACTAATGAAAAAATTTTTTTGTATTCTATTTCATGTACACATTGCCATCTTTATCACGAAAACTGCGTTCTTGGACTGCTGTGATATATGTCTTGTGATAAGCAACTAATGTTCCTGAGATGAATTTACTTTTTACTTATTATTTATTTATTGTTATATATTGAATTTTAATATTATTATTTTTTGTTTTTTATTTATTATAAATGAAATATTTTGTAAATACTTACATAACTTTTTTTAAAGAGGTTTTTATGCCTTATGGAAGTATAAAATTCGAAATTTTACTGAAATATATTTCCATTTGGCTTTTCCTCTTGAGAGTAAACTTAAAAAAATATTTACTCTTATAATAAAAAATTAAAAATATAATTTTACATTTTTCTTTCACCGAATCGTGCTACGACCCATTATCATTGCTCTCTCCATGTAATTGGATGGCAGATTTAAATTTGTTGTGTACTAGTCACTTGATCTTTGATTCTACCAGATGTAATAATTTATTACACCAGGCGGTCACCAATATTTGATCGGATAAAATTGTATAAGCCATTTTAACTTCTGCGAAATTGTACGAACGAGATTGTAATATAAATACCAATTTTCCACATGTAACAGCTTATGACGTCGGACTGCCATCATAGATTTTATCAATTGGGTCGAATGATGCTTCGCGATGTACGTACGTAAAAGAAAGTCAGATAGGCCAAAACAAATTTACCTTGAAAATTTTAAAAATCTCTTGATAAAGCCTCACTCCTGCTCAACGAAAACTTCATACAGCATGGCCGCTGAATAACAAAATTTTCCAAAATTTCCATTGACAAGATACCATTGATTAAACCGTCAGATAAATTTTAAAGAATTACTGAGAAATTTGTTTACTCAATCCGAGCGAGTAGAATTACCCGAGTATTGGACATCAAGCGAGAGTTGTGCAGTATCAAATGATTCGGGATGTAGAAAGTCTCCTCCGACCGAACCTGAAATCCTTAACCATTTCAAACAAACAAAGAACGTTCGTCAATTCTCTTTGTCGCGAGGTTATAAGGACTGTTCACACTTTTTAGCCTTATTATCCCCACTTTCTTTGGTAACATAAGCTTCATAAAGCTACTGCTATTCATTGACAATAACTTTCAATGAAAATAAAAATGACAAAAAGTTATGAAGTTTATGAAACCCTACCCTATCTCCTGTACCCATCGTCAGCTGTCATAATATTTAGTAACACTTCGATTAATCTTTTCCAACCCTAACTGCGATACGAAATTTATAGACGATCCCAAAGATAAAAATGATACGCGAAATATAAAATAAAATTTTATGTCATCGTCAGAAGGCTCTTTTTTTATTTATCAGCAGCATGCTCATGATGTGTTGTAATTAATATTTTATGTTGTTCTTAAACATTACAACATTTTCTACCTAAATAGACAAAACATCATAATTATATCAAATTAATATATATATATATACAGAAATTCATAACAAAATTCAATTAATAACAATATAAATTGTTTCCATATTTTTATTACATCTATATACATAGTTGTCCATTTAAAATTTAAAAACCATTCGACGACAACGGCAAAACTCGTTTCTCATCGTCTTTTTATTCTCGTTGTTCTCCATATATGATAATAATAATTTGCTATCCTAACGGATCATTCACCATACCATTTGATAACTAAAAACTAAAAAATTTAAATATTCCTTTACTTTCCCTTACTCCACCGCATTTTATATATTTAATAGTTCCAACTTACAATACATATTCCGAAATGCACATGTAGTAAACCAAAAAACGTTATATGTACATATATGTTTTTGTTTTATATAAATTTATATACGAGCAAAAACAAAACAAAATTTTCGAAAAAATGAAAAAATCTTAATTGTGTAATTTTTACATTGGTACACAAGAACCAATTTCATTATTTGTTGTTGTTGCTTTTACTTTTTGGTGTACCACAGTTTCCGTTTTACATATATTTCTCGTATATGTATACCGAAACAAATTAACCAAAAAAAATCAAGATCACGTGATCTCGAACAAAAATAGTTTCTATATTTAAACTAGATAGCGTATTTATTATATCATAAAAATCATGATTGGTTCGTTTCTCGGAGTAGTTTTGATTATAAAATCGTCCGGCATGTGGTTTTCGGAAAATCGTGGAGTTATAACCAAAAAGTAGGTGTCTCAACTTTTTGGTACTTGTATTCACTTCTTATTATTAGAAATTCTTTGGTTCAACATTTCCATATGATACTTTGTAATTTTTTTTCTTAGTTGTACAAAATTTGTGATGCTATTTTGTAAATTCAAATACTTTTGGTTTCTAACTTATGTTGTACTACGATCCTAAACATTTTAATTATGAAAATGGTAGAGTAAATTCATGAATTATATCGTGGGTGGTGAGGTTAGGGTGGTTGTTTTAGGTGAATATGCATATTTTTTGCTTGTTTTTCTTTCTAGATCTTGATTTTTTCCTTTTTCTTCCCTCTCAATCCTGTTTAGTTTACAAATAATCCTTCCAAATCCTATGCGGTCTTTCAAGATTATATCATCCTCCAAGAAAGCATACCCCATAGCTCCTGAGTCTTAGTCGGACTCAAATGACCGCCTTGGAGGCTCTGATGTAATATTAACACAAATTTCGGCGCATCGTCATCCTCGGAGGATCGACTGATCGTCGTAGAGGAAAGATGTGTTTTTGTCTCTCCTTTAAATAAATTATTATTAATATTTTAATTCATATCAGTTTAGGAATGTGTAGTGTGAGAGTGATGTGCTATTTTTGAGTGAGTTTTGTTCTTTAGAAGTTCACTTGTTAATACAGGTGAATTGAGACAGTTATTATGAAAATTACGTTCAACACATATACAATCAGAGAAGTATCTTTTTATTCTAATTTTCATTCTAATTATATAAAAGTTAATTATTTATTATTGTTATTGTTATTATAACTAAAGGGTGTTTTTTTAAGAGGTTGCCGATTTTTTTTTTGAATAAAACACATATAAAATTATGAAATGACCAAAATTTTTTTTTATTTGGTAGATAATTTTTTGGCATTTAACATTTAAACACAATTTCTGGCATATGGCTACCACGACTATTTTTCACAAATGTCATTCTGGAGGTCCAATTTTCCAGCACTTTTTCAAGCATTTGAGGGCGTATGTCAGCAATGACACGTTGAATATTGGTTTCCAAAGCGTCAATCGATTGAGGTTTATCCACATAAACCAATGACTTCACGTATCCCCACAAAAAGTAATCGAGTGGCGTCAAATCGCACGAACGCGGAGGCCAATTCACCGGACCATTTCTCGAAATAATGTTGTCGTTGAAAGTTTCTTTCAATAAGTCGATTGTTTCACGTGCTGTATGGCAAGTGGCACCATCTTGTTGAAACCACATTTCATTCATATCCATATCTTCAAGATTTGACAACAAAAACTCATTTAACATGGTTCTGTATCGATTTCCATTCACGGTAACGCGTCGTCCTTCCTCATTTTTAAAGAAATATGGACCGATGATCCCACCAGCCCATAGACCGCACCAAACAGTACATTTATCAGGATGCATTGGTAATTCTAGAACGGCGTGTGGATTATCTTTGCTCCAAATGCGACAATTTTGTTTGTTGACGTATCCATTTAACCAAAAATGCGCCTCATCACTGAAGAGAATTTTACGGTAAAAAAATGGATCTTCGTTCAATTGATTTAACGACCAATCACTGAATTCACGGCGCAAACGATGGTCGTGTGGCTTTAATTCTTGCACCAATTGAATTTTGTATGGCACCAAACCCAAATCTTTACGTAAAATTTTCCATAAAGTCGATGGACAAAGTCCAATTTGCTGAGCACGACGACGAATCGATAAATTGTCGTTTTCTTCGACACTGGCCTCAACGACAGCATTATTTTCTTCTGTACGAACTCTTCTCATTCTTGTCGGTGGCTTGGCATCCAAAAGAGTGAATGTAGACCGAAATTTGGTAATTACGTTCTTTATGGTGGTCTCTGACGGACGATTATGTGCACCATAAAATTCACGAAGTGCTCTATAAACATTTTTAATTGAACACTGATTTTGAAAATAAATTTCCACGATTTGAAAACGTTGTTCTGGAGTTAACCTATTCATAATGATTTGCCAAACAATACTGAGTAGAAATGCCACTTTGAGCTGTCAAAACAACTGTCATAAAATAAAACGACATCTATCGGAAAAACAAACCTCCTAAAAAAACACCCTTTATTTACATATATGTGAACGGTAATTTATAATCGTATACATAGAAACTGACATTTCAAGGGAATTCCCTTTGTATGTACTTAAGTACATAAAATATAGGTACCCGAGAAACCAAAATTTGAAATTACAACAGATCGAATTGTAACTTACCCAATAAGCGAAAATTTGTATACTCAAAATAGGTTGCCACCGTATTGTGACAAAAATGACTTTTTGTGGAATAATATAAATTGATAAATATATAAAATGTTAATGAAAGGAGGAAACAGTTTTCTGCCACGAGAAATTTATCATTTGAGCTGAAATATGTTGGATTGTGTTATCCATTTGGGTTTTTATTTAAATTTAATTACATTTTCATAACTTATTTTAACAATTTTCACTTACTTTAAACAATTCTATAAATTGAAATTTTGTCGAAAGTGCTGATTTAAAACAATAAAGTTTTCGGTAAATATAATTCAATTTATTTTTATTATTATTTAAAATTTATTATTTATTCAGGTCAGGAAAGATTGTGATTGCAACATTCTTGATCAGGGGGTCTATTTAATTACTTACGCTTTGAGCATAAACTTAATACAATCAAATATGTTAACGATCCAAAGACTTTTTGCTATGGAATGTTGTTTTTCGACGATCTTTCTGGTTGAATTCAGGTTATGTTTTAGTGAAGTTGTGTAAATGTTAGATATAAATTAACCCTGCTTTTAGTTGGATGAATTTAAATATAGGTAGCTGAATGACAATGCCGAATCTATTTTTTTTTTTTTTTTTGGGAATATTTAGGTCATCATATGTATGATAATACTGCCGTGTCATTACGAACGTGAAGCCCCTCGGTTAGATGGTGTTGAATGGGAAGATAGGACAAAATAAGGTTACAAGCAGTATGTGATGAGATGACCCATAGATGTGAATTAAATAACCTAACCAGTCTAGTAGGACTGATGCCGAATACATATGATGAATATTAGTATCCTTTACCTCAAACACAACTAACTTACATTAATTAACTAACAAACTCTAATCTAGAGTGTGAATTTAATTTAGACTAACATTCTAATATATTTAAGTAGTTAGAAAATGACTTTGCTGCGGTTCGCCCTAGTCGTTTCTGTGACTAACATCCTTTCCTAACTAACCTTATCTTTTAAGGATGCAGGCAGGGCCTGGGCCCGCATGATGCTGAAATATTATTCGCATTCAGATATAATTTGTTATTTGATTGTTGATATTTCAGGATTATGGTAACGTAACTAGGATCGCCTTTATGGCTGGCCTGTACGCCTCTATCATATCATATCATATCATATCATATAAATTTCGGCTCATCGTCATCATTCAATCTCATTGTCAATCTGGCAAACCGTAACAGATGGCGCCCAAACAATTTAATTCTTTCAATTCGGTCTTATATTAAATCTATCCATTTTTATTTTCTTTAATTCCCTTGATTTGGTGCCTCAAACTTATAAAAAAAACATTTTTTTTAAGTTTTACGCATCATTACATATTCCTAATTTTATCCAGGTTGTCGTATTGTGTTCCATTTTAAAGGTGTTGATTCCAAAATTCGGTTAAAACCTTGGATAAAATTTTTGTAAATCATTTTTTTTTGCTTCTTTATTTTAAATTTTAGATTACTGTACCGCAATTGTTTCTAGCACATTCGTTTGCTGTAGATAAACTTGTCCGTTTTTACAGCTTCTGTAGTTTATTTTAGATTTTTTCGAAATTTTAAAAAAATTTTTTTTTTGTTTCAATTGCATCCAGTATCGAATTTTGTTGATTAATTGTCATCGATAACCTCTTTTCGAAACAAAATGAAATAATAATAATAATTTCGCGTTAGTAATTAGCAGACGAAGCATACTTTACTATATTAATCATTTAACCACTATCTCAGTAAGTAATTCACGAATGCCACACTGATCTCACCTATTCCTATGATATTTTGTTGACGAAGTCTACCAATTTTCTCTAGAGAATTATTTTTATTTAATTATATTTTTTGGATGCTGTATAAGATAGCGGAAATTTCTCAGCGGAAAATAAGAGATTTCGCTACTCGCCGCAAGTGGCAGCACGACCACAAAAGAGAATTTTATTTGTTATATAATTACCAGCGGAAACTTTTTCTTCATTTTGTATTTTTTTTTCGCTAAATAAAATATCCCAGTGGAATAAAATATTAAAAGTGATCCTTAAAATTACAAATTGGTTGATCTCCGAAGTAAAGGAACTCGTTAAATGAAATCTTGAAATTTAACAATATTCCGTCTTTCCGCCATTATAAAAGAATGACGATGAAATTTGGATAAAAGTATTGGGTCCAAAACTTAGGACAAAATTCAAGAATCTGTTCATGCTGGACTAAACTAGGCCATTTCATAACCAATCCTTTTGAAAATTTAAATTTGTTTATCAATTTATTATCAGTTTTTGGCCAATATCTCAAAAACTTTCACTAGTAACCAATACTTTCGATTGTTTTTCAAATAGCTTAGGTTATACTGAGACTACGAGGAAAATTTGTGGAAAATTGATGGAGTAGAATTTTCACTATAATATTTTGATTTTCTGCGGCCAAATAAGTTATTTTCAGTTTTTGGCTAATATCTCAAAAACATCCACTTGCATCCAGACCCAGCCTTTTCACATGATCTCCGAAAAAGGCAGAGTCCGGTAAGTACCCTTAAATTCTACCTAAATCACGCTTCCTTAGTGTGATTAAGATCTTGGAGAGCTTCAAGTTCAGCTCAGGCTATACTTGCACCCTACCAGTCGGACTTGCGAGCCACCTAGCGTTTGCCAAGGCAACTGATTTCCTATGGATTGCTGTTTTCAGCATAAACATAGACTTTCCTACACATTCTCTCCATGGTTCCAGTTGGAGAGTCGTACCGTCCCATGCTAATTCGTCTGCCCTGCAATTTCCCTCAACATCAGAATTGCCCGGAACCCAGACCAACTGGATATTGAAATATTCTCTCATCTCGTTAAGAGATGTGTGGCAATCCAATGCCACCCTTGCATTGGATGCCGGGAAACTGAATCCAGTGAAAGAATGGCCACCTGACTGTCCACATAAATAGTGATATCAGACAACGATATTACACTATGCTTCAAGCAGTTCATGACCTCTTCAATCGCTATAACTTCAGCCTTGTACACGCTGCAGAAATCAGGTAAACTAAAGAATAGACTTAATACATTTAATTCCCACAGAAAACAGCAGCTCCTACTCTACCATCGAGCTTGGATCCGTCGGTGAAGAATTTTACTCTCCTGGTCTCCACGAAGATACAACTCTTCCAATCCTCCCTAAAGGGGAGAATTACCTTAAACCGCTTGCAAAAGCACAAAAGGGATGTTATATAATCTATATTCACCAGAGCATGAATTCCGGTTCAATGACTAATGAGAATGATTAATGATTTTGTATTTTTCCATTCATTTAGTTTGAGTTTTTAAAATATTTATATTTCCGGTTCTTTAAGGTAGCTTCAATAGTCTGGTAAACGAAGCAAAACCGATAATTATCTGAAAACTATTTATTTATTTATTTTATTTTACAAGAATTTTGAGGACAACACAACTTATTTTGAGCACGAAAGCTCATTTATAATGAATTGTGCCGTCCTTAAGATTTGAATACATATGTTGCCAATTTCTTCGTGAGTTTTATTGCAGCAGATCCGTGGTCTTGCAGCAGTTCTTGATTATTACCTAGTCGAGCAGAAAATTTAGAACGCCCTGTTTCTCTTCATCACCTTCATAAGTTATGCGAGCTTTTTGTGAACTACGTAAACACAAAGACATTGATGGCTATTTACTTTTTATTTGTTGTTACGGAGTAGTTAGTACACAAAATAAATTTAAAAGATTTTAATATTTAATTTTTTTTAATACTAAGGCAGAGATTACCAATAAATAATGAAACTATTACTCAATGTCATTTATCATTAAACCGGAATTTGCGTTCAGGTCATCCCTTACATAACTGACTATAGTTGAGTGCCCTTTTTGCAGGCCATTCCACCCTGAAACCGCTGATAGCCTAACCGTGCGGCTGTATTGGTCGCCATTCGTTTACCGATAATATCCAACGAGAGAAGATACAGCATGACCTCTAAGGCACTAGTGGTTGTCGTTTTCAGCGCCCCGCTAAGGAGCAAACAGGCTGCCCTCTGCATCTTCCCCATCAAGTTCCTGTAAGATAATTTCTCCAGAGTCGGCCAACATACACTGACACCATAGAGCAATACGGGCCTTACTAGTGCCGTGTAAAGCCAGTGCTGCAGCTCGGGTTTAGCAGACTCCATTTCCTTCCGATGGTATTTTTGCAAGAGTAGAATGCCACAGTGGCCTTCTTCACTCTTTCTATCGTATTTGATTTCTAAATGAGCTTACTGTCCAGAAGAATCCCTAGGAATCCCGTCTTATCAGTAAAGGCCCGCATGGTATCATTCAAACTCGGTGGAACCACTTCCGGAATTGTATACCTTCTAGTGAAAGAGAGGGTGAGTCCTAATGCTAAAAATGAAACGAATACAAGCATTGAAACACCTTTCACTTAATTTAATAAACACATTCTATCACTTGTTTAATTATTTCGCAAAACAATTTTTTTAAATATTTTAATTAAAAAATTTGTTCAAAAAGTTTAAAAAGTACTCGATCGATTTCGACTTGTTAGGTCGTGTTTATTAAGTGTTAGTGTGTTTCGCCAAGTACCTACGGCGCATAGTGTTAAAAGTATGAAACATCTTTGGAGAACATTCATATTCTTATGAGGCATTCCAAACTAAACAACGTCACCATATAGAAAATTTGGAAGAAGTTACGAGAGTAACATACGCTTTTTAAAATTACGATCAGTGAACCCTGCTAGGCGTCACCCAAACAGCCTATTTCCAAGCGTTTGAACCAAATAGAAAAAATTCATAATCTTGGAAGGGTTGCCCCATATGTGTCCCACACAACCTAGGTCAACGTATGAACACATGTCTTTCATTGCTTGCTCGGTAACAAAAAAAAAAGCTACTTATGGAAAATTGTGACAGGTGATGAAAAGTATATTTTTACGAGAGTCCCAAACGTATAGAGTCGTCGATAGATCCCGGGCAGTCCAGTACAACGATGCCGAAACAGAACAAAGAAGGTTCTCCTGTGTATCTGGTAAGACATGAAGAGTGTGCTTTTTTACGAACTCCTGGAAAATGATTAGACGGTGACTGTAAAATGCTGCAGTCGAGATCTGAACCAACTGAGCGAATAACTTGATCAGAAAAGGCCATTTACTGGGCCAGGAAGTAGAAAAGTCATACTGCTGCATGGTAACGCTCGACCTCACGTTGCTCACGTGACTCAGAGGACCCTCTTGAAGTTGGGATGGGTGAACTACCCATGCACACGGCACATTCACCAGACTTGCTCCATCCGACTACCATTTGTTCCAGTCAATACAGCACGCCTTAGTGGATAAACAGTTCACAACGCTGGACGATGCGCGTAAATTTGTCGATGACTTTATCGTGTCGGACCCTGAAAGTTCCTTTCGCGACGGCATTTGTATGTTAGCTGAGAGTGGGCACAAGACCATAAAACCGATGGACAATATTTCCAAGATTAAATTGCCTATTTTTTATATAAAATAGATTTGCAGAAAAATCTGTAAAAATTAAGTCATACACCAAATATAGTACACACTGAATTATTTTGTATTATACAATTATTTATTTTATACAATTTTTTTATATAATTTATTCTGTCGTACTATCTATATCTTGATCCTTCGTAATAACAAAAATTTCATCCAAGACTTGCTTTCACTACATCGTGCATATGCTTACGCATGATAAGATATTGCAACTCAGTGTCATAATATGTATGTCTTTTTATAAGATTAACTAATTTCGTCCAACCAAAACCATGGAAACAGAATTCAAATTACGAACTTTTGCAGAGTCGTTGGAAGATTCCTTTCACAAATAACGATGGAAAAAAATTGACGCCTTCCATAAAAGCAGTATTTTGCTGAGAATTATAATATTAGAGGCCAGTTTTCGAAATACAATTATTTGTATTTGAATTTATCATAGTTTAAAAGAAGATTTTTCATCATACTTGGCTTCTTTATCAGTAGTAATTATAATTCAAATGCGATTTAGATAAACCTTCAATTTTTTTTATTTATATAAAGCAATCTTGACAACTTGAGCTTATTCGAAAACAGGCCTGTTTTAATTCTCAACCAAATACAGCTAATGTTTATAACAGTGTAAATTCAATAACAATGAGAAACGATTGTTTTAATTGTTATACAAATTTGTATAAAACGAGTATTTTATGGTTCCATTTGTAACAGAAAATGTTCAACTTTGATGAAAAATGATAAAGTACAAGTTTCTTCTTATTTATTTCTTCACAAAATTAGAAAATGTTATAAGGAAAACAACCATATAATCACAGATTGCCGCAACTTCTGTTTCATTTAGTAAATTTTTCAAAATAATAATATAAGGAGCATGAGCGAAAAATTTGCAAGCACATACCAATTTTTTTTATGACAAATTTGAACAAATTGCTTACGTTTTTTATCCTTCTTTCTGGTTTTCAGTTTTCTCAGCGGTCAAGCGACAATCGCGAGAGAGTTTTTTATACTAATTACGGTTTTTATACGAATAAGACTCACCAAATCTAAATAAAATACATCGCCTGAAAAGTTTCCGGTCTAAGAAAGAAATTACTTTCTTGTAAAACGATTTCTCTTTGTCTTCAAAATAAGGTGCAATTTCGGCAATCATTTCTTCATTGGAGCCAAATATCTTTCCCTGAAGTATTTTTTTGAGGTCTGAAAACTAGTAATAATCGCTGGGTGCCAAATTTGGCGAATACGGTGGATGTGGAAACAATTCAATGTGCAATTTTGCCCTTATTGCGATCGACTTATGACATGGTGTATTGTATTGGTGATGGAGCAATTTTTTCATGGATAAATGTTCGTGTAAAGTATGACCAACACGTTCTTTTGATATCTTTACAATGTCAGCTATCTCACGCAACTTCACTTTACGGTTTTCCAAAACAATTTCGTAATTTTTTTTAATGTTTTCTGGAGCCACAGCCTCATTTGAGCGTCCAGAATGTGGTGCATCATCGGCGGTTGTACGACCACGTTTAAATTCAGTATACCAGTCAATGATGGATGATTTTCCTAGTGCAGAGTCCGGATAATAATTATCAAGGCACTGTTTTGCTTCAACGGTATTTTTCTTATCCAAAATCAGTATTCAATTAAAACACGAAATTATTATTTTTCCATTGTTTTGAAATTAACAAAAGTAGCGTCACTAAAACAACTGTAACTTGTAAACTAATGGTCGGAATGTAATGCAATTTTGATACATATCGTTCGAAGGTTGGTAGAATTTAAACATAAGGATTTTAAATTTGTGGCCCCATCCATGTGTTAGACAGGGGACTTTTCAGATGACGTAATATCAAGCACCATCTCTCGTTTATAGTTAGGTGATCCCCAGAATAATTTTTGCAACAGTTTCCGAAAATCTGAACAACCTTTTGAGTTTATTTACGATTAATATGCATTTCTCGCATAAATTTATCGCTTTTGGACTAGAAACTCTAAAAGTTGATCAAAGTATCGTATATCGTATATCGTTGATCAAAGTATCGTATAGTTCATTTTTATTAACACTATTTGGAAATTTTTTATAAAGAACAAAAAACTTTATTTTTTCATATTATACTCGTAAATAAAATTTCAAATTTTTAAACAAATTTAAGTAAATGTTGAAGGAAATTTTGATATCTAGCAAATGCTACAAACATTTTTAGTAGTGATGGGAAAAGCAATATTTAAATTTGTATTTACCCAAGCTCTCTAAAACTGGCACGAATTGACAACACAAGTTCGGATGTTTAGATTTTGATAGCCTGGTACTTATTCAAAATTTATTTAATTTTTAGTTTCATCTACTGTGGTCAATTTTTGAGAATAATAATAATGGGTGATTTTTTTTGGTTTTTGGATTTTCATGTATATGTTTTTAACACATCACGCGTGATATCTGTCAAAGTCAATTGTTCTCAGTTAGCAATGCCAGCTCATCATGGAGAGACTTACACCCGAACATCGTTTACAAATTATTGAATTTTATTATCAAAATTCGGGTTCAGTGAAAAATGTGTTTCGCGCACTTCGTCCATTTTATGGTCGCCATAATCGACGTACTGAGCAAGCAATTCAAGTCATTGTGACAATCGTATCCGTAGAGAGCGTACGGAGGAAAATATTGCTGCTGCTGCAGCTAGTGAAGACGACAAAAAGTTCATCCGGCGCAGGGTACAGCAATTGGGATTGTGTTATACGACTACGTGGAAGGTTTTACGCAAGGATGTTAGTCTGAAAGCGTTTAAAATATAGCTGGTGCAACAACTAAAGCCGAACGACTTGCCACAGTGTCGAAGTTAGGTGAGTGGACCTTAGAACATCTTGAGGAAAATCAGTTTTTTTACCTAAAATATATATTCATCGGTAAAATCATCGATCCGTAATTTTTTCAAAGATGACGATGACCGCAACGTTACCGTCAATCATGGCCTTCGCAATCGTTCGGTAATTATTACGTTTTTTTAAATTAAATATTGCGACTATTACCTATCCAGATATTGCTCAAAATTTGTCTTTATTTTCTTAATATTTGTCTTACTTTTGGACTTAAGTGGGGAGAGTCGATATTTGCGCTGGTTTAAAACGGCTTCCCAAATTCAGGAACCTTACCCCCATCAAAATTTAAAGATCACTTGCACGTCGTTACCAATTACGATTCTTACAGAAGATTACCAGTGGCGTTCATTCTATTACTAAGAAGATTTGAACAGATTACTCCTTATTCTAAATCGCGTTTATGTTGTACATAGAAAAATATGTAAATAGGGTAATACATCCTGCACTAAATATACTGTACGGGAAGTAAGTATCCTTATAATTTCTACATATGTGTTTGTGTTCATCTCATCTCATCAATCAATTTGCGCGAAATTTTTCTTCTCTTAAATTACAAATGATTTCGAATCCCTATTAATTTATTAAACGGAAGTATTTAATAATTTATTATTAAAGAAATTATTTGTTACTGCAATTCAAATTATTACTTCTATTTCATATTTATGAATATTATTAGGGCTGTGACAACATAATACCTAATATATTCATATTAAATAAATAAATGAAATAATAAGATTAATTAAAACTAAAAAATTTTGTCGGCATTAAGGAGAAAAGCTCGAAAAGTCGAGAATCAACGGATAAATATTGATCTATAGATTACCTCTAGAATGCAATTAATTTGGCCCCCACCAAATAAGACATTCAGTTATTAATTCTTTGTTATTGACGGATAGTTTGCTCTGGGAAAAAAATAATTTAACTAAACGCTATAATTTGAATATTTACTATGTACATTTTATTGAATTTATATTTTGTAGTTTTCATAATAATTTTAAAAATTGGTGTAACTTAAACATTTCAGAACTAATTATTATGAAAAACAATTTAGAAAAATTTAATTTTCCATAAAATATTGAATATACTTTATTCCGCTGGTGCTACATCCCCTTTAGGGGTTTGGCCGCCTAATTATTGAGGTTTTATCAGTTTATCTTCGGGATGATTAAATAATGTTAGTAACGCGAATCCATTGAATCCTATTGGTTCTTATAGAATAGTAAAAGGAAATTCTTATTTTATATGGAATGTAAATTTCTAAGGAATTCTAAAGAAAATTAAGTTGTCATTTTAATTATTTTTACTCGAATTTTTTATTTTGAACTGAATCAAAATACATTTTTGGCATTTATCTAATTAGTTTATTCGGCAGACGCCTCAAACTCAACTTTGGCATTCGTTTATTATTTCAATTACAAACTTCTCAACCGTCAACTATTTTCTGTATGTACAGGGTGTCCGCCGGGAAGGTATACTACTTTGTTTGTTTATGATTTTTGATTAAATGAAAGAGAATGGATCTTATATTGATAAATGTTTTATTTAATGTCGGCAATTATGTATGGAATACAATATCAGATAAATGTCCGCCTCTGTTAGCCTCACAAATGCGAGCCCTTTTGAGCACATTTTTCATTACATTCTCACACATTTCACGCGGTATTTCATTAATTTCATCACGAATATTTTGTTTGAGTTGCTCAAGCGTTTCTGGTTTGTTTGCATAAACCTTGCTTTTTAGATATCCCCACAAAAAGAAGTCCGGAGCAGTCAAATCAGGCGACCGTGGAGGCCAATCAACATCACCATTTTTTGAAATAACTTGTTGTGGAAGAGTTCTCGCAGTAATTCCATTGTAATCCTGGCTGTATGCGATGTGGCACCGTCTTGTTGATACCACATGTTAATCAAGCCCAAAGTATGCAGTTGTGGCGTTAAAAAGTGTTCAATCATATCACGATATCGCTCCCCATTCACAGTTACCGTTACGCCGTTTTCATTTTCAAAGAAGTAAAGTTCAATGATTCCTCCTGACCAAATTGCACACCAGACTGTCACTTTTAATGGATGTAAAGGTGACTGATGAATAATGTGAGGGTTTTCCATTGCCCAGAACCAACTATTCTGTTTATTCACATATCCATTTAAATGAAAATGCGCCTCGTCACTCATTATGATTTTTTCATGAAAATCGGGGTTGTCATGGGCCAGCTGTAACATCCTATTGACACGATGGTTTATCGAATATTTTTCCATAATAAATTTGCCACGTGTCTACTTCACGACTGTCAAGTATGAACTGTCAATACTAATATTCGCCTAAATGGCGGCTTACAAAGTAGTATACCTTCCCGGCGGACACCCTGTAGTAACTTCGGACTATCAACGAAGCATCGATTGCAAATCGTTCATGTAAACCTATGTGATTTAAACAGATTATATTTATTTATTTTATGATAGCATACTTTCCAATTTTAGTACTCTACATATCTTGTACCGAATCCGGCCAAATAATTAGAAAATACTTTTTCAGATATGAAAATAATAATACATAACGAGAAGCACATATCCTATTGATTTTTGTGTTATTCCCCTAGTAAAAAAGAGGGTGTAATTATTATGTACGTGCTCAATGATGTTGATTCCCCATCATCGACATCCCCATCACCATTTTGATGATGAGATTTCTGTTTCCCGTACATAGTCGTACTGGTATGTGGCTCATACATATATTGTTTATTTAATTTTTTAGGTTATGTTTCTCTTTATACTTCCATATAACAAATAGCGCATAAAAACAAATTTTAATTGAATTTTTGTAGTTGATCTGAATAAAGTGGATAATTAATGATAATGACTTGTAGTTAAAATACGTGATAATTGTGTTATGATAAGCAATAATCATGTAATGTTTGTTTGTGTTGTGATTTTTCAATTTAGCCCCAAATTCCGATATACGAAATCCCAACCCACCCAATTTCGTATGTTTGTTCTACTTGTATTTAGTAGTACGATTATACGCACTCATTTGCACGTACCAAAAATATAAATTAACTTACACAATTTGTTGTTTAGAGATGAAGTCATTGCGGCGCGTTCGATGCTTTATATTTGTGCTGTATATTTTATAAAATGGATGCTTTGTATTCCGAGTTATTTTTGTTTTGTTTATTTGTATGTACATGTTACTTAAGAATACAACCGATGAATTAGTGCTAAAATCACAATACCATAATGGATTAATTGATAGGACGGTTTTATGAAAATTCCATAACCATGTTCTCCATGTTGCATTGCCGCTGGATTTTCACCTAGTTGAAATAAATGAAACATTCGTCAAACAATTTTCATGTACTGTAAAATTGTAACTTACCATTTAGTATATGCACTAGAACACTTGCAGGTACAGCATTATTTGGCGAACAAGTGTAATTTCCTGAATGTATGATTGATGTCTGCATAATTAACAATTCAGAATATCGATAATCTAGAAACGTGGGATAGAAGATTATGAAGTAATTTAAAATAAGTAGGATATGATAATAATAAATTCAATTTAATAGTTTTCTTTAAAGCTTCTATGTTAGACGTACTTCGTATAAACTATATATAACTATGTATACTCGTACTTATATACAAAAACGTAAATTCAAACACGTTCTTGCTCAAAATGGCAGTAATAATAATAATAATAATAGAAAATTTTCATTTTAAACTACAAGAATAGTTTTAAAGTTTTTAATATCGCACGAATTTAATAGGGTTTGAGAATTATCTCGTAATAATCTCAAATGATGTCCTAATTCCTATTTTCCTTGAGACTTTTTTATTTTTCTTATTTGTCGCACCCAAACTGGGTGGTTACATTTTAAATTACTCTAATTCCATTTTGTTCTTCTACATCACACTCTACTCTACTTAACAGTAGAGTCGATTACTAGCTTGTGCTGCTATATTCGTTGAAATGTATATTATATATTATTAATTGGGTTTGCATGTTTCGAAATATCTTATGTTACGCGATTAATAGAAACTGGTATGTGACGAAGAAATACAATTTTCAACAGTTTGGATGTTTTGAAAATAATTATCTTACTGTCATTCTAAAATGAGATAACAAGCTTATCAAAAGAAGGGAGTTATAGCAAAAACTTCTGTCTATTTACAGAAAATACTCTGTAAGCCTTTTTTAATTTAATACATTTTCTAAAAAACAAAGATTGAATAAAATCAATTAATTACGAGTACGCCTAATTCTTAAGATTATAATAACTACAAGAGATTACTTTATTTTAAATTAATCTAACATTGGCTAAAACTTCGTCTATAAAAAGTTTATAACTAGAGATCCCAAACTTATAGAAATTTGAAACTGATCGACCAGCTATTCACGAGAAGAGTAAAGTTTATGAACACATACAATTCAAAAACCCTACATAAGACTGACCATTATTTTTCTGTGTGAAGTCAAGCAAATATTGCAATTAATTTGTTGAATTATAAAACTTACGTCTCTCAAGCACTAAGGCTGTAAGACCAAGTACTGGACAAGTGTCTCGGATAACGCTGGGCCTATTTCTACAGTCTGTTACATATAACAAAGGAAGGAATAGGAAAGTATTATTTTTTCTTAGGACGGGAGGACCTGGATGTAGACACCTAACGATCGTATGACACAAGACAACACAATTCTAATCTAATAGAAGAAAGGATAAAGGGTTAATGATTAACAATCGTATGGCTAATGCATCTGGAAATTTCTTGAAATTTAACTCTAAATTAAAAATTTTCGGGTTCCTAAACAATATCAAAATTTATCAATTTAGTCTCTCTCAAACTACTGAAGTTAAATCAAATTAGCTTATGGTACCGAAAGTTGCCAACATATTTATTATAAAGTACCCTTTCATAAAGGATAAATGTAATGAAACAACGAGATTTATAAGATTAATGTAATTAATTAGTAAATTTTTAACATTTTATGCTGCCAGTGAATACAGGTTACTTGTAGCAAACGTACACTGTTGTAATAATTATCAATGAAAATATTAACTGTGTTCTTAACTAATTATTGGGTTTAAATAAAGTGTATTAGTAGAATTGCTCACCAAAAGCCATGTTCTACAAACAACTATCTAACGAACACCTTTACTAACTGGTTGAAATTCAAGATGTAAATACATCAGTTCACGTATCGGCCTGACGTCTACACTGCAGGCGGCTAACGATATAAACATTGTTATGGAAAACTTTAATAAGTTACTGGTCAACACGGCTATTTCAGCCTCGCCTAAACCAAAGAGCAAACATTCAAGAAACACACACACATACACACCACAATAATCGCTGAATAGAAAATATGTTAACAGAGAAACGCCATTAAGACGCATCTGGCAAATTAATCGATCGCCAGATGCTAAACACAACTTTAATCAGGCAAAAAGAACACTGCAAAGCCTAATGCAAAAAACAAGATGGATTCGATGCAAAACTATCTTAAACAATTATCTCCCACAAACTATTCATTATTTTCATAATGGATGCCACTATATACCATAAACGGCCTCAGCAACGAAACCCGCCAAATCGTCTTTCTCATGGTGAATGGGGCTAGAAGTGACGCGGGAAAAGCTAAAGTCTTTGCTGATCATCTTGAGAGTGTCACTCCAAATCTTGTATTATCGAAGAAATTTAAGTTAAAGAAACCACTAGTAAAGTTTTCTATTGCACATTAAATTCAATTAAAGAATGTCCATGTATATGATCAAATTACAGATGAAATGCTGCCTAAGTGTGCCTTAGGACAACTATAGTTGAGCTATAGCTGAAATATTCAATTTCCAGAATATTTCCATAATATATCCCTGAGTGCTGAAAATTGTCAACTATAAAAATGATCCCGAAGCTTGACAAGGATCCTACCAATATCTCGTCATATAGACGAAAGCCTACTACCAATCATCTCGAAAGTATTCGAAAAAACAATTATTGAAAATATTAAACCTGAACTACGAAATATCATCTCTAATTATCAATTTGGTTTCAAAGCTAAGAACGGATCTATTGAGCAAGTGCATCGAGTAGCTACAAAAATAAGGTCAGCAGACGAAGACAAAAATACTGGCCCGCCGTCTTCTTGGATGTTGCCCAAGCATTCGATAATATTTGGCGCTAGGGTCGGCTTTGTAAAATTAATCTTAAATTTACCAACATATGAAGTCGTATTTGTCAAATCGCAGATAATATGTCAAATACAACACCTCTAAATCGGGCGAAAAAGCATTCTGGTCGGAATACCACAAGGCAGTGTGCTTGGCCCAACGTTATATTTAATTTTCAAACGAGATCATATCAAATTAAAAGTTGCACTGGTGAAAGTGCACTGGTTGATGGAGAAATATTCAAACATTGACCTAGAACACAAACTTCTCTTGTATAATACTGGTTCGTAAAGAACAAAAATAAATAAATATAAGGATAAGGTCCTAAATATACAAAACGAATTACAAAATATGCGGGTCAGCTATATGCAGGGAAACTAGCATCTATGTCTTCACGAATAAAGAAGAAAACGGTGGATGTAACAACATAAATTATAAAATTATAAAGCTTATTTATTGATAAGAAGTAGATTCCGCACCCGCAGATTTACATAATTACCTTACTGAGTAAGATTTGACAACTAATTTTTATTTTCATGTTTGAAAAATTCAATAAATAAATAAAATTGTAAAAAAAGTTAGTAGAATTAAAGTAAAATATATAAATACGTAAGATTAACAATCCATTCAGCTTGTTGAACTGTACTAAATTCTTAAATACTTTATATTATTATGATAAAACTAAGTTTAGAGTGTAGTATATTACACACATTTTAAGATAAAGCTCCTAACTTAAACCTCAAAATAATTATTGGGTAGAATGCGCATTAAATAAAATGTCCAAAATAAGTTCAAAAGATATACGAGTAATTAAAATAGCTATAATTATTTATTTATTAAAATTAACAGCCATAATGTCTTTAAAAACCACAAAGCTAGCCTGAAACCTGGAAGTGCCTACGATCCCAGCTCTGAATAAGAGACATAACTCTGAAATTCTTATTACCTAAATAAGATAAAATGTGGCAATTTGATCCTTCCAAGTTTTCAACTTTCTACAAAATCATAGAAAGATAAAAACCTACACTAATGCATACAACTGATGCATAATAAACAAATCGACGATACAGATTTCCTGCAATGAAACTCATAATATTAATAATTTTTTATAAAAATATTACTTATTCCAAACAACCTAAGTTAACAAAAATTGTTTAATAAAATTAACAGTATTTAGTAAATAAATATTTTTTAATAAATAAAATGTTTTTATTATTTAAAATTTTTATTTACTAAATACTGTTAATTTTATTAAACAATTATTTGTGTTATTTGTAACATAATTATGAATTACCATTTTTACGTCACACAACCAAGTTACAAACCAAATGTATTATACCCCATTTACATGCGACCAACATTTTCTTCTGCAAAATAAAAAAGATATAACATTGACATTTTGCACATGAGAGTCAAGAAAATAAATATATCCTAACAAAATTTTGTAGAAGATTTTTTGAGCCACTACACTGCAAAAACCATTATAAAAATAAAAATGTTGCCATAAAATATATTCGATCCGAGTATTTTTATGGTAACATTTTAAAAATTAACAAAAACAAATTATTTTATATTTACAAAAGGGTAAGAAATCATAATAAAAACAGACGCCATAGATAAAAATGTAAATTTCTCATTTGAATTAATTACAAATAAATTAATAATTTTCCAATAAAAAAATTATGGCGTTACTATATATGCTTATCTCTTTCTCGCATATTGGAAATTTTTATATAGCGGATGCTTTTTATTTACCTGCAAAAATTTGCAGAAGAAAACAATCTACATGTAAATGGGGCATTAGCAGAATATACATTATGAATAAAAACTTCATTGTATAGATATTTAGCTCCATTGTATACATAGATTAAACAGAGAAGCATCTTGCCAACAATTTTGATGTGTATGAATAATACATTTCTGATTTGCACACCCAGTTATAATAGAGTTCGATGGAATTTAGAGCAGACAGAGTAAGATAGGTTAGCTATTTAATATATATCTCCCTTTCATGCGCGACACAAACGAAAACAATAAACATAACATGCTACCCATTTATTATTATCGTTTGAATGTAGCTCTTTCTCTTACGTACAAATTTATATTTAATACATAATTTGAGCACCAGAGTATTTCAAATTTAAAAAACGCATTTAATTTTCTCTTCTAGTAAAACAAATATGTAACTTAAATGCAATTTTAATGTGTTTTAAGTTTTAAACCGAAAATCCAATATTTTAAATGAGATTTGGAGAGCATACAACCAGCAAGGGACACCATACGCAAATCGATTGTTTCTCCTAACTTTGTTACCAGAGAATTGGTTAGAGGCTAAAATTATGGATACATTTAATACTTCGAAATAATTGGCAGAAATGTCGAAAAATCTCATCAAAGACCACGGACATGGTAGCTTCTCAGGACCTACAAAAATTAGATCTGGAGTCCCTCCTGAAACAATTACATTAATAGAGGAATTCTACAGAAGTATGGACATCAGTCGTCAGCTTCCTGAAACCCACGACTTTGTTAGTGTTCCTGTTCTTGATGGAGAACGCATTAAAAAACAGAAAATAATAGTTTTATGCAAGTTATGCAAGTTAGCATACCAACATTTTTTGGAAAAAAATCCAAATCCAATTATTGGATTTTCTAAATTTGCCGAGCTTCACCCAAAAGAATGCATATTAGCTGGAAAACCAGGAACACATAATGTTTGTGTGTGCATAATTCATCAGAATAACAATTTATTATGTCCGGTTATAAAAAAAAAATTTAAATTGCGATCCTGCCATTATCAATTAAAAACAGTTATTAAAGAACATATCCTGTGAAAATTTGACACAAGTGTATTGAGGCCCGGAGGATTACTTTGGAGGAAGAAAATTATTATATATATATATATATATATATATATATATATATATATATATATATATATATATATATATATATATATATATATATATATATATATATATAGATATATATATACATACATATATATATATATATATATATATATATATATATATATATATATATATATATATATATATATATATATATATATATATATATATATATATATATATATATATATATAACATTCTTCCTTTTTTCATATTATCTGAAGCATATGGTAGTAATTAAATTGTTTTAACTAGGTTTTGCACATATTTCAAGTCGTTGAAAGTGTAATCTCGTTATTGATTTTAAGCAAATTTGCCATAAACTTAATACTTCAATGTCCGCTATGGTGTATAGAATTATGGCCTATACATACAAGGAAATACTGCTTACCCTCTAGTTGTGACCAATCGATTCATGAGTTTACACTACTAGTACACTGCCACTTTTCAGTCACCAGCCATCCTTTAACATGAAAAACACCCCACGTATCTGAAGCATAAATGACGGTACTTGTTTGAAAATTTCAAAAATAGATGTTTCAATATCGAATAAGACCGATTTATAGGCCTCACCTTAGAAATGCAATTCGATTTTTGACATGCAACTTTTAAGCATGAAAACCAATTTATTTATTATTAATTATTATGCAATATATTTAGCCACCACACTATATTTATTTATTCCCATATGCCAAACCGTAAGTCTCAAAATTTTTGTCTGGCGGATTTTTAGTTAAGACTGACAATCTACGAAAGTGCGTGATATTATTAACCGGGTAAATAAGCTATGAATAGAAATATGTTTTGCCAAATCTTATGAAAAAATTAAAATTTCAGCGTTGTCTAACCTTAATCACTAGTAGATATGTAGATATGGACGGGTGACATTTAGAACTATGTGGCATGGGTCATTTCAATAAAACGCGTTGCACCCGTCTAAAGATTTTATAGATATCGTATTTTATTCATATAATATTGCGAATGGAATTTCTGACGCACGTCATTCCAATTAACAAAAACTTAAGAGATTTATAGGCATAACCACTACTAAGTACGGACAGAAGACACTTAGGCCTATCTAAATTGGCATGTGCTATTCCAATTCAAATAGTTGGGCTCGTTTTAGGATTTTCTATATACATATCGCATATTATTCATAATATTGTGAATGGAATTGCTCACACGTCATAAAAATTACAAATACACAGTCCTAACTAAATTGTTATGCGTTATTCCAATAAAAATGGTTGGGCCTCATCGGAGAGATTTGTTAATTAACGTGATGTATATTACATTGGTTGATGCAGCATTTATAGTGTATATCATATTGCTAACTCTTCTCCCTTTAAAGATACACGGCCCATGGGTCATCTATTTAAGGTAGTCTTATCAATCTCTGGTTGGTAGCTGAAGAACCCCTGTTGTTGACTGGTTTTTGATGTCGTATTTTGTAGCAATAATTTCTTCTTGTGATTAAGAAAATCAAGCTAACAGCTAAACTCAAAATTATATTTCCGAAATCAATGAGTCCTGATTTTTCGTGGTTTGCGAACAATTTTTGTAGTTTTCCTACGTTATTGAGGTGCAGATTGTGAAGGTATTCCGGATTTAATTTCATAATTGAATCACTGATGGCAAGATATGGAATGTCAGCGTTTCTTGATTAATGAATGTTATCTTATTGATTAATATGGTCACACTGTTGTATTGTATTATAAAATTTCCCTTCCGTTTTCTTTTATTGTTGTTGAAGATTTCCCCATTAAAGTTGTTCAGGAAAATTGTGTTGCCGTTCAGTGTCTTAATTATTTGATTCTTGTTGAATGGTCGTTGTTCATTTCCTCTGTAGGCATTTTCTTTCGCAAATGGTAGTTTCAAGGAGCAAGTTGCATTATTATTCCGAATAACTGATGTTGAATTACGTTTATTTGATAAGTTCCTTGTATTCTATAAGTAAACAATATAGTCAGATATCATTGGGCTAACGAAGCTCGATCCATTATCCATCACCATTATTTTTTATGGGGTGAAACAGTGCAGAATTTTAATGAGGTGATTTATCCTTGATATGGAAAAGTATCGTTAATTTGGTAATTTGTTAATAATTTATTAATGATTTTTTTGCAACTCAAGAAGGATCAACATAGTTGAGGAATAAATTGATAATAGCACAAGTAAAACAGTATTTTATTTATAAGACCTAGAACTTTTCTGCTGATATATTATAATAATAACACACGTTGCTCTGCAAATCCAATTTCAAATACCGAATTGCTACAACTATGAATGCTTTGTATATGGTCGAGCAGGCAGTGTAAAAGTTGAGATAAGTTCAACAGGGTACAATCGTTCAATCTGCATGCAGTCCATTTAAGTATTAAATATTAACCAAGCCACGATATCCAACATCAATTAAAGATCACACATCAAAGAACAAACAGCTGTTTCAAACAGCAAAAGCCATGGTAACAACAAATGGAATGAAATTTGGAAAGTTTGTGGTTGTTTGAAAATTTACAAAATTTTGAGATAATTTTAATTAATAAGTCAAAATCATCAAAAATTCATGCAACTATTTTCTCAAAGAACCTACTGATATATTAAAGCAATAAGGAGCCCCCTACATAATTGCCAATTGATTTCTTATTTTTATATGCACTTTCCGATTTATTACTTTAAACACAATGCCTCTTAGTAATAGACGGTTTTGGTTCAACTTAGCACTAAAATTCGTATGAAATGTCCAAAGTTCATTCTAAATCGTCTATTATTAAGGCCCAAAGATTGCTTAAAATTAAAATTCACATTGGTTTCTGTGGTCCTTTTCGAAACGACCTATTATTTCACATTTACTTACTTATAAATCTAATATTTAATAAACTTATTGCAGAGTTGTTTACAATTTTTAACACTAGACACTTGTTTAAACAAATGTATGTACTTAAGAAAAAGATTAATGTAGACTTTTTAAATAAGTAGATTTCAAAATATAAGTCTAGACTTAATAAACACATTAAAACACTTGTTTATTATTTCGCACAAAATTTTTTTTTTCCCCAAAAATGTTTAAAAGATTACTCGATTAATTTCGACTTGTTAGGTCATCATCAGGAGTATCTACTGATTGGTAAAAATAAAAATTTAGTTATATATAGTAGAAATAAGCAAAATAAAATCAAAGAAGGAGGGACAAAAAATAGGCAATAAAAATTAATCTATTGATCGTTCCAACCATCTGTTGTTTACACGGAAAAATTACAAATAAAAAAGGGGAGGGGTGCAATAGCAGGTAAACGATTAGTTATCGGTTGAGTAACAAAATTCAAGGTATATTGAAATGCATTTAATTACCCGACGTATTAGTCATATTATTAAGAGCGTGAGAATAAAACAGGGCGGGATCTGTAATTGGTGAGAAATGGATTTCTCTCTGTTCGTTAAGAATATCTAGGTTAAGGAATATGGATTTTCGAATTTCGTAAGATTCCAGATTTTCGAAACACCAGACTTGGAAAGGCGATCAACTCTGTTTGTTTATAGGATTAATTGTAATGATTGTAGTTTCTCATATATTGGACAGACTGGGCGCAATTTTGGAGTTAGAGCTAAAGAACATTTATCTGGTTGCAATCAATCAAGTTTTTATAATCATTTAACTTTAGAAAATCATACAGCTAGCTTAAACAATTTAGACATATTACATATACAACCTAAAAGCAGACGTTTAGATGCCTTAGAATCTTACGAAATTCGAAAATCCATATTCCTTAACCAAGATATCCTTAACGAACAGAGAGAAATCCGTTTCTTAATAATATGACTAATACGTCGGGTAATTAAATGCACTTCAATATACCTTGAATTTTGTTACTCAACCGATAACTAATCGCTTACCTGCTATTGCACCCCTCCCCTTTTTTATTTGTAATTTTTCCGTGTAAACAACAGATGGTTGGAACGATCAATAGATTAATTTTTATTGCCTATTTTTTGTCCCTCCTTCTTTGATTTTATTTTGCTTATTTCTACTATATATAACTAAATTTTTATTTTTACCAATCAGTAGATACTCCTGATGATGACCTAACAAGTCGAAATTAATCGAGTAATTTTTTAAACATTTTTGGGGAAAAAAATAAAAAAATTGTGCGAAATAATAAACAAGTGTTTTAATGTGTTTATTAAGTGTTAATGTGTTTCGCCAAGTAGCAACGGCGCATAGTGTTAAAAGTATAAGTCTAGAGTAAGCTAACACAAATAAGTATTGATTTCGAAAATAGCTTTAAAAATAATTATGGAGAAGAAAAGCACACAACTGCGGCTTGGGATATAAGACATACATATAACACATGACGCATTAAAAACAAATAGTTGTAACTTTTTTTGATTGGTTACTACCCGGGTCCCTCTAACAACGCTCTACTCACTCTGCTATCGAGGGCGACAATGTTGCCCCCTGAGAATACAGTTAACGGAGATAAACAAAATGCTTTTATTCTTTGTTTTGCTTAATTGGTCCACGGGTCATCGAATCAGCATCAATGTTCGTTCTTTTAACCGGTATCTGAAGTTTGATTTTTTGTCGTGTGTTTATCATTAGTAATCACATCGTAATTACAAACATCATTGGGCCTGTCAGTTGAATATCAAATACTTAGTCGATGTGTTCTTCAATTCAACTATCATTCACAAATTATATTAAAATAAACATTTATGTTCATTTTCAGGTATGTCTGAGCACAGAGCAATAAATCACGATCAGAATCACAATCACTTAAACGGAAGGGAAATTCATTGTTAAATCAAATTTTCGAGGTCGTTACAAATGGAAAAATATCTCTAGCGGTTGTTTATAGAAATGTTTAGCTAAAACTCAAACCCTATTTTGGTCTAGTTGCTCAATTGCTCATTTCTATACGCGTACGTATGTGTATAATGTCCGATTTAGATGGTAGAAAAATGCATGCATGCAAAATATTTGCATGAATTTAGAGCTGCACGCCATATAAAAATACCCATTAGTTGAAAGAGAGGAAGTATATGTAAACAAACATCGCGATGCCATAATTTTTTGGCGGCTTCTCATTGGATGCTATATGCTTTGACGTGTCGTCGTTGATAAATGAAATATATCACACGCAGCTTTCTCGAGTTATAATTAACTATTTAATTAAATATAAAATGACAAATAAAAATAAAAATAGTGATTTACTACAAATGATATTCAGTGATAGTGAAGTGGATGAAGATAATTTATTATTTAAAATTATCTTCGATAGTGATGATAGTGGGAACTCAAGTCCTCAACCGAAAAGCAAAAAAAAGTTTTGGGTACGATCTTATTATAAAGATCGTGACCAAACTGGGGCTTTTGAAACTGTATTCCTGCCATTAAAACATTCTGATCCAGAGTTGTTTCATCACTATATGAGAATGTCACTTTCTCAATTTGATGCGCTTTTGCACAAAGTTGGGCCAGCGATCAAAAAACAAAATTTGATTCGCCAAAGCATTGAGCCCAGTGCACGATTGGCTATTACGCTTAGGTAATATTAATAAAAACCTTTTTTTTAAATAAAATATAATTTATTCACATACATAATATGCATTTTTTTTAGATATTTGGGAACAGGCGAATCCCGAAAAAGCATTTCAACATCATATAAATGTTCGCCAGCTAGCGTTCATTTTATTATTAGAGAAACCACGCATGCCATTATAAATGCCCTTAAAACGGAGGTCTTTCCTAAATTAAATGAAAATACTTTTAGGAAAGTGGCAGATGGATTTGGAGCACGATGGAATTTTCCACACTGCATGGGTGCCATAGATGGGAAACACATCGAGATACAGGTATTTAATAAATCATTAATACTACTGTGTATTAGGATAGTAAACAAACTTTTATTTAATAATAGGCTCCTTCGTTTGGTGGTTCAACATTTTTCAATTATAAAAAGTGCCACTCGATAGTGTTAATGGCGAAATGCGATGAAAATTATAATTTCATCATGTGCGACATAGGGGCCGCCGGAAGACGGCGATGGGGCGTATGGGGGTATTTTCCGAAATAGCAAGTTCGGCAAATTATTTTTCTCGAATGCGTTACCGTTACCGTAAGTATAAAGTATATGTTGTATGTTAATACAGTAAAATTAATTTTTTAAATATTTTGGTTAGGATACCTCGCCCATCCGATTTGACGAGCCAAATAAAAGATATTCCATATGTCTTCGTTGCCGATGACGCGTTTGGGCTCCATGAGAACCTTTTAAAACCGTACTCAAAGAGCCCTCTCACAATTACCCAAAAAATTTTCAATTATAGATTATCAAGAGCTCGCAGGATGATTGAAAATTCTTTTGGAATATTGGTGTCTAAATGGCGGATATTTAGGCAACCAATAATTGCAAATGTAAGTACATCAACATTTTATACTCTTTTAATTATTCTATAAATTTTAATTATATAGATTCACACAGATGAAAAAATAGTTGGTGCTTGCGTATGCCTCCATAACTGGCTACGACAGCAAACCAGTCCCACGCCATACATCACTGAGGGTTTAGTGGATGTAGAAAACATAAATGGAGCAGATGACAGTGGAGCTTGGCGTCATGATCAAACGACGAATATACGAGGCATGAAAGTTAAATCATTCAACCCTACAAAAAAAGCTAAGGAAGTTGGGGATAAATTTGCGGACTATTTTAGCGCTGATGGTGCGGTACCATGGCAAATGGATAAAATTTAAGTGTGTAATTTTAAAGTATCTTACTACAGTTTCTTCTAAATTAAAATTTAATGTATATTTTTAATTCAGAATTCAGAATTGGGTTTATTTTCGTTTTTTTAGGAGTTTCTTTTTGTTTCCTTTTCAGAACTTTTTGTGTTTCTAAAAAGAAATTTTTAGTTTCTGAAAAATTGAAAAAATAAGAGGTTTTTATGCCGAATGGAAGTCAAATTAACTAGCATAATAATTTCTGGACAGTACTGTAGGCTTCCATTTGGGCTTTTCCTCAAATAAAAATAAAAAAATAAAATTGAATTTTTTTATTCATTTAACTGTTTATTTTTAAATTTGTTAAAATTTTCATTATTTCAAATTTTGCATCTATTTTATTTGCAAGTCCCGCCAAAAAGCTTTAACACAGAAGGCTCATATGCGTTGTGTAGGACCTGCAGATAAACAGCTGCTGTAATGCTGGAACTAAGGGAGCACAACCGACCGGTTTCATTTCCAGAAAAGCATCCCCAGACCATAACTCCTTCATTTTTCGGCGGAAGTTTTAAAATACATTTGTTGCTACGCCTCTGGCCCGCTTTTTTTCTTAAGAGAGTTTTTCTATCTCCAACAGCTCGAGTTTTGATTCATCGGAGTAAATCACATCATTCCACATATCTGGAGTCCAAGAGACATGCTCCTGGGCCCATAGCAACGTTTTTTTCACTAGTAATGTGAACATATATATATATTTATATATACATATATATACATATATATATATATATATATATATATATATATATATATATATATATATATATATATATATATATATATATATATATAACGATTAATAAAAAACTATTAAGATGTTTTCGTAATAATGAATTTAAATTTCTTAAAAACTAATAAAACTCCAGGAGGACGACAATACCTACGGTAATCAGTATTACCCGTAACTTAAAAATTTAAATTAATCATTTATTCTGACCCTGTTAGACAATGTTATTAATTCCTCATTTATTAATTAAAAACTAAAAATGTTAATTTACCGGTACACAAGCACTTTTACCGAATTAATTGGTATTTGGTAAAAGAAATGAATTCATCGCAAATGAAATTAGTTTGAATTGAATTTAAATCTAAACACGATTCATAAATACAGGGTGTCCGCCGGGAAAGTATACTACTTTGTTTGTTTATGATTTAATAAATGTTTTGATTGATAAATGTTTTATTTAATGTCGGCAATTATGTAGGGAATACAATATCAGATAAATGTCCGCCTCTGTTAGCCTCACAAATGCGAGCCCTTTTGAGCACATTTTTCATTACATTCTCACACATTTCACGCGGTATTTCATTAATTTCATCACGAATATTTTGTTTGAGTTGCTCAAGCGTTTCTGGTTTGTTTGCATAAGCCTTGCTTTTTAGATATCCCCACAAAAAGAAGTCCGGAGCAGTCAAATCAGGCGACCGTGGAGGCCAATCAACATCACCATTTTTTGAAATAACTTGTTGTGGAAGAGTTCTCGCAGTAATTCCATTGTAATCCTGGCTGTATGCGATGTGGCACCGTCTTGTTGATACCACATGTTAATCAAGCCCACAGTATTCAATTGTGGCGTTAAAAAGTTTTCAATCATATCACGATATCGCTCCCCATTAACAGTTACCGTTACGCCGTTTTCATTTTCAAGGAAGTAAGGTCCAGTGATTCCTCCTGACAAAATTGCACACCAGACTGTTACTTTTAATGGATGTAAAGGTGACTGATGAATAATGTGAGGGTTTTCCATTGCCCAGAACCGACTATTCTGTCTATTCACATATCCATTTAAATGAAAATGCGCCTCTTCACTCATTATGATTTTTTCATGAAAATCGGGGTTGTCATGGGCGAGCTGTAACATCCTATTGGCATATGTACGGCGGCGTAAATGGTCTTGTGGAAGAATTTGCCACGTGTCTACTTCACGACTGTCAAGTATGAACTGTCAATACTAATATTCGCCTAAATGGCAGCTTACAAAGTAGTATACCTTCCCGGCGAACAACGTGTATTTAAAAAGAATATCAAAAAATTAAAATATTAAAATAAAGTCGGTTTCGTGGAAATTTTCAGAAAAATTAATTTCTTGATGGCTACATAAATCACTTGCTTTGCGATTACATACGAGTATTAGAATAAAAGAAATTTAATTTGAAAAAGTGATTGAGTTCTAAATAACATTTTTCAATACTGTTAAAGTTACATGCTACTGAAGTTAGCCAAAAAACTGCATTATCGACATATTTCGTATCAGTAATTCTGTTGATATTAGCCGAAAATTACATGTTATTGAAGTTAACAGAAAATTTTCGTCGAAAAAAAAATTTCCAAAATCAATGTCACTTAATTCGAATGTTTAAAGGTCATATGAACTGAGGAAAGTTAGACCAATTCGTAAACTGCTGGATCCCATGTTTATGATTTGTCGTATTAGAGCGCAATGAATTTGAGTTGCGGTACTAACAGTGAACACCTGTGCCAAAAATCAGGCAATATTTTATGTAGCATCATAGTGAAATAAATTAAAAGCTGAACGCATGTTTTGTGGTACTGTGTGAAGTTAGACCAATTCGTAAATAGCTGGATCCCACATTTATAGTTTGTCGTAGTAGGGGCCAATGAATTTGAGTTGTGACACTAACAGTGAACACCTGTGCCAAAAATCAGGCCATATCTTTTGTAGCATCACAGTGAAATAAATTAAAAGCTTGGCACATGTTTTGTGGTACTGTGTGAAGTTAGACCAATTCGTAAATAGCTGGATCCCACATTTATAATTTGTCGTGCTAGAGGCCAATGAATTTGAGTTGTGACACTAAAGTGAACACCTGTGCTAAAAATCAGGTCATATTTTATGTCGCATCATAGTGAAATAAATTAAAAGCTGAACGCAAATTTAGTGGTAATTTGCACTGGGTGAAGTTAGACCAATTCGTAAATAGCTGGATCCCATATTTATAATTTGTCGTATTAGAGGCCAATGAATTTGAGTTGTGGCACTAACAGTGAACACCTGTGCCAAAAATCAGGCCATATTTTATGTAGCATCATAGTGAAATAAATTAAAAGTTGGACGCATGTTTAATAGTAATTTGTACTGGGTGAAGTTAGATCAATTCGTAAATAGCCTGATCCCATATTTATAACTTGTCGTGTTATAGGCCAACGAATTTGAGTTGAGACACTAACAGTGAACACCTGTGCTAAAAATCAGGCCAAATTTTATGTAGCATCATAGTGAAATAAATTAAAAGCTGGACGCATGTTTAGTGGTAATTTGTACTGGGTGAAGTTTTTAATTTATGTCACTATGATGCTACGTAAGATATGGCCTGATTTCTCTCCCAGGTGTTCACTGTTAGTGCGATAACTCAAATTTCATTGGCCACTTACACGACAAATTATAAATATGGGATCCAGCTATTTACGAATTGGTCTAACTTCATCCAGTATAAGTTACCACTAAACATGCGTCCAACTTTTAATTTATTTCACTATGATGCTACATAAAATATGGCCTGATTTTTGGCACAGGTGTTCACTGTTAGTACCATAACTCAAATTAATTGGTCCCTAACACGACAAATTATAAATGTGGGATCCAGCTATTTACGAATTGCTTTAACTTCACCCAGTTCATATGACCGTTAAACATTCGAATTATGTGATATTGATTTTTCAAATTTTTTTCGGCGAAAGTTCACCATTTACTTCAATAACATGTAATTTTCCTCTAATATCAACAGAATTTGGTACTACCACCTGATACGAAATATGTCAATAATGCAGAGTTTTTTTCGGTTGAAATTTTTGGCTAACTTCAGTAGCATGAACGTTAGTCGAAAGTTAAAAATAATCGATTATGCAGGTATTGTCTCGACTACTTTAGCCGATGTATTCAATTTAAATCCCAGCCGAAAATGACTAAACTACAAAATAAGCTGAAATAATGTGTACATTGGTGTAATATGTATATAAAGTATATGATATACTTTATGTACATACTAATATGTATATAATTTTTATTGGTTATTGCTGGAAAATTTTCCAGTTCAAGTTTCTTGTTGGGAATTCGGGAAAACTGGGAGGGGTGAAATACACGTGCAAACTCCAAAAGTTTGCAAACAATTAACGTTTAAAGTGTTATGTCTGGAAAAGGTCTTATTTGAATCGGTTTGTCGGCTAGGCTAACCATAACTTAGTTCAAGTTTTGGGAAAAAATCGAATCAAATAAGACCTTTTCCAGACAGAACACTTTATACGTTAAGTTTTTACAAAGTTTTGGAATTTGCACCTGTATTTCACTCCCCCCAATTTTTCCGAACTCCCAACATGAAATTTGAACTGGAAAATTTTCCAGCAATAAGTATCGATAAACCGATTCAAATAAGTCGTTTTCCAGACATAACACTTTATACGTTAAGTTTTTTCAAATTTTTGAAGTTTGGTCGTGTGTTTTACTCCCCCCAATTTTCCCGTAACCCCAACAAAAAACTTGACAAATAATAGCTTTTCTAGATACAACACTTTAAGCGTTAAGGTTTTAAAAATTTTTGAAGTAATGGGCAAATAATGGGCAAGTAATGGGCAAATTATTACAAACAACAAAAAAATAAAAAATTATTGTCACATTCAGTTGAGTTATAAAAACATCCCAATTGAATGTGTAAGACATCTTAAATGGCTAAATTAAATATTGAATTTAAGATGAACATACAACTTTGTTCAACAAGTAAAATACCTTGTCCAGTTATAATTATGTAAAATTGGGGAAATTCATATATTTTATTGCGAATTTAGTATTTGATTTAGCTTTGAGGATTATATTCCGAGCTAAGAGCGATATGATTATGTCTCTAAACGTTATACAAAATTAGATATATTTTTCGTTTTTACAAATATAAAATATTCTTGTCCCGAAACGAGATATATTTTATATCTAAAAATCTATGAAACTATATCTCTGTGGGCAATAATTTCTCTCAGTGTATGTATAGTACATTCCACAGACCCACATTCACCATTCTCTTATCTCAAAACAATATTAGAAAATAGAAAAAAACATTTATATTCAAAAATTTAAATTTATTCGGATTAAGTACATTTGTGGTTATGTTCATGATGACATAACCTCAAAAAATTGTTATAAAAATAAAATAGGGATAAATTACATGTACTTTTCCATTTTCCTTTTTCCTTAAAATCACACATACATGGGAATATTTTATAATCAATAAATAGAAAAAACGAGACCAAATACCAGTAAGTTGGGCAAAACAAAAATGAAAGGGATTTGAAATTCGAATTCGATAACCAGAGAAACATCTTCTTTCTTAAACTTATTTGCGTATATTGTCATATTAATTTTTTTGTTTTAGGTTAAATTCTTAATTAACCGAAACAGTTCGAAATTATGAGTACATGGAATAGAAATTAAATTTTTGAAACTGACCTTTCCTTACACAATTCCGTGTTATAATATATCATATGAGAAAAATAGAGCTTTTTTTAATGACATATATGTGTTTCATCTACACTCCACCATACCATAAATACTGCCACCTTACACTTGTTTGGATTCCATGTATGTTTTTGAGATTGAAAAGAGCTGTTTAATGTTATAGAAAAACTTTTACGTTTTCCCAGGAAAATTCATATTATATTATTGTTATTATTATCATTATTGAAAAGGACGAAGGATTATACCAAATATTTTAAAAAAGGATTTCAAATGGAACACGAGAGTTTAAAAATAAAAATTATAATCATGTAAATTGACATTTCGGTTAGGTATACCATACCGTACGTAATCTAGAAAGATTGTACAATGTACATGTGGTTTTGGTTGTTACGTTGTTGTACGTACTTGTTTCTTGTCTGTGTGTTGATTCGTTCATTTTCCAACTTTCAGGTCAATTAATATTACATAACGTTACCCAATGTTTTTGTTATTTTTGATGTTTTGGTTTCAGTATACTTTGTCAGTTTAGTGTATTTGTTGTAGGTACTCTTTAATATAGGACGGATTTAATAAAAAGAACGTAAAATTTAAATTAATTTTTTGTTTAAGTTTTATTTCTAATTAATTTTCATTTATTTCTGTCTATTGTGACGCAAAATGGATTAACGGATTAGAAAACGGGACAAGTATTACATAATGTTCAAGTCAAAATACTTCAGTGAACTTTAAAATTGAGGTAAAAAATTATTAATCCTTATCTCGATGATATTTTTATGATCCTCTTAAGCTATATCTTTCGTAAATAAAGTAAAAACATTGCTCATCGTCAACTTAATCGCCAGCATGATTTATAGTGTTGTACTATATACTGGGGCTAGAGAAAAGTTGCGTCTTAACACCAATAATAACTTACACACTCGTAATATGTCTTACGTATTTCCTTTGCGATACGCGCCATATACTTAAAGTGGCACATCTTCTGTGTTAGAAAACGTATTACCTTATTTGACATTTTCGCCGTATACACTATAAACAGTTATGATAAAGACAAAATGACAAGAATTGTGTAATTTTTTTCGTTTGTTTTCTGCGGAATGAAAATAAAATCAATCATCATCCGCCGAATTATGAAAAACTGAAATAAGAAGAAAATATTTTGAATTTATCCCCGTATCAGTGAGAAAAACGAAAATATTGTGTTTTTAAGGAAAGTAAGATTATTTCAAGGGCAGAATGATGAATCGAATTTAAAATTGGATTTTTACCTCGTTTTGTTTCTCTGTATTGCGGGAAATTAGATTTCGACTCGCTTCGAACTTTGTCGGTGCGAGTACAATAATAAATGAGTTTTGTGTATAAAGAATGCAAAATATGAAAATCCCGCACATCTGGGTAATTTGGTTAGGTTAAGACTTAGGTAAATTATTCATTGTATCAGATGGATCATCAAACCTACAACGCAAATTTCAATTTATTGGCCTAAAATCCAATTATTATTGAATTACTGTATGCTTAGTAAAATTAAAGTCAGTGCCTTCAATAACTTTGTTACAAAATATTTGAACCAATCTTTACATTTGAACACATTTAAAAATGATTGAAAATTCGAATTTTTAACTTTAAATGGTTATTTGTTTAAAACTAAATACTTGATGCCATCTAACTACTCATATTTGTGTGTGATTGAAAAATACCGGTGTGAAGTACTTAACGTTAATGAAAAGTGTAGCTACACATTTTAACGAAAAGTGTAGACTCAAGTGTAGATACACAAATTATCAAAAAGTGTAGCTGCAAAAGAAAAAAGTTTGAAATTCGAAATGCGTGGTTTAATTAAAATTATTAAAAATTATCAAAAAATATTGAGAATCACAATATGTACTACAATAATAAATTTTAGTTATCATTTTTTTATAAAAAAATAATTTTAGAGCCTTTTTAATTCAAAAAATCATCGGAACAATGAGTGCCTAGTGTGGAATTTAGTGTTCTCAATTTGGCGTGGTGTCTAAAATGTGTACAAAAAATTGCAAGACAATTTGAATGTTGCGATTGGCGATATGGCGCTACACGTGGAAATGTCTTTGGCCAACTTCACTTAATTCTTCCATAGTACATCTTAAATGTGTACATACACATCTTAAATGTGTACAAAAAATTTCAAGACAATTTGCATGTTATGATTGGCGATATGGCGCTACACGTGGCAGCGTCTTTGGCCAAATTCACTTAATTCACTTAATAACGTGTAGCGCCATATCGCCAAACACAACATGCAAATTGTCTTGAAATTTTTTGTACACAATTTAAGACCCAGTACCTTCTCGAAATATAGTTTAAAATATTAACAAGTTTGAATTAAAAATGTAATCGGTAAAACGGCAACGTTGCTCTTCCAGGCTGGACTATTGCAACTTCACTTTTAATCGAATCGAAACATCCGTCTCTTTTTTCTAAACTAAATGTTTGCTTATTTCACTCATCATTTGTTCTTGATTTATTGTGATCACAACATGTTATATTAAAATGGATACTTTCTCAGTTTTCTATTTGTGATATGATATCAGGAGCACGACAAATGTGACATGTTGACTCTTGGATTTCCATCATTTTCATTAATGGGATAACTGAAGTAATACCGCATTCTCAGAATTTGATGTTCGCAGGTGATTTTAAAATTTACTTTACAGTGTAAAATACGAAGATACTATTGGTTTGTTCGGAAAGTAATTTCGTTTTTTCCCAACAGAGGACTAAAATGTAATGTTTCATAGCCAACTTCAAACTTAAACCGCATTGTTATTATATATTTTGACAGACAGGGAGTATTTGTGCAAAAATTTGTTTCATTCTGCCTAATAGTTTGTGTTTTCTGCCATATTAAATATGGAAAATCAAAAGCAGCATTATCGGCATAGTTTTCTTTTTCATTATCGAAAAGGCGAAAATGCTGTTCAAGCAAGAAAAAAGTTGTGTGGTGTGTGGGGAGAAGATGTATTGACAGAACATCAGTGTCAAAACTGATTTTCACAATTTCGGTCTGGCAATTTTGATGTTGAAGATGCACCACGTTCTGGAAGGCCAATTGAACCTGATGACGACAAAATAAAGGCATTGATTGATGCAAACCGTCGAATAGCAAAACAACAAATCGCTGACAGATTAACTCTATCGAATTCGACCGTTTATGATCACGTAAAACGCCTCGGATAAGTTTCAAAACTCGACATTTGGGTTCCACATGTTCTTACAGAAAAAAAATCATTGACATCTGTACTTGCTACTCAAACGTCAAGAAAATGATCCATTTTTATTACTGGGTACGAGAAATGGATTGTCTATAACAATGTTAAACGCAAGCAGACGTTCTGAAGTATACTTTCACCAAATGAACAAATTGAATAATTCGTTCAAACACAATAAATAGGCAAACATTGATCAATACAAATTTTCTAATGTTCCACCAAGATAATGCGAGACCTCATACAAGCTTGTTAACATATCAAAAGCTATTGCAGCTTGGATGAAATGTACTACCACACCCACCATATTCTACAGATCTGGCACCTTTACATTATTACTTGTTCCGGTTTCTACAAAATTAGACAGCAAAAACCTTTTCTTCAAACTAGAGGACGTCAAAATGCATGATCAAATTTTTGCCAGCAACGATCAGAAGTTTTATGAGCGTGGAATTATGTTATTGTGAGAAAGATGCTAAAAAGTTTTGTATCAAAATGAATAATATTTAATTCAATAAAATCATTAAATAATTTACGAAAATCGTCTTTCATTTTCAATAAAAAAACGAAATTACTTTCCGACAAACCCAATAATAAGCTGCAAGAAGTTGGCAACAATCTAGCAACTTGGTATGAGTCCAACCATCTCATGCTCAACATTAATAAGCGCAAAATTGTATCATTCCATCGGAGAGTAAACCCTGTTACACATTGTGACGAATCCCACGGATCGCCCCTTGATGGTTGTAGCTGGTTGACGACGAATTCAAAATTAATATTGTATTTCTCGCGTGTAACATTTTTTTTAACGCGTGCATTCCAAATTGAGTAATTTATGCAGGTGGTTACCCCTGATTTTCAGTTTTAATTGTTTTGCAACCAAAAATACAAAACAAATAAATTTGTTATAATTTTGATTGATGTAATTTAAAATATTGAGGACGGGAGAAAAATAAAACGGAGGAGGATAGGCAGTCGGTGTTTGGATCTAATTGGAAAATGATATTAAAACTAATCAAAAGAAAAAAAAACCCAAACCAAGGAAAAAGAAAATATTGAATAAAAGTAGTGAGTTTAAAGATGTCCAAGTTGGGACTTAATAGAAAATTGCCACCCGTGATAATAAACTTAAATTTATCTCTTATACGATTAATAATAATTATTAATATAATATTTAATCTATATAATTAAATAAACTAAAATCAAAAATAATAATTTAAAACTAGAAACCGTGACATGTGGGAATGATACCTGGAACGGTATTTCGTGGTGGTGAAATTAATTATGAAAAACATGGACATTTTGTGTTACATATATAATAAAACAAAATAAAAATTATCGAAAATAAATATAAATTAGGATTATAAACATAAAGTTTTGTGAATTTTTCAAGTGAAATGTTGGAAACAAAAACGATTCTGTTAACATGCAATTTGTGATGAAATATAAAATAAAAAAGTTAACGTAACGTTCAAGGACTTAATAATGCTGCGCATGTGCTTGAATTCTTTTTTTTTCTAAGTGAAAATTAACCGTCTAATAGAAGTAACTTAACAATATAAATCTGCGTTATAATTTCGGTCATTCCGGCCTAATTCCGTTACCACATTAAATAATTTCTTCGTTTGGATTACCATGGCGCCCAACGATCTTAGTATTATTGTATTGTAAGTGTCCATTAAAATTACTTTAAAGTTTATTCAAATTTAAATAGTTGAAACACTTTGAACCTAATATTTAAATTTTAGTAAACTTATGAACATATATGTTTTTGTTTTTTTTTATTAAGCTACCAAAACATAATAATAATAATTAAAGTGGGTTTGAATAAAACAATGAAATAAATTAAATTGATTATGGTTTGTTTTGCTTTAATTAATTTTTTTTCCTAAATAGTTAATTATTGATATTATGAGTTTTGTATATTTTTTTTTGTTAACTATTTTACTTAATTTAAAAATAATTTCTTAAACTTCTCTAATATTTTTTTTGCTTTCCTTTCTTCTTTTTTTCTACAAATTAAAGCTATATTTTGATTGTGATTTACTAAATGGATTAGTTGTTTGAATAATTATGTTGAAAACTTTAAATTGTTTGTTGTTTCATTTAATTTTTTTTAATATGAGTTACTAGACTTTTCATTTGGGGAGAGATGCGGCGAGGGTGGGTGCAAGGCACACCAGTGGACTTAAATGATTTTTGTGGTAAATTTTTTTTTCTCCCCTCGTATTTACTTCAACAAAAGTGGTCTGGCAAGATCGATGGGACAGTTCGGTACTCCACGCCCAAGCCCTGAGCATTAGCTGAGCATTAGAAGACCACTCCGAATGTTCCCATCGATATAATAAATTTTCCGTGGCTTCTTGCCCTGCATTCAAGTTATTGAGCGATGGATGCACGCGATTGGTTACAACATCACTACCATATCGATGGCATACTTTTATAAAAGTATTTGATATTAACGACTTATAGTTACTTTCGTTGAAAATGTGTGTTTTATCAAGTACATAGAACAGTGCTTTGCTGGAGCAAATTAAATGTTTGGTTTCATTAAGCGGTGGACGAGAGATATACATAACATTCAAGCACTTAAAATCTTATATAGTGCCTATGTCAGATCACAACTGGAATATGCCGTCAACGTATAGTGTACAAAGTATATATTCAAGTAAATATCCAACGCGTTGAAAATGTTCAAAAAACGTTTTTACGATACATACATTGAAAAGAAAGGGATTACAATCAAGATTTGCCGTACCATATTAATCTTCAACAGTACCACCATATCTGACTAGCTGCAAACCTTACAACATCCCGACGCACCAAGGCAGGCATGAGTTGATAAAATGCCCGTTTATTAGCAACACGCTATATGATCAAATCAGTAGGAGTCTATTAAACACGAGTTACTTCGACTAGACCTACATAATACCAACTATACAGCGCAAATCAACCAAACAATATGATGTCGACGGCCTTTAACAACGTTAACCACTACTAACTTGATTCCTGCATAAGTAAGGATAGCTTTGGACGTAGGTTAAAGCAGCAAATGTTTCTTTATTTCTATATTTTATTGCATGTTGTATAACTTATTGTATTTGTTTAAAACTTGTATGCTTTATTGCATTCCTTTTAATGCTTTAATTTTTAAGTCAAATTTCTAGACTTTGCTTATAACAAAAATAAATTACTATGCTGATATGAGATATCTATTAGATAATACAGATATTTGTGGGTGAAGAATAATGATCTTTTATTGTTATAAAAGAGTATAAAAGAAGTCACATTTTGACGTCGGATTATCGACTCTTGAATCACGTAGAGGATGACCCTTGCCTGTTTTACCAATTATCAGCCAAGTTGAGCGAATCATCTATGAAAGAATTTGATAAAATTATTAAAATCATGACTTAATCAAGAGTTAATTACCTTTGGGGCTATTTATTTATTTATGTTTATTTATAATTTATTCATTCCTTAGTCCTATTTATTTTTATTTCTCGTTACTACGAAACAGGGTTAGAACTTAGAGCAAATTGTTTTGCTGTAATGTAGATCAATTTTTCGTCATATCTCTGGAAACATACACTTTACGAACAATTTTGTATGAACAAAACAGATTTATTTATTTATTTTTAACTAGTCAAAGAGTACACACAAAAGTATAGGTTTTATTAAAAAAAAAACCTTACTTTCGTCAATATCTCCCAAACTAATGAGTTTCAAGGTCATTAAGAATTGCGGAGAAACGTCGCCGTCGACACTGAACATTTTGCAATATAAGTAATTTTCTCCTATCACCATTTTCGAGATAAAAGCCTAGAATTTATTAAAAAACTTACTCTGTATTTTGCTAAGTAAATTGACTCAATGTAATAGATACAAATTGGTAATTTTGATTGTATTGTATAATAAAGAATTATTTTATGTAAGTGGAGACATATAAATAAAATAAAACTTTAGTATACCAAATTCTGTTTTAAATTTTTTTAATTTTCGATCGACGAAACATAAAAATAACTCGTGTAATAATTCCCTATACCTGCTGAAAGGCGTCACTTTATGTTGACCTGCGTCAAATTTTCCCAGACAAATTTGACTGAGAGTATTGAAATAGAGTGAATCTAACCAACCATAATACTTTGTTTGGTACAAGTTGGCTCTTTATATTTCGTTTGTTCCCCTTTGAAATAAAATTCGTGTTAAATTTTGGTGCAAGCATACCAATTGACAAAACAAAAATATCAGCTAAGTTAGTTTCTAAATGGGTTGAGTTTTTCCAGAATATTTTGACGCAGTTAACATAAAGTCGGATTGAAGTGCTCTGTTTGAAATTAAATTTAGATTTTTTATTTAATTTGGAAAGTTCCCTGTGTTTAAGATTTGATGACAAGTACACTGCCACTGTTCCACTGCATTTAGTGACGTTTTATGATTTTTACAAGCAGGATTTGCTTAAAGTTCAGAAAATTCGTGAATTTATTAACATTTTAGAAATTCTCCGGCCGCATCTGAAAAATTTAGCATATTTTCCCTTGCACTTTCGCCACGTAATCCGCGATTCGTTGTTATATTTGATAGCGACGGGTAATTCTTCAAAAACTTAATTATTGAAATGTCATCGCAGAGTCTTCCTGTTCTACTAATTTTCTAAACGCTGGTGTACACCGATTTATTCGTCGATAGGTGTACTGTTAAAATTGTAGATATTTACTAATCTGTTTGAAAAATCCCGGGGCTGATTACTGGAAGTCGCAAGAAATGTTAAATCCTTTATGATTTTGGGGAAATACTAACCTTTAAAAAACAAAATATAAAGTTTTATATCAATCTGTCAAGCAATTGATGATTGAGAGTTATTCGTCCATTATTTCGGAGATTTGGTAAACAATGGAAAACGTGTTCTCATTAGACATTATTATTTGAGAACCAAAACGGCTAAAGGCACCATTGAAAAGCTTGATAATTAATATGGCACATATGCTCCGACGAATACAACAGTCAAAGTTTAAGTTTGGTTGTACCACCACATTGTTTACGACCACAATGTTTACTAAGTACGTGAGTACACCGAAATTGATCAAAAGAGTTTTACCGGTATGAAGTTTTTGGACACTTTTAAATTTTTGGACACTTTTATAATTTGGACAGAAATTTACGCGAGCGTCCAAAAATAATTTTTTTGGACACTCAAGGCGTAGGCAAAAACAGTAAGACTTAAATTTCTTCATTTATTTCTCCAAATCTATTTCGTACCGCTCAAAGTAATCCCCCGGGCCTCAATACACTTGTGCCAACGTTTTTTCCAATCCTTGAAACAGTTGTTAAAGTCAATTTCCGGAATAGCCTCCAATACGCGTAGCGATTCACGTTTAATGTCTTCAATTGAATCAAAACGGTTTCCCCGGAGCTGTCGTTTGAGTTTGCTGAACAGCCAGAAATCACACAGAGCTAAATCAGGCGAATACGATGGTTGCGGAACGATATGGGTGCAATTTTTAGCTAAAAAATAACGTAAAACCAATGCAGTATGAGAAGGTGCATTATCGTGGTGTAAAAACCAAGAGTTGTCGATCCATAATTCCGGCCTATTTTTACCGCATACGATGCATAACACTCAAATAGTATTCCTTGTTGACAGTTTGGCCGGTCGGAAGGAATTCGGAGTGCACCACACCTCGATAATCGAAGAAAACTGTCAACATCACCTTGATTTTTGACTTGCTTTGGCGTGGTTTTTTCGGCTTCGGCTCACCTTTGGCACAATATTCGGCCGGTTGATCGTCTGTTTCCGGGACGTAAACATACATCCAAGACTCATCTCATTTTTCCAAAAAATTGAGTGATTTTGGAACCAATCGTGCTTTCACTTTTCTTAGGCCCAAATGATCTTTCAAAATGGTTTTCACTTATCCTTCCAATATTTCAACGATGCCAGTAAGGTCTCTGACTGTTAATCGTCGATTCTCAAGCACCAATTCCTTGATTTTATTAACGTGTTGATCATCAGTTGATGTTGATGGCCGTCCTAGACGTGGTTCGTTGTCAACACGTTCTCGACCCTCTTTGAACCATTTGTACCAATCAAAGAGACTTGCTCGCGACATACAATTATCACCGAAGGCCTTTTGCAACATTCTGAACGTTTCGGCACCACAAAATTGATTCCGCACACAAAATTTAATGGAACTTCTTTGTTGAATAATTTCACTCATTGTAAAAATCGCCGAATGCACTTTTTGTACTTCAGAAAGACAAGCGTATACTAAACACTAATGATTCTTTTGGTGTGACATTTGGCACAGATGTCACTGATAGCCATACCAACATAGAAAGAAAAATATTTTGACGAATGGTTTTCCGCGGGAAATTTAAATTAATAAGTCTTACTACCTTTTGCCCACAGTAGTATATTTGGACAAGTGTGCATTTCTAAAAAGTGTAAATAAAAAAAATATTTGTAAAATATATTAAATTTTTGTATTTCATATTATAATTTTCAGAAATTATTTTAATCATCAGGAATATAGTACGCATATAAAAGAATGTCATTATAGCTTATGGTAAATCACAAAAATCTCTTTAAAAATTTGTAAAAAATTTCAAGAAATTATTTTATTAAATTTCATCGTCGGTACAGTGGAGAACACTTAAGTCAGTTCCGCAAAATTACCATCGGTCTCGCACTATTTTTATGTTAGCTAGTTAGTAGAACCATTGAGCAGGATACAAGAGAGGTAAACTCAATTATATCTCACTGTATATGAATAATATTACTTATAATTTTCGATCAGTGTACATAAGTAATATTTTTGAACGAGAATATTTTCCCTTTTTAATTCTTCTCAATGGTAGAATTGCGAATATAGGCAAATTCAAGATACTCTCTTGGCTTGTACTACCCCTACGGTCTAAATAACTGAAAATTGTGATTATTTTTTTAAGGAAAATACGATGTGAGGTTGAACTTATTAGTTACTAGGTTTCAACGCACACATTTTCTAAATATTGTCAAATTCGTAGTTTTTCGTTGCGCTTATTCTCAGTCTAATAGTTTCTGAGTTAACCTCGTGTACAAATAGTTTGATGCACAAACTGGATAAAGTAATAGAGTTGTATAAAATATAAAATAATAATTAAATTACTACATGTTTTTTAAATCGTGTATCAACAAATACCCATAGATTAATCAATTACAAATTATTCTAATTATTTTAAATCAAATGCACAACTATAAATAAAATTATTAGGCGTCATATGATTAATGGGACCTGCGATATATTCATACCTAATCATATATGTATGAGGGAAGGAAAATTCCGTTGTTGAAGGACGACGTGATAATTCTATGGACGTTAATGATGGTACTGATAATAATGGCGCTTGTAAGCTACTGGATTATGTATTTTGTGTAATATATTTGAAATGATAGAGGAACAAATTAGATTATGAGTGAACTTGTAGGTTAGAAAATGATATCTCGAATGCTATCTCGAATAATTTTGCCCTATGCTCGCGGCGCAAAGTCATTTTGAGCTTTACTATAACGTTAGATGCTTAGTATTCTACATTTAATGAAGTAAATCACGCACGTTTTATTACATCCAATCGTAGTGCATGGTATGAGTATTTACATGCAGTAACCGAAACTAAATCACTTCGACAATTATGTGGATTATTTTGATTTATATCCTAGAGAACGTTTTGGATATTTGCATACAAATGTAAGCGCTAAAGATCAACAACGCAATGTTATTAATTTGGTGTAGTGTGAACTTAAATCATAATACTAGTTGTAATGTATGTTATTTAACGGCTCTTAAACGGCTGTAACTGCTATGAGTGTGAATTTGCATAAAGTTTTCAAATTACCTATTTCAATTTTAAAAATCCAATATCAAGCATTACTTTGGAAAAAATCCTTCTCTTTTTCTGTATACTTGTAACTTAAATTTCAGGTACCCTTTCATTTGAGCACAGTGCACACATGATTTAACGATTAATGCATATCTCTCTATGCCCTCCTTTGTTCCTATATTGGAAGACCGCCAATGCCGTGAACGTTTAATTTTTCATTTTGTCGATTTGCAATGGCCGGAAGAAGTTAGCATTCTGGGTCAAATGTTGACTGTTGTGCCGCCACCTTGAAATTATAAGTTTTTGGTTAGTTTTTTGTAGTTAGTAATTAATTTACTCGTACAATAATTTTAATAAGCATTAAACTTTACCCTGGAATAAAAAGCACTCTTTGATATCTGATTGCAGATTGCAACTTTTATATTACTTTAATCTTTCATAAATGCATTAAATATTATTTTTGAACTTGTATCACAACAAAAGTATTAAACAAACTTTTACAGCTATCGTTGATATAATGTTGAAATAACAAAACTTTCCACCTTTCACCATACAAATTTATACATCAATTTTGCTCAACCCCAACACAATTCCTCTACTAAAAGCTTACAAAATGACCCACAAAATCTATAATGTAACACAACTATGTACAACATTATCTAGTTTTAACGTCCATATTAAAAATTTTTTTAGCCTAAACTTTTAACATTTCTTATCCCAAAGTTCGTCGATAAAATGGAAAAGTTTCGCCGGTATACAGATATAGATAAAAAGAAGAGTATACAAATATCCAATATTTATGCTTTCATAACACTTTAGTTTTTCCAAATGTATTGTCTTGAACTGTTTAAGGTTTAGAGAAGACTTACTGATGTAAATATATTTATATGTTAGTGTACATGCGTTTTACGTGGAGAGGAAGTTAAAAACTTTTAAATGTTTTTAAATACAAAGCTCTAACGATCAAAACCATCATGGAATTTAAAAAAATTACAATGACCTAAAATTTACATTGCTAAACAGTTTTAGTTTGTATGTACTCACGTTTTATTTAGAAATAAGACCAAAGAAATTTATATTTTTTTTAAAACCAAACAAACAAACCAAATAAATAAATTGATACGATTTATTTTATCAATTTCGGGATAGGTGATTGGTATGTATACGTATGTGCGGAATGGTATTACTCGTAAGTATTATGTATATCACAAACAAAATGTTTTGTCAAAATTTTATTGCTGTTGTCGATTGTACATGCAAGCCAGGAGAGTTATGTATCTCTGTATACAAACAAAGCTCTGCGTTATATTCATATGTAAAGCTTTTTGATAAATTGATTTTTCACCCTTCAAAGCAATTTTTTTATGTTAGGGTTTTGTCGGTTTCAATTTTCTTGTTATACGGTATGTGTTCGGTGACAAATGGATATAAATAATTCATGAATCTTTTTGATTTAAATCAATTTCGAAATATTTAAAATGAGTTTCATTTCCAGGACACGCGCGCAAAAACTATTAAATTGAATGTAACATAAAAATTTTATAAAACTTTTATAATATATAATATAGAAACGTGACATTTTTACCTGGTTCCGTTGATACATTAACACCACGATGCAAATCATAATTAATCATACGATTGTTATGATACCAGAATAGGTACGATGGTGATTCCATACTTTGTAGCACCTTGCACGAGAGTCGTAACGTTGATCCTGGTTTAAGATATTTTTCGGTTGGTCCAGGTATTTCAGCACGTGCTTCAACCACATTTAAATGTATAAAAATTGATGTTGGCGGATGGGTTGATACCTGACATTCATATATTCCAATATCACGAATTTGTACAAATTTTATTTGCAATGTCCAATCCTAGAAATAAAGAACGTAAGAAAATCATAAAAAATCCGATTATAGCAAGAGAAACTAACAAGTAATTCGAGTCCTGAAATTATCATTTCTTATATCATTACTATTATTGTTATTGTAGTTGTTGTTATTGTTATACTGTAATTCTTGCTTTCCTACGATTCTAAATGATAAAATTATGTAAATTCTGATTAGTTGCTAAGTAGATTAAAAGTGTGAATAAGAATATTTTATCGCTAGCAACGACTTTTAGATGAAACTTTTATAGATGCCTGTTGTATTTTTGGAGGTTCATTTTAACTTGATGTCATTCGTTACATTAATTTTCATTTCATCAGAATACAAAGCGAAGGAAAAGAATTTTAAGATAGAATGAAATGTAAAATTAATTGAAATTAATTGAAACACTTTCGTGGATTATAGTAGTAACTCTGTTATACTGATTTCGTTATTCTAAAATCTATTCCAGATTAAAATCACCAACTCGATTAAACAATAAACGCGAAGAATTGCGCAACCAATACAAATTATTCACTTTCTAATAAATTGAAATCCTGTCTCAGAAACAATAGCTAGTGGCAAATGCAATTTCAGAACCACGAATTCGTTTCTGTTCTTCTCATTTATTTACTAATAAAATATTACCCTTCCACACCGTTTAAACGGTGTATGTATATACATTAATATCAAAAAAGTAACGGGAATTCGTCATTTAAAAAGCCCGCTTAAAGGGATTGTAAAAAAATGTTTTTGTCACTAAGTTGGCACGGCACAACTGTCCTCTCTATCTTGACGTGAAGTTTGAGCGCGATCTGTTATTTAGTTTGTTTTCGTTATTAAATAAAGAAGGCAAATAAAAACAACAATCTGTCATTCTTGGTAAGAAAACAGTACATTTTTTTTCTTAATTTAAATAAAAAATATTTAAATCTAGAGAAAATAAAATCAGATGGTCTCGCGTACTTCAAAAGATTAAGAATCTGTTTTTGAGGATCAACCGGAAGCTGATCAATTTATTGCCGAGGTACGGGAAGGTAGTGCAACAACATTAAATCGTAGTACGTCTATAAATTGACAGCGGCTTGTAGCACATACAACAATTATGATAATTTTTCAAGTTATAAATGAACCCATCGAAGAGGAAGGTGTAAAGGTGCCTGTTGGCACAGCGCCACAAAATGAAAAATGCGAATGTTTATTATTATTTATAGGTATTATCGATATTTTGCCAGCACATAGAATTAATGAAAAACTAGTGCATACTTTTAATAGTATCGTTCATGACGGTAGCACTATTTCGGTATTTCAAATAATTAATCAACAATGAACAACAACAACCCAGAATGACGGGTAAGCAAAAGCAATATTTTTTTTTCGTAATTTAATTAAAATATATTTAATTCAAGAGAGAACAAAATAAAATGATGCCGCCTAGTTCGATAGATGAATTTAATTTTGATGATCATCGGAAGCTAATCAATATATGATCAAGGAACGGGAACGTCGTCCAACAGCATTAAGTGGTTATCGGGCAAATCGACAGCGGCGTTTCTCCGTTAAAACGATGTAGTTTATCAAGTGCAGCTCAACCATCAACTAAAGCTCATGCTCAAGCTGTTCATCCATTGCGTGAATCTCTCAACATTACCAGGTGATTAGTTGTTCATCCAGAGCAAGCACAGCACCTTCATGTTCTTCCAACGTTCGACTATATGTCGGAGCTCCAGCACACTAAATTATGATGAACATGGCAGCGATCAACGTTGGATACATGTTATTAGATCAAGAAGGGCAACATATAGGAAGGATACTGTTAGTATACGGAGATAAGACTAATACTAGTCATTATATGGCGGATTCATCATCGACCGGCAGTCGTTACGATTCTAAAGGGGTATTACCATACCAAATTCATCTCATAGTGATGACTAACATGGACAGAAGGGAACTTCTAGTTTTACAGAGTAGAGCTTATTTATCGCCATTGAATGCATCTTTATCGGTACAAGCCCACTTTTGAGGCGCATTAACATCAGAAATGACATATTTATAAAGTTGACATTTTGATAAGAAGCCTTTTTCTATTAGACATACTATTATTTAAAATGATTAATCTTATTATATAATTAATTATAGGGCAATATAATATGCCTATATTATTACAATAACTAATTAACTAAATGTTGTGCTAAAACTCGAAATTATAATTTACCATTAGTAAAAAAATTTATATTTTTTTTATTGAATATATACATGTGTATTTATTTTTTTAATGTAAATAAATGATTTGGATAAATGGTATACATTTAGGTTAGAACGCAAATCACCCAGCCGTAATAATAAAACAATAATTGGTCTAGTTCCGTCGTAATATGCGAATGTGGGCCTATGTAGGACTAACTTCACCAGAAATCATTTTATAATCCAATTTTTATCGCACTACAAGACGATAAAACAACTGATGGTAAATTGGATCGTGGGTAGACAACATCCAACTTAGTAAACCAATAAACTGATTCGTGTCTAACGCTCTTTAGATTTTATTTCGATTATAACATTGGGAATCTATGTCAGATGCAAAATTTGGAAGTGGTGCGAGTGATATGTCGTCTATTGGGCGGTAAATATATGCATATCACTTTTCTCTCGAATATGAGAAACCTTGAACCTTCTTACTTTTTTTAACTTGCGGTACCCAATTCTCAGATTCATCGTGCTCTTGTCATTTTAGTATACCATTAAAGATTCTCATTTTATAGAACTATATCTAGAACTAACTTTGGAATGTTATTATTATTTTTTTTTTTTTATATATATATATTTATTTATTACAACTGATTTACAAATCATCTAGTAATTTATCTTTCTTAATTTATATTCATCCAACATACGACGTATCTCAGCATTTTGGTGTAGACTAATACGTTGCATGTGTTTTCTCGCGTGTTTGCTTATTTCTTCACTAACAAAATCCATCTTCAGATCTCTATGGAGGTTGTCATTTCTTATGTACCACGGTGCATTAACTATTCCACGAAGGACTTTGCTTTGGAATGACTGGATGGTATTGACATTGGTTTTCATTGTACAGCCCCAGAGCTGAATACCGTAAGTCCACACAGGTTTTAGGATTTGCTGGTATAGTAGCAATTTATTATGTAGAGTAGCTCAGAATTTCTTCCTAAGAGCCAATCCATCTTTCTGTATTTGATGTTTAACTCTTCTTTTTTCTTTTTCACATGCTCTTTCCATTTTAGTTTCGCGTCTAGAGTCATGCCTAGATATTTTGTCGTATTTGCATAGGGAATTTGCTGGGAGTTCAGTTCTACTGGTATCCAGTTGACATTCTTCTTGGTAAAGTTTACGTAAACAGATTTTGTTTCATTAAGTTTTATTCGCTATCTCTTAGTCCAGATACTGACAATATTAGTAGCTCTTTGCAATTTGCTTGTAGATTCTTCTATGCAATTAGCAACTGCTACGATGGCCGTATCATCCGCAAACGTCGCTATGTTAGTATTCTCTATCGTTGGCAGGTCCGAGGTGTATAGAACTTATAAAGTTGGTCCCAGAACGCTACCTGGTGGTACCCCTGCTGATATTTTCTTTAGTTCTGAGTATTCGCCATCTAATTTAACTCGAAAGTGTCGGTTAGATATGTAAGATTTTAGAATTTCATAAAACTGCTTTAGTAAGTCTCTTTGTAATTTATATTCCAAACCTTTATGCCATACTCTGTCAAAGGCCTGTGCTACATCCAAGAAGACGCTTGAACATACTTTCTTTTTTTCAAGTACGTCTTCAATTATGTTTGTAATTCGGTGTACTTGTTCTATTGTTGAATGATTTTCTCTGAAGCCAAATTGATGTGGAGGAACAAGATTTCTTTCTGCTATTATTGGTTTTAGTCTCTTTAGGAGTAGTTTCTCGAATAATTTTGAAATTATTGGGAGTAAGGAAATCGGCCTATACGAATTTTTGTCATTAAGTGGTTTGTTTGGTTTAGGTATCATAATTACTTCTGCTACTTTCCATTGACTTGGAACGTGTTTAAGTCTGAACATTGCATTAATTATTTGGAGTAGTTTACGTAGACCTTTTTCAGGAAGAGCTTTTACTATTTGTCCTGTAATTAAGTCATATCCTGGAGATTTCTTTGTATTTAGGTTGAGATTGATTTCCTCTTTTAATTCTTGTAGTGTGACAGGAGATATATTGCAGTTATCCATTTTATATACTGGTGGTATGTTTTCCTCTGCAGTTTGTCTAGGTAGTGGCTGAAACGTGTTCTCGAGGTGGGTTGCAAACAACGAAGCTTTTTGCTTTGCACTTATAGCCCATGTGCCATCTTCATTTTTTACTGGTGGAATTTGTAGTTTAGGTCGTTTTAAACTTTTTGTCGCTTTCCAAAGGGAGTACTCGGTATCTTTTTCCCCAGTAAGGCCACTCAAGTATTTATTAATGGATTCGTTTTTGATTTCTTTAATTAGCAACTTTAGTTTATTGGATAAAAAATTAAGAGTTGTTTTATATTCTGGCGCTCGACTTCTTTGCCAGGCCTTTCTTGCTTTTCGTTTTGCTGCAACCAGTTCCCTAACTTCTAGAGGATAAATAGCATTTCGGCGCATTTCCTTTGAACTTGAGGGGGTACTACTCCACGCCGCTTCTTGTATACTGTTGTTGAGTTATTCTAGTTCTTCTTCTAGCTCTATCGGGTTTTTAATTGGCACCTGAAGATCAATATTATCCTCAACAAGTTTCTGGAATTTCTCCCAGCAGGTTTTTCTGTTCGTTAGCGAAGGTGGACTAGTTTTTTTAATAATCGTTGCACTGATTGTCATAATAACAGGCGTATGATCCGACATAATCCCCTCGCTGCTTTCTAGGTATATGTAGTTTTCGTCTATACCTTTGGTGATAAAGAAGTCAATGATATCGGGTATTTTGTTTCTATCCGTAGGCCAATAAGTTGGTTGATCTCCAGAATGAAAATCGCAATTGCATAGTCTTCCTGCTGCAAACAGCTCTCTTCCTTTTTTAGAGGTTACTCTTGATCCCCAGTAGGTGTTTTTTGCATTAAAATCACCTCCGATTATGAAACTTGATCCAAGTGATTTAAATAACGTGCTATAGTCTTCTTTAATTAAATTATATCTTGGGGGGCAATATATTGACGATACACTATATTCTTTGTTGTTATTTATAAATACTTTTAAGGTGACTACTTGCATTAATTCCTCTTCAATTTTAAGATCTATAAAGTGTTTGATGTTTTCTTTTATAACCACCGACGATCCTCCCCTTGCCCTTCCTGCTGGATGAATGGCGTGGTAACAATTGTATCCATATATTTTAAGATATGAAGTTGAAGTAAAATTGGTTTACGATACTAGGTATATATCTATTTTTTCAGTATTTAGGAAAATTTCTAATTCTGGAATATGTTGCATTAGCCCATTTGCATTCCAGGTTACTATTCTTAATGTTTTATTTGTTGTTGTTTGCATCATTTTAATAGAGCATGAATTTCATTTCATTTAGAGAGTCTTGCTTATCTAACCTGTTGCTTAGAGCTTGAAGGCATTTCTCTTGTTTAGCTAGACGAATATTAAGAGCTTCCATGCTTCTTAGTATCTTTTGGAGCACTGCTGTACCTTCAGTAGTGTGCTCGGTAGTTTTGGTTTTGGTTCTCCCGTTTTACTAGCATGAGGTTTAGGTTCCTCTTTGGTGGAAGTTTGATAATTTTTTACCGATACTCCTGGACTTTGTTTTCGCGTTTTATTTCTTATTCGTTGTAGCTCCTTAGCTATTTCACATCCCCGGTAGTTTGCGGGATGTGACTTATTGCAATTGACACATTTTGCAGCAATATTTTTACTAACCGGGCATACCTGGGCATGATGCTTTCCGGCACATTTCACGCATCTAATTTCTCTTTGGCAATATTTCTGCGTATGATTAAAACCTTGACATTTTTTGCACTGCGGTATTAATCCGTTATTCTTTTTCAATGGCTCTATTTTAACTCTCATGCTAAGTATTGCCTTGATATTATACACATCTTCCACTTTTTGTGTGTTATTAAAAGTGAGCATAAATAGTGGAAGTCCTCTTTTGTTAACTTAAACTCCTTCTTGTTCAGTTTCGATTTTTTCTTTCTTAATAATGTTTACGGCGTTTCTATTTGATAACCCTTTTGCTTGAGATCCTCAATAATTTTCTCTTTTGCACAGGTTGGGTGAAGACCTCTAGCCATAACTTTAATTGGGCGATCATTCTTATCCTCATAGGTAAACCACTGATGCCCCTCGGAATTAAGCTTTATAGCCAAAGCTCTATAAGTTTCAGAGTCTACAACATTAATTTTCCAGACGCCGTTGTTTAGAGATACGAGTTTGTACTCGGCTATCGTAATCGATTTCATAATCGATTGTATAGTGGAGAAATTTGATATCCCGACGATATTTATTGGTGGAGGTGATTTTTCTTTCGGTTTAGCTGGTTGTTGTTCTAGAGCTAGTTGTTTCTTGATGGTTAACTGATTTCTGGCAACCTCTTTTGAAGTTTGAAAAGTTTGGAATGTTATTTGATTCACGTAAAAACCAGTTCCATACAAATTGATAAATAAATGGCTTATTTCCTCTTAATATCGATGTCAACCCAGGACTCATATTTGAATATCATTTTCATCTTACAGGTCGCGGCTTATTCGGATTTGTTTAAAATGGCTCAGTTACGTTTAACTTATCCATTTTACACAACGCTTGAGGTTGTCCCGTACAACTTGACTTCATTAATTGACGATTAGTTTACCTTTATTCATTCTAATTGACCGTTTCAATTTGACTATGGCGACAAAAGTTATATCTCAGCTCCTGGTTAGGATATGTTCAAAAGGTTTGCTGTTCTAGATATACAAAAGACCACATCGTATTCGTGTTAAATAACATATTTATGCGAGTTATCTGGAAAATACAGTGACTTTTAAAAATGGGCAACCAAACCGACGCGTGAAAGATGATTTTATTTTAAAGAAATTTAACACACACACATTGTTTTTTGCGACATATAGTGTATTCAAGTGTTAGATTCAGGTTTTTTAGGTGAACTGGAGTCCGTCGTAATAAATAATTTAAAAAAACGAAATTTTACTCAACATTTTAGACTTATTACAGCAATTCGATTTGTTTCAAATAAATTATGCACCCCATGACAATAATCTGATTAATAATTTATTTAATATCGATATAATTTTAGATCGATTTGTACTAAACGAAGTTTTATGTGACGATTATTTTTCTATAGAGATCGTAGAGTTTGCAAGTAATGTACATAATATGTTTTATTGAGTATACATAAAGTTAAATTGTACATACAATGTTGTTTTTTTTTTTTTTTTTTCCCTGATTTATTCTGGGGCCGAAGCTCTCCCTACTCTTTCGCGGTTCGCTTATTTACGTCCTTAGCTTTTACGCCTGTATTGGCCAATTCGAGGACGTACGAATATAGGTTCGATTTTATTACCATCTGCACATTGCATAGCAACATTGCATAGCAAGATGGGTCGGCCCGTGAGCCCCGCACTCCGACAGGGGGTTATAGATGTGTTCCTTCTCATCCCAAATCGTAATTTGTTGATGAAAATTCCCTTAGCATCCTGCCCCTATCGGGATTCGAACCCGGTACCTCCCGATCCAAACGCCAAAGCTTTAACCACTATGCCATTTGGTCGGTTACAATGTTGTTTATATATAGGTTTATTTGATAACAATAATAAAAACAGATATAGAGAGAAGAACAGATATAGAGATGGATACAATTATTAAATATTTATTTTTACTAATAATGTTTTATTTAATTAAAAGAAATAATATTTATAAAATAATATTAATTTTATTATACATATTAATAAAATTGATTTATAAAAATAAAACTTATAATAAGAATCATTCGTACCGCCGCCATACAACATTTTCTGTTTGTTATCGCAATTTTAACTGTTGATCGACAGAAATTCCATTTTTATACGATGTAATAACAATTTTTTTTTATTGAATACCTTGAGTTTATACAAAAACATTTTTGTACCAATTGTTTTAGTAATAGAATTTATGTGGTACAGTAGTACGGGTAATTTTTGTAAGGGTTTTATTGTATTATTTACGTATGGATGAGTTCTGAATGGTAACTATTGAATGTGATATAATTTCAGGTCACCTTCTTTATCATGTACACACGTAAAACATTTATATGACACGTTCTGGATGAAGTTCTGAAATTTAGCGAACATCGACTATGCTGAATGGAATAGGTTTCTGATGTGATTGGAATGAATGATTGAAATGGGTTTTTACCGAAGTTTTAAATAAAAAACTAATGGCCAACAGTTTTCAAACTCATATGGGTGTCATATATATGACATCATGGTCTTAGAATAATGTGTTTCAACGTATTTAGGCCTGAATTTTCATTTTTATTACAAACAATCCATTTTATCGTAATACTGTAAGAGCCGAGAAGATTTGAAGTTTGGTTTTCGTAGCTCATGAGAGAAAATTAGAAAAATCCGCTGACGATTTTTCAATTAAAGGTTTTTAAAATAAAAATATTCATAGTCTACCTATTAATAAAATGAGCAAGTTATGATAACTAACATCGTAAACGATTTAAGTACACAAAGTAAGTTATAATAGTTCATACATCCTCTAAATTATTATAATTGAACTACCATTCAATCAAGTAAGGTTATGTAGTGCTAACGCACGTAACAAATCAACTATAACTCATTTAGTGTACAAATTACTTCTGTTGTAGTACCTAAATTACCCGTAATAGATCACAATAGATAGACCATTAATATTAAATACCGCGTTGAAGTATTTATCTTGAATAACAAATTACTCGTAGCAAAACTAAGTAATTCCACCTTTTCATCAATATATAATTTCTTGTTTACTGGAATGAAAACGAAACTCAAACCATTTTCAATGTTACCCTACATGGTACCCACACATTCATATAGAGGCAATGGAAAGTTGTTTCCTCATTTTTTCATAACTATAAAGATGCTGTCTACATTTCTTGTAAAGAATAAAAACAAAACAAAAAACGAAAAGCAAATACATAAACATGAAAAATTTAATTTTCTATCTAATTATGATTAATAGGAAAAATATTTTGGCAATTTCTTTGAGATCTGTATGTATATAAATTAAGGGAGATACAACTAGGAGGCAAAGGCGCTTATGATATCTCGGTGTATGTACATATATCTCGCACGCTTTTTTATAACTTTGGTGGCCCTTTTGCTCGTATATAACATGTAGGCTGAAATAAATCGATTGCAAAGTGTTAATGAACGAGAAACTTATCTACATTTATTTTTAATATATTGTGCGATTATTCTGAATGAGAGAGCAAGGAATCGTCATTGATCATTAATTTTCTGCGTTCTCATCGTTTTTATTACATTTTCACTTGACTAAATATTTAAAAATTTAATATTAATAAAAATTAACAACAATTTTTCATTTCGTTTGACTTCTCATCCAACACAATTTAATAATACATAATTATATAATTTTCCATCTGATTATATTTTGCTCCTTAAATGGTCTGTATGTGTTTGTGTGTGCAAAGTTGTAGGATAATTTATTGGATATAATTTCAGATGGCAATGCTAACAACATAATTACAAGGGCTTGAATTTCAATAATGATCAAACTTTTATTAAGCCTTGTTTCGGCGGGATTGGTCAAGCTAATTTATGAACCATAAAAATACAATAAAAACTTTCCTTTTAAAAACAGTCGACAAGAATTTTTAAAAATTATAAAAGATGAAACCATTGCAAAAGTTTGAAAATTAAAACAATTAATGTAAGAATAACATAAATTACTATTTCTACTATTTGCCAATTATATTAGAAACCGGCTCAATAGGGGTTCAGCATCTTGATCTATACTCATTTTTTCAACATTTTTCGCATAGTCGAGTATATACTCGTATATTCGTCATAAAGATAAAAAATTACAATCGTATTATATTCGACGAATCAATTGTAATTTCTTTTCCTGAAGAAGGGCAAATAAAGATCATTTAAAAAATAGACATTTTAGAATATTCATTAGAAACAGTTTTTCGAAACAAAGTTTAACAGTTAAAGGGCTAAAAAATGTGTTCTTTGTTACAGCGTTCAAATTTAGTTGTTGTTGTATGCCATTTAATTTTAAGAAAAACAATAAATCACACGTTTCTGTTAAAACGAACTATCTGCACGGGATCGCAAAATATGTGATTCTATAATTACATATGTATGAATATGGACTTATTTTGGAAATCTCAAGAGTTCAAAGTTATTTATATTGCAATTTTTGAGAATAGAATTTAAAATAATTTAACAACAGGGATATTTTGATCTTTTTGCGTTTTCAAAGAATTTTGAAACTACTATTAAGGAATTGTGAATTTAATAATTTATATATTTTCTAATTTGAAATTTTATTTTATTTTTTGGTTAAAATATTTATTTTAATAACATGAAAGAAAAACCCGATCAAAGAGCTCGAGATATAAATACAATCCGCAATGTACTAACTTTTGTTTTTTGTCATCACTAAAAATCGAACGAATTACAAAGCAAGCGCTCTACTTACTTTGCTATGGAGGGCGACAACGATGTGAATGTTAAAAGTGAAGCAAGTGGGCACTGGCACAGTTTTATAATTTCAACTTATCATTTCACTTATTGGTTGAGCAAATTCAGCTAGAATAATTTTGAACAATAATTATGTAGATTGTGTACTGTATCGAGCTGTACAGTATCGAACATTATTATTTTATTTTACATTTTATTAGATTGATTTGACGATGAAATTTTGTTATAAGATGTAACTGTTTGGGATTAAAATAAGCAGATGCAGGATAGATGATCCCAATCTGATAATTATCCGTTGTAATGTAAACATTAGATTCTTGAGTAATATTACGGGATTTAATAATACATGTTTGGTGGAGTACTGGAATGAAGTCAATGACTCTTAAAAAATGCTCTGCTCAAGAAAAACAAAACCGGAAATTTAGAGAATTCCGAACTAATTTTAAAGTAGATTTTACGCGAAATTCTGGGAATTTTATAAGAAACTCGAGAAAACTATGAAGTTATGTTTAAATTCGTATTTTAGGCACAATCGATATTTTCCTGCTGCGAGGTTGCCACAAAGTTCCTAGTGATTTATATTTCTTTTATTTATAATTATTTATTTTAATATTATCTGGAATTTTTATTCGCACTGTACATTGTATAATCATGTAATAGTAGTACCATCATTCGAAAAAAATCTTTAGACGATGAAAATTCAGGTGACGAGTCAATCGAAACTACATTTTGCTAAACCGCCTAAATGTTTGCAAGATTAATTACACTTACAGTAAACACGGCGTATTTTTGTATACATTATCCGGTATAGTTTTGCTTCACTCTAACCCATTATGCTACATATTAACACAAAATATATTTATTTCAACTCTTATTGTTTTATAATTGTCAAGGTCATGTCGAAAATGTGTTTAAAACAAGCGCATTAACAGTTTTTGTGATAAACAATAAAATAAAACGTTACACCCTTTCCTTTTTATAAAAATTTACGTAGATAATTTTTTTCTAATATGATAGAAATGTAAAAGAATATTGAATTGTTCAATCAAATAAATCCATTATTGGAAAAGAAGAGATGAAGGATAGGTATATGAAGGTGAATATGAGATGAAGGATAGGTATACATGAGTATATATTAATAAATATATTAATATATTGAGTACTATAGTTGTGTATCATTGTTTATTTTAAATACATCTGGTCTCACAAACACAAACTAACTGAAAACGATGTTGAAATCTATATTGAAAAACTATTTCGAATACAATTTTTTAAGTTACCATTGATTGCACTGTTGCAGTAAAGAAATTTATAATTGAAAATATGTTTTTAATTGTACGAGTTCTTTTCTTAATATAATTGTAATTGTTACGGAAACGCAGATTTTCTATTTATGGAAATCTGTGGTTAAGTTCAAGGGCATTTAACCCAATATTTGTTTCAGAATTGAAATAAAATTTGTCAACTCGATTTTATCATAAAAATAGTTATCATTTAATTATCATCGTGGACAAACTTCAATTGTACATATTTTTTGTATATTGTTTTTCATTTTTTTCTTTCAATCAAGCATTTATTAAGGGATTGTTTCTCATTAAAAAAGGAAACAGGAGCATGGCGAAAGACCGAAACTTACCAAATGTTACGCAATAAAGCTGGAGTACGTGAACATTAATTTTCTTAAATTTTAAGGAATTCTTGTCACCATAAAGATTATAATCTCAACCAAAACTATTATGCATGTCTGACTTGATCTGTTTTGAGTCACAGAATCCAATGAGTCACATAGTGTTCAAGGTGTGTAAATCTAGAGTGTATAATTATGGTCTAATTACGAGCATTTAAAGTTCGCTAACAAAACTTAAATTCTCTTTTCTGTTAATATAATCTACTTTAGATTAAATAAATTTTAATGTTTAAATTGGGGACTGTATTAATCCATCTCAAATGGATTATACGAAAATACGTATACAACATATTTTATATAAAATCAATATATAAATGAATAGCTCACGATCTCAGGTTGCAGCTTACAAAATTTTGTAATAAAAACTATTTTTAAATAGTAGTTAGGCTAGAGATTGGTGAGCTTGGTCTGAAAGGAAACGTTGCAATTATTTATGGCAGGATAAGTAATGTCTTACCTTTAAGTTCCGTGTTTGTTCGAACAAATAAGGTTGTTTATAAGGTTCGCTAATTTCAAATTGTTTAGTTTTCTGTAGCATACAAATTAGTTTTTAAATAAAAAATGTGTTATGTATTTTATTTTGAATAAAACAAATTAATTTTTTATTTTCCTCTAAACTGCAAAATTTTATTTTTATGCCGCTTTGGCTGTACAAGTTCATCATTTTTTTGCTTTAAGCTAAAGCGCATAAAAGTCGTAAGTATATATTTAACAATGCGCGTTGAATGCTGGTCACATAATCGATGTAGAAATTGCCGATCGATAAACTTCGTAAACAATTTTTGAAGAATATTTTCTTGGTAACCCATATTTGATATGTTTTCTTCGAATAAAACTAAAATGTTTTCAACTAATTTTTGAAATTCGTCGGAAGGTACGAATAAGTTTCCATAAATATCTGATTTTGTGTTTTCCGTAACATAAGCTTTTACTTTTAAAAGTGTGTCATTTTCCCGGGTTTTGTTATTTAAATCAACTGCGAACTGTGAGCAAATGTCACAATTATACTGTTTAACAATTTTATAACTAAAAAACCCAGTTAAGTATACTAAGGAACATTTTCGCAATTTTTCAAATTGCATTGTGGGAATCGATGATGTTGGTTGTTGGCTTCGAAAAATAAACCGTTTATTAATATTTTCAAAATAGGGTACTTCAGTGATCTGAGGTTCGAGTTCAGATTCTTCTACGTCCTTGTTGATTGTGTTCGATGCTTGATCGTTGAAATTTATTAAATTTTCAGAAAGTGAATCTTCATACCCCGAAAACATCGAAGGAACTGTTTCTTGAAAACATATTTCTTTGAAAATTTTTATAAATCGTGATGCTGACGGATTTTTTTCATAGGAACCTAATTGGGAGTAAAATATGAGATTAAATTATTTATGTTTTTGCTGCCAATAGGTTGATTTTCCTACAATCATAATTGGTAAAATAGACCTAATAATGCATGCAAGAGACGATAAAGCTGAGTGATCAATAATACTAATGCGTTTACATTAATTTCTAATAGTATCTATATATACGATATAGATATACTATTAGAATATACATATATTTCAAATAACTCTTCCGAATTTTTTGTTCACTCACTTTAACGGACTTCATGTTTTTAGGTATATTTAGCTTAAACGTTTTAGTTTTTAAATTTCATGTGAAATATGTAAATAAAAGAACGTCGTATAAAGCATTCTTCGAGCACGAAGAAATGTTGACATCTATCGATATAACGAAGGTGTTTATATACCTTTGCCAGCTCTAACCGCAGAAAAAAGATTTTCTATTGGATCTTGATTAATATGTGATGTTATAATATAATGCTGCCTATTTTGTAAATCACACCACAAAAACTTCAATGCGTTTATTGTTTGGAGAAGACCATCAAAACAAAACGGACGTTCCATAAACCCTTGGTGCCTCCATCGATCTATCTATGATACTGCTGATTCTAAATTTTGGAACACAACGCTCGCCTCAGTTGTGTCAGCGTAAGCACAATTGTTCGGATTTTGGGAATATTTAGTTTTAGAGTTTAAATTGTCAAATAAATTATTCATTTTGAAAATTAATTCAGCTGTATCAAGTGCTACTTGTTGTAAATTAGTTGTTGTACTGCCAGTTGATTTCAGCTGATCTGTGTAAATAAAATAGAATATATAACGTCTCAAATGAGAGTTCATTTTTAAATAGGTATTTGTTTTTCAAAGTAGACCGAATACTCGCTAGATAAAAATCAGGTTAATCTAAACAAGAAACCGAAATTATAAACATTTTACGAAATTTGTTCCCTGCAAATGTTTATATCATCAATTACTTGTAAAATAATGTACGTTCTTATCGTTATTTCATTTATTGAATGAATTTTGAGCCATAGATATTTAAATGTTTATATGAAACAACTGTGGACAAATTCAGTGGCCTCATGGAATAAACTATTAAATTAATTTTGTTTATAGTACGTATTCGGGTACAAGGTGGGAAATATAATAACATTGTATTGCGTTTTTTGAATTAAATAAAAGCTTTATGGTTATAAAGTACTAAATAACCATAAGGTTTTTATAAGGTTTGAAAACATGTAAAGTAAAATTTTCTCAGAATATTTAGTTTCCCCTGTTAATTATATTTACAATAATAATACGAAATGATTACTATTCCGCTTGTTGTATAATATATTGTTTTTAGTTAGAATTAATTTTTAGCAAAATTTATTAAATTTTAATTTTGACACATAATGTTATAATAAAATAAATAAAATGGTTTACCAGAGAAACAATTAAGCGAAACAGCAGCATAAATAGCTGATGCGACATTCGCGCTAAAAACTTGAGTCGCTAATTTAACTTTCAATTTTTCAAAAACGTCGGGATAAACATGCTTACGGCTAAGACCATGTAGTACCCTTACTGTTCCATGCTCCATTAAATACAATTTTTGTAAAATATGCCACGAAATTGTTTTTTCGCCGTCGTTGGTTGTAATATTGGCAGAGTTTAAACAATTCCGTACACTTTTAAAAAGATGAGGGACGTCATAAAAGCAAAATATATTTTGTGAACCAAACATTATCCATGGTTCCTGCCTAGTAACTCCTAAAATAGAAAATGCCTTTCGATTTGCACTGCCTTGATCACAAGTGATTCCAACTATTTTTAGACCGCTCTCCCCGATTTTACAGATGACTGTTTCTAGTAAAAGTTTTATTTGGTGGCCTTTTGGTGAACCCATATAGTAACCTACTATTTGTTTCCAATTTCGGTTAAGTCCTCGCAGCATAAATACAAATGCTTTGTCGGCAATATTATTACTTCGTCCAAGTTCACCAAAGTCGTAGTATCCGTGGATTAAATCATCTGCTGTATTGTATTCTAATTCTTTTTTTATAACTATTTCATCCATTAACAAAATACTTTTTTGTCTCTTTCGGTCATGCCATCACATTTATTTTTTAAAAGATTTAGTACATTGATCGATATTCCGCTTTCAAATTTTGTCATCGAATGCCAACGTAAAATAGTTGTGACTCCTAGATTAAAAATATAATATTATTATTCAAATATAATGTATTTATATTATTTCTTATAAAAACTATTAGTTTCTGACGTAAATTTTCTGAAACTAGACAAAATTCTTTCTATATAGATCAATTGAAAAATGATTGAACTAAAATACATTATTGTCTTCGTTTTCTGTTTTTCACAAAACAATGTGTGTAGTTGAATTTTTTTTTTTTCTAAAACTACTTAGACTGCGGTCCAATTCGTGAGTATTTGGTGGAGACTGACTTATTTGAAAGTCTACAATAAGACTCCTTCCGGCTAGACTTATTGTCGACTATATATATATTTGAGTTTCAAATAGGTAGTTTCCACAAAATAAGTCACGAATTGGTCTTAATTTAATTAATAATCTTCATTTTTATTTAGTCTTACACCGTTTTAACGATTAACTGCCTTTCCGAAATGAATATTTATTTAAGAAGGCTTACACAGCCCTCACCATTGAACAATTTTTACATTTGCCTTACAAGTTTGTTTGAAAATCAAACTTTAAAAAAAAAATTTTGCGTTTTTACCTTAAACAGAAAGTTGGTAAACTGTAAACTTTTTGTCTTAAGAAAAGACTAATCACGTTAGCTACGTTTCAAAATCGGCTGTTATTTTGTTGTTTTTTTGTCTAGATTGTTAAAAAGCAAATTTTATCGATATCTTAAAACTATAACTAGTAATATAACACATAATTTTAAAAATGTCACTAGTATCGAAAAAAATAAAACGAAGTTGGTTTCAATTTCAATTTTTGTAATTAATTTTTGATTTTTTGTGAGAGCTACTCAAACGGTAAAAGCAAAAATTTTTCTATTGAGAGAGCTATGTTACATATTCAAATAAGAATACTCGCAAGGCCAATTATTTGAATAAGTAATCTTCACAAAAAATGGTACGCAATATTTGTTGTGCATCTAGTAGCAAACGGCCAATGTGCGAAAAATATCGTTTCCTCAATACAAAACAACTCGATCTGTTTGTTTTGACATTTCATAGCAAATAAGAACACAAAATCAATTCGGATGATTTTGCATACTCATTTAAGAAAGCTACTAATATGACAATAAGTATGAATTAAGTAGCCGTTTCAGAAAGAACCCGAGAGCTAAATTATGTTTAATTAAATGGGAGCATTTCTTCAATATTTCAGTCGGGCTCTTGATAGTTCTGTGTGTTACAATACAAATTGCTTAAAATTTAATATTTTTATCTTAAAAAACAAATGAATCTCCTAAAGATAAAATAATAATATTTTTATCTAAATTGTGTTTTAAATAGGTAACAATCGCCATCAAAATTATGGTTGTTATCTAATTTGCTTATTAGAGTTTTAATCTCTCCACAATTTTCATAATGATCGCAAAATGCATTGAACTCAAAAAATATTTTTAATTGGAGAACCTCCTGGTATTGTGGATAAAAATATTTCTTCGAGTCAATTGTACTAAGAAAAATGATGCAAATAAATGACAATTTCATAACATGCTCTTATTAATCGTAATATGTTATTCCAAACAAATTTTTCTGACGCCACCAACATTTGTTCGATTAGGCCCAACCATTGAAAAACAATAAAATTTTGATTTTTACATACTTATTTAAATACATATTACTGAAATAATATATTATCTGTGCTTACCCCCCGATTCTGATAATAAGACTACTAAGATCATCTTAGCTAAGACTTTCTTGTGAAGACTTTTGTTTTTAAGACTAAAGTCTTCATTGAAATTCTGAAGGCAGTAGTCTTAAATAATATATTAGAAACTCTCCAAAGTATTTTGTCAAAACCAAATGTTCACCATATTGTTTCAAATTTATCAACGAAAAGCGATAATTCAATTAGAAATTGTTAAAAGAACCTAAATCTATGCGATATATGCTAAGAGTGTATTATAACAATATAAAATAGCATGTTATTTTGAATAATTTTCTATTTTTAAAACCAATTATAATTATTACCTCTGTTTAAATGTCAAAATTATTAACTGGCAACAAGAAAATTATGATTCCTAACACCACCTATTTCGCTGATATTAACGAAGACAATTTTTTAAGACTACTGACAGATAAAGGTAAGTGCAGAATAAGAATTTATAGTCTACGGTGTTCGTTAAGACAAAAGTTTTTGCTAAGAAAGAAAATACATCTGTGACTGTACGTCAGAATCGGGTGGTAAGATGGATTTCTGTGTATTACGGTTAATTTTATTTGTTTTTATCAAAGATTAGTTACTTTTGAAACCAGTTATGGATTAGAACATTTTAACCGCTTCACACAGTTTAACAAATAAAATTAAAATGCATTTAAACAAAATTGAAACTATAATTTTAAAATTAATTAGTAAAACTTTTTCGTTACTAGAAATGACCTCATTAAATAATGCTTTATCTGTAGCTCGTTGATTCTATAATTTAGTTTATAGAACATATATGTATGTGTTAAAATAAGCAAAATTATTTTATAAAAATGGGCTGAAAATATAGGTTTTATAAAATTGATAATATTCATTCGATGTCGATCAAATAACTTAAACTGTTCAGCCTCACGCTTTTCAATTCAAATCAAATTTAGAATAGCTTTTATTCTATTTGGCAACTACATTTTAGGCAATAACAAAGTTAAAAATACTGGTGGTTATATAATATGGTTCGGAATCGCTGTGTACTAGTACGTATACTCGTATGTTTGCAAGCGTTAATATTATGTTACAATTTAAGCCCGTAAACCACGTATTAAAATTCACAAATTCGGCATGAATAACACAAACCAATTTTGGTGACAAAAATTCTTTACCTTGTTGGATTCAATTTCAAATTATAGCGTAAAAAATATTTTAATTTTAATAGAATAAATACCCACAACAACACTTGGACTTTAAGTCGATTATAGTCTCAAGTGCTAGCCTTATCTATTAAATATATTATTAGTTATTCATGTTATTCTTATATCTAAAACATTTATCACCCAATTCTTTTTTACAAAAATTCAATTATTTCTAACACGACATGTGTTCCAAGTTCGTGAGCCAGTTTGTCGATACCCTTCTAAGTCACATAAAAATATAATTAAAAATTTTCAAACATACAAAAATTTTAAAACATTTGCTAGTTCTTTTACACTGGGTAATAAAATTTATTATTCTTACCTGGCAAATTAAAACCTTTCTTTAATAAATGCTTGTAAAATGAAGGCGATTTAAAATAAAATTCCAAATACATTTTTTGCTCAACTTGGGTCCAAGATAATTTTCTTTTATGGAATATTTGTGCAAGTACAAATGTTTTTACTTGTGGTCGATCATCAAGTGTATTATCAATCAATGTTTTTATTGCGTTTTCTTCTGTTTGAATTTCACTTTTTTGAGGGGTATTTAATATAAACATGGGAATTTTGTTTAAAAATTGAAAGGGTTCTTTATTCTCGAATTGAATTTGATGTTGCGGACTAGGAAATTGAGATGGCGAGATGGGACATACATGAGGAATTTGTGGAACTTGATAATTCTTTAAATAAGTTCTTGGAGGCCCTTTTTCATATTTCAATGTAAAAGGTGGGGAGTCAGGTGTTTTCAATACTCTTGTTGTTTGACCCGCAGTGTTGTGTGTCTGGACGGAAATCGTACGCGAAACTTTTGGAATCAATTTCTTTTTATTTAAAGAAAATTCTAATTTTAATAAATGCTTGCATCGTATATCCATGTTATTGTCCTTACACTTACAAACTTGATTATTAAATGGCTGGGGAACTGCCGTTTTTTTTAATATTGTTCTAAAACCACTTATTTCAAAATCACTAAAATTAAAATGTTCTTCACAAAAACTTATGCGTTTGGCATTTATTTTACTTTCGTCGAACACACAACCGTGTTTTACCCATAATTTACGACGATGGTCATGCGGCACCGTAAAAAATGTCCTTGTGGATTTACAATCATTTTTATTAAAACAGTTTTTGTATGCACACACCATTTTATCACGCAAATTCACAAAAATTTCATTAACCAAATTTTCAAAATAAACTTATTGTAACGTTTAATAATAAGAAGCATAGTAAAATTTGAAACGAACAAATTTACGAAATTAACTTGCAATTTTCTAATTTTTTGTTAGTGTGATGTAGCATTTCCCGTTACGTATATTGAATTGCTGTGTGTGTGTGTGTGTGTGTGTAAATAAGTATATCATCGGTGGCCTCTATAGTTATTATCGAAACGAAAACAAAAATAAATCAAATAATGTGTACAGACAAAATCATTCAAAATATTCTTTAATTGGACTTAATTGTACATCGTTTTTTCTATCTATCTCCAATGATTTTAGTTTTTTATAATTTTCAACTAATATTTTAACATTCAACATAATTATTTATTTATAATTTAGAAAATTTTGTTGCAATTCAAAACAAAAACAGATGTAGCGATCGCTAATTTCTCTTCATCATCTTTTTGTTATATTTTCTATTTACTTTTATGAGACTAAAAAGTGTTTTAAGTTATAATGAGAGCGATTATACGAGAAATAAGTATGTATGTATATACATGCATGATGATAAAACTCGAATATTTTTTGTTTTCGATTTTTTTTTTCTGCATATTGCATTATCTAATATTCTACGCTACATTTAGGGGAATGTTATGCTATTAGGCGGATAGGTAATTGCAGAAATTCTTTAAAAAGTTTAAATCAATACTACTAGTGGTGTCTAACATTTGACTCACGAATCCACCATTGCATTACTATATAAGGTTTATGTACTATGCACTGTATGAACAAATAATCGATGGCTTATATAACTAAAATTTAGGCGGTGATTTAAGTTAGACAATGAACACTATGTGATATCGTTGGAATGAAAGTGTTCGAGTTCGTAAAATGAGGTTGATGATTTTTTTTTGGCACATAGCTATATGCATAGTACAATAGATTAAAGCCGTTCAATTTCGCAAAAATACGCCACATGTCTAGGCGGATCGTGAGTGTGATCCATTTTGGCCCATTCATTTTAACATAATTAGAACGAAAAAATCCGAAAATGAAAATTCCGTGGAGCGAATGTTGGAGAGTTTGGCACAAAGCCACATTTTCCATTTTCGAACTTTTTCGTTCTAATTATGATAAAATCAAGAGGCCAAAATGGGCATCCTGACGATCCGCATATGAACATGGCGTATTTTTGTGAAATTATATAGTTTCAGTCTATTGCACTATGTATGCGGCTATGTGCCAACATCTCCCGAATTCGCTCCACAGAATTTCCAATTGCAGATTTTGTCGTTTTGATTATGATAAAATGAACGGACCATAATAAGGCATCCTGTTTATCCACATAAGCATGTGTCGTACTTTTGCGAAGTTATACAGTTTTAGTATATTGCATTATGTATGCGGCTACGTGTCAAATTCTGAAGGATTCGCTCCACAGAAGTTTAATTTTCTAACTTTATCTTTCTAATTATGATAAAACCAATGGGCCAACATGGAGCACCCTAACGATCCCCATAGACATGTGTCATATTTTGCGTATATTTGATCATCTTTAATCTGTTGTATTATGTATTAGGCTATGTGGCAAAATCTACACGATTCGCTCCACAGAATTTCCATTTGAGGACTTTTTCGTCCTAATTACGATAAAATTATCAGACCAATGTATGTATTTTCGCTAAGTTGGACAGCTTTAATTAATTGCAATACTTATGTGGCTATGAATATGTATTTGGAAATTTTCGTTACAATTAAAATTAATTGAACTGAAAATGTTGAAGCATACTGTTGATCCTTATATATATTTAGGTATCTTGTCGAAATAAGAAAGCTTTCGTCTATTACATTATGCAGATTTCTATATAAGGTAAAATAAGGTTCTAGATGGTTTGTTGGCATGTACTTTAAGAATTGTTACGCGGTATTTTTGATAGGCTTTAGTACTGTGGGTTTGAAAATTTATTTAATAACGACAACTGATATGTTTGATATATCTTTGTTTATGTTTATTGAATTTTTTAAAATCATAGTTAACGGTCTTTTGAAGTTAAATAAAATGTATAACCAAAAGCTTGTAATTTCGTCTTAAACAGGGTTAACTAACTAATACATATAAAGGAAAATGTGGCTTAGTACTCATGATCCATCCGATTCAAGAAGTTTTTACTAAAAATTTTGCTAAAAAGTTCGTAAAAAATATGAAAAATGTTATCGGATATCTAAAAATCAGTATGTGCCATTTCGCTGAAGTGTAAACAACTAATTTTTTTGTACTCTAACCATATCAGCCGTTGTACCAACAAAACAAAATTTGCGGGAAGCGCTGGTTTTTTTTAATTTGAAGAAAATTGCAATGGACATCGATTGCTTTGTGAATCATATGGGAAACATGCTTCATCAATAAACGATTTTGACACCAGTGACAAAGAACGCGAAGGTAGACCAGTAAAGTTTGAAGACATTGAGTTAGAGGTGTTATTGGACCTAGATTCATGCCAAACTCAAGAGGAGTTCGTTGAAACGTTGGGGGTGGCTCAACAAGCGATTAAATGTCGTCTCAAGATCATGGGTATGGTGCAAAAACATACCGTATGAACTCAAGCCAAGAGACGTCGAACGCCGTTTTCCCGCGTGCGAACAACTCCAAAGACGGAAGGTTTTTTTTTGCATCGTATCGTGACGGGGGATGAATAGTGGATCCACTAAGACAACCCAAAGCACAGAAAATCCTGGGTAAGCCCAGCCATGCATCAACTTCAACAGTCAAACCGAATATTCATGATCAAATGATATTTCTGTAAAGGAAACTTTGGAGGTGCTTTAATAGGGTGTCCCACCCACTAGACATCGATCCTCCCGACTACCACTTGTTCCGGTCTATGACTCATGGCCTGGCCGAGCAGCACTTCGCTGGTTAGGAAAAACCAATAAATTGGGTCGATTATGGTCGATGGGAAAAAATCGTAGAGCTAACGATGGAGAATCTTTGAATAAAATACATTGTACCAATTTCTCTGAATAAAGCTTCGAAGTTATAAAAAAGAAACTCAAAAATTATTTGTGCCCCAATAATGATTGATTGATTGGACTGTAGGACCAAGTACTGGACAAGTGCCCTGGATAACGCCGGGCCTACCTACAGCCTGTTTACACATAACAATAGGAAGGATAGGAAAGGTTTTTTTTGGGGGGGGGGGGCAGAACGACCTGGTTTCAGACACCTAGCGATCGTACGGCGCACCACAATTCTAATCTACTTGTAATCTACTAGAGGAAGGATAAAAGCTAAATAGGTTTAATGGATAATGATGGTATTGGTCTTCAACAATTGCTTCTCTAAATCAGCAACCTGAGAACAAAATATTATTATTTCTAATCAAAATTGATTCATTGAATCGGCCCGGTTACATATATACACCTAGATAGGGTCGAAAGTTAGTAACACAATGACAATACAATTCTAATCTACATTTTCGGCAATTATTTTAAAATTACAAAGAAATATTATTTCACAAGTATCTGCAGGTTTCCTGAAATCTAATACTAAATTAATATGTTCCTGCTACCTAAATCATATAAACATTTATTAATTTAATTCTCTCCTCCTGCAACTCCACAACTTACAATAGAATTCCCTGAAACCATAGTTAATTGATTACTTAGGACAATATACGATATAATAAAATTATACTTGAATAAAATAAATGTAATGTAATGATTAGTATTAACTAAATTAATTTGGTTCTCTTAAAACAAATAAAATAAAAATAAAATAAATTGAATCCAAATATTGTAGTATCGAAATAGGAAAGGCACACACAGCCTTCCTAACTTCTAAGTCTGTTGATATAATGGATTTATTTAAAAAAAATATTTATGAAAGTCACTTGTCCTTGCAATTCCTAATCTACTACAAATATGTTTATTTATAAAAATAGAAAATAACCAAACGAAAACTGGTTCCAAAACCAGCTATTCTGGAATCTGTAAGGTAATGTATTAATAATGAATATTTTTCACAGCTTTATAATCCCCAATACCTTAACAAATTAAACCAAAACTAAATAAAACTATTAAAGTAATCAGGAATCTGTAAGATGACAGAAATAATAATAAGTAGCACATCTGTAGGATCCATAATAATCAAATAACCCAATTAATTGTTCAATGCTTTAATTATAAAATAAATAAATCAGAAAATATTAAAATAAGATATTAAAAAATAATCTACGATAGTTAACTATTGTATATATCTACTTACAACAGCATTAAATAAATTATAAATCATATAATCGACATACATCGATAATTATTTATCTAACCTAGAATATGTTAACCAAAACCTTTTTCCAAGTTACAGTCTTCCAAATAACTTAGAAAATAATTTAATTAAAAAGTGCAATATCCCGAAAAACTATCTAAGTACAGCAAATTTGACTGCATTTCAAATTTACTCCGTAGCTTCCAAGCTATCTGTAATTCCAAAAATTTAAATATTCGCTGAAATAGCAAAGTTATAAAGTTAAACCAACAATTCCAAATCGATCACAGCCGCCTACCTATACATGTCCTAACCTAGAGTTCTAAAATTCGTTAAGTTATTATTATTACGTTTAAAACAAAAATAATAAGAAAATTAAGAATTTCTATTTTAATTTTACACTAAAACCTAAAATTCAATTAATAAATTATTAATTTATATTTCTACAAGAATCTATATATATGAATGAGATAATAAGTTTTCTGCGGAACCAATCTACCGTGTAAATCGGAGGATGGGTGTATATTAATGAATGAATTCATCTGTCAAAGAGAAAACGAATAATACAGAATAAACAACGATCATGCTTGTTTAGTTTTCATCCAACTTCGTCATATATTTATCCCCTCAAAATTTTGTTTTATGTATTTTATTTTTCTATTTCCAGTTTAAAAACTTATTTGTGCCCCAATAATATAATTTAAATTCCATGTTATAAATAATTTAGAATTACTATTCCTGCAACACAAAACACATCCCAACTCAAACATTTAGGCTGTTTGTCTACAATTAATAGGTTCTGCTGGAGTTAGAGGCTTGATTCAATTATTCAAGATGTTCAGAAGACCGTGAAGCGGATCGGAGGCCTTCAATTTAATTTAATTTCAATATTTTTATATTGTATATAGCACATCTGCATTAAGCATCAGTTACTTTTATTTGTAAATGTGTCAGTAATTCTGTAATAAATTTACTTGCTTTTGCTTTACATTTAAATTTATACCAAATATAATAGATTAAATCCAATTTTTAATCCATTATTTTTGTTTATACTACATAATATAATTAGTAATGTACAAGTACGAGGATATCATTACACTCACAATATAAAATTAGTATTTATTTCTATATAGTGTGTTTAATGGGTTGCATTCTTAAACATAGAATTATATACTATAGAATGAATGTAAAGATTTTTCCTATATAAGATTTGCTATTTCATGTGTCACAAGCCAGAGCAGGATGGTTATATAAAAAATGCATATGGCGGTCTCATATGTCAAAGAAAGAACCCCTCAAACCAGTTTTTGTTTTTGTTTAAAGTGACGCGTTAAGTTTTGTGCTCTTAAAAAATCTTGAAAATATTAATTAAAATAATTAAAATATTATTAAAATAGTTGGATTGTGTGTAGTGCATCATTTTAGTAATAAAAATTAGAAACATTTAATAAAATTAAGTGTCTTGTGCAAAACTGCTAATTAAGCCTAACAAATTACAAAATGGAATTTCGTACCATCAGTAAGTGTTTATACAAAATAAAATGTAAATTATGTTAAAAAGCAAGTGATTCGTGGTAAAATTATCCTTAATTTAAGTTAAAAATAAGATAAAAATAAGAAATAAATTTTGGTTATTAGCGTGGGTTCTTTCTTTTTGTAAATGCCGCATTTATCGTATTACTATGGTTCGAAAAGTGGGTGTTGATTGTTTCATGTGCTTTTCTTTTCATAATTTATTTTTATTTTGGGATATGTACAGTAAATACAATTTTTTACAGAAATTATAATGTAAACATTTGTTTTTAGTTTACCAAAATATGGAGAGTTGCAAAAGCAATGGTTTAAGCCTCATCAGATGATATTTCAATTGACCAAGAAATTTCTAAATTAGACGAATCTAATATGTATGACGAAGTTTTTTTTGGATACCCAATTATACTAAGTGAATTTTCAACATACATTACATTTTAAAGGAATGTGAAATACATAAGCGTAGTGGTTTTATAATTACTATTTTTTATACACATAATATTATATTTAAATAAAAATAATTAATGCACTTTTATTAAAGAAATAAAAATGTAATTAAATTTAAATAATTTTTTAATTTTAACTTTCTAACTTCATGCATTCGATCGAAAAAAATTCTAAATATGGCCCTGTTAATTTATATGCTTTCTCTTTTACCCTCCGAATTTGTGACGCTTGACAGTTGCTTACATTCATTCTATATACTCTATTTCTATGTTCTTAAACTTAGAGACGAATGTTTGTTTTGTGGCGGCCTTGCGAATGAAAAAATCACAATGAGAACTTTTAGTATTTCAATTGATTTGAATAACTAATTACTAACGAGCAGTCGAGTCGATTCAGTAAAAATTACGTTAAAATATTAAGACAATCAGGAATGTTTATTGACCTTGAATATGTTGTATTTTAGTTTAATTTAACACTAAATTCGTTCGAACTGTCAGATCAAAAAGATTTGATCGGATTCAGCTGTCAGATCAACATTTTTGACATTACAAATTTTTTTCACACAAAAATCTTGATCTAACAAATTGTCTAGATCAATTTTAAAAAATCTTGATATTTTGTCAGATTTTTACGCATACATATATACAAATTAAACGTCAAAACATAAACATCAAAACAAAGACCCCGCGCCATTTGTACAATTCAGTTTTAAATTAATAAATTTTAAATTAATTTTAATAAATTTATTAAAATTGTAAGGATAATTTGTAATTTTGTGCGACGTATTTTCAAAATATCTTGTGTGTTTTTGCTTCTAATGGATTTATTAAAAGTTTAAGGATAATTTGTAATTTTGTTTTGCGACGTATTTTCGAAATATCTTGTGTACTAAAATGTTGTGTTTTTGTGCGAAATTATATAATTCCTTATGCTTTTAATTGAAAATTATTGATAAATAAATTAATTAAATTGAGAAATGGGGGACATTATATTGAACATTTTAATTCTTTGCTATATAATTTTTTATTATACCGATGCTAACAAGGTGAAATGATAAATCCGCCATTTATAATAAACAATTTTTTGTCTTTCTTTTCACAAATATTTCTACAAAAGTCGATCAAATTTCTTTCATATTCGTTTACATAAAATCCGGTCAAATTGTTGTTGTAAAAGTAAACGAATTTGGTATAATATTTTTCATAAACAATCATTTGCATGTGGTTTAGTTCAAACTTTTAAATGACAAATTGTGATCTGGTTGAAAAATTATTAATTTTTAAATTAATAAATTCAAACGTAAATTAAAACCGGCATATTTTCCAAATCCATAGAAACTTCGAATCTAGTTTATTTTTATTTTTCACTGTTCTTCAAAAAAAATGTCTGTTTATTTAGCATAAACTACACACTTACACATTTTTTATTTACATGTGCATATAACATTTACATATACATATAACATAAGATACAAAAAAATCTCATACGACTAAATACTCTAAATAATATACAACATACATACATACATACATAACATGAGTAAATAAATATATTTTACTTTTCTAGCATAATGCGAAAAAAACAATCCTTCTCTTTTTATTAATTTTTATTTATTTTTTATTTTTGCGGTCATTTTGAAAATATAAAAATGATCCAACATATATTAAGGCGAATTATTTTGATTGTTTTGTTACGATCAAAGAGTCGATTAAACTTCGCATAACACACATTTTGTGCAATATTTATAAAAATAATAAGTACTATTAACTATAATTAGTGTATTGCTACTGTAGTAAAATCAAAATTATACAATTTAATATGCATAAAAAATCCTGATTTATATTAGGTATATATTTAACTAGTACGCATTTAGGCGAATTAGTAAAATTATTGCATAACTTAGTTCCGATTAACGCGCCACCTGGAACTTCATCATTTTATTCGTATGATGGCACCACTATTATATGATTTCACTATGCACACGCACACACCGAGATTATTGATAAAAACACTTTTTTGTGTGAAATATTTGATGGGACTTCCCACTGTTTTGATTAACTTCAAAAATTCGATTTGGCTATGATTTCGTCTGCTTTTTAAGAGTTCTATCAATTTTGGGCCAACATACACGGAAGGAAGTTTATTTTTTAATTCATTTATTAAAACATATCGTGGTTCACTTCAACATACTTTTCCGGCCAGGATCCCCCAAAGGTTTTCGATGCGATTGCAATCAGGACTAGGCTATGGACTAAGCTGACCATTCAAGAAGACTAATTTTTCTCGAGAAACCACTGTTTGGTCTGCAACATCATCCTGATAATTTAAGAAACATTTTCCAAGAGTTCAATGTACATACTGGAGTTCATTCGAATCGTAATAAAGCAGATGGAAAGCTCCTTTTGGTTGGAAAAGCCATACCATAACACTTTCGCAATCAAAATCTTGCTTCGACCTAACGACGTCGTGTTCTCTAAATTGGGCCTTTATGTCGATTGTTGCAGCTTTTATGCCAAATTTTTTACCATTTTCATTAAAATTACGATAACAACGCTTTCAGAACGCCCAATTTACAAGGCGATTTATCAACTGGAATGTTGCAATAATTTGTAGACAGCTGCTCCCCTTCAGATAATCTTTTATCTTTAGGCATTGCTGCAAAAATGCCTTTTAAATTTAAGCATGTTACAAAATATTACAATTTTATCTTCAAATTTAACAATTGTAAATATCAAGGTCAAACTGAATGCCTAATGGGTATATCCTGTGTGGGCTGGATGAGATGTCTCAATTGTAGATTTGCGTCAGTTGTAGAATTCTATTTGGGCTGGATGCAATATGTTCAAGTTCTTTTGTTTTTATGTCTAATATAATTTATATAAATAATTAAGTAAATATCACATTCCTTAGTTTATTAAACCCTATAACAAACTTGACACCTTGAAGATAAAAACAATAAAAATACATAAGAATAGAACGAAATAAATTGTTAATGTACAGGTCAAATCAAAAATATCTACACAAAAGTAGACAGACAATTTCTGCCTCACAAAACATTGAGACATCTACATTTTTTTAGTAAGAATATTTTGCATCTAGCCATAATATGTGTGAGACCTATTATTTTTTAGTGAGGCAACTGGATACAACTTAAAATGGTAATTACGGGGATTTTTATTTCTATTTTTTCTAATTATGTATTAGTTACACATGCAATTAAATGTATTAAACAAAAAAGTTAGCTTGTTTTCATAGTATTTGATAAATAAAAGAGCTGTCACAATAGAAACATATTTTGCCTTTACCTTTTGCCTTAAACTTTTACCTTTTTGAGTAACTCATACAATGAATCAAAAATTAATACCAAAAATCGGAATTGAAACCAACTTCGTTTGGTTTATTTCGTTTTTAACATTTTTTGTCTCAAAAACGACAACCAAAACTCCGATTTTTAAATGTAGCTAACTTCATTAGTCTTTTCTTAAGGCTAAAACTTTAGAGTTTGCTAACTGTATCCATAAGAAACCAGGAATAATTTATTACTCAAGTTTTATTTTCAAACACACTTATAAGGGGATCCGTTCAGAACTGCATAATTTAAAATTGCATTTTTCAAAACGGCATATTTAAAAACTGCATAAGGTACAAAACAGTATTTTTCAAAACAGCATATTTCAAAACGGCATAAGGTACGAAACGGCATAAGGTACAAAATTGCATTTTACAAAAATGCATATTTCAAAACGGCATAATGGTTACCACGGCATTTTTCAAAACGACATTTTTCAGAATTGCATTTTTCAAAACTGCATGTTTCAAAACGGCATAGGTACAAAACAGCATTTTTCAAAACAGCATTTTTCAAAACAGCATTTTTCAAAACGGCATTTGTCAAAACTGCATATTTCAAAACGGCATAGGTACAAAACGGCATTTTTCAAAACGGCATTTTCCAAAATTGCATTTTTCAAAACTGCATACTTCAAAACGTCATAGGTACAAAACGGCATTTTTTAAAACTGGACAAGATAAAACGAAATATTTCAATCGATTATAAATCTAGAATTATCTTTTCATTAATTTTTGGAATATGACCAACAGGTATGAATGAATTTTTTGAACGATTCCTGGATCAAATTCTAGCATAAAGCCAAATGAAAAGGGACTTGTCTATTTCTTGGTCTAGGGCGAAGTGCAACGGAAATACCTACTTAAATGTATCGAATATTTCAGCAGTAACGAACAACGAATTATTATGTATGTAAATGTATGTATTAAAAGAACCTGAATAAACGATAAATGTCGTTATGAAAAATGCCGTTTTGTACCTATGTCGTTTTGAAAAATGCAATTTTGTGAAATGTCGTTTTAAAAAATGTCGTTTTGTACCTATGTCGTTTCGAAAAATGAAATTTTGTAAAATGCCGTTTTGAAAAATGCCTTTTTGAAAAATATCGTTTTAAGGAATGCCGTTTTGAAAAATGCCGTTTTGTACCTATGTCGTTTTGAAATATGCAATTTTGAAAAATGCCATTTTGAAAAATGCAGTTTAGAAAAATGCCGTTTTGTACCTCTGTCGTTTTGTATCTTATGCCGTTTTGAGATATGCTATTTTGAAAAATGCTATTTTGTACCTTATGCCGTTTTGTACTTAAGCCGTTTTGAAAAATGCAGTTTTGAGAAATGCCGTTTTTTAAAATGCCGTTTTAAAATATGCAATTTCGACCGGGACCCCATAAATAAGGTACGAAACGGCATAAGGTACAAAATTGCATTTTTCAAAATTTTTCTAAATGGCATTTTTCACAACGGCATTTTTCAAAATGATATATTTCAAAACAACATTTTTCAGAATTGCATTTTTCAAAAGTGCATGTTTCAAAACGGCATAGGTACAAAACGGCATTTTTCAAAACGGCATTTTTCAAAACTGCATATTTCAAAACGGCATAGGTACAAAACGGCATTTTTCAAAACGGCATTTTCCAAAATTGCATACTTCGAAACGGCATAGGTACAAAACGGCATTTTTCAAAACTGCACAAAATAAAATGAAATATTTCAATCGATTATAAATCTAGAATTATCTTTTCATTAATTTCTGGAATTTGACCAACAGGTATGAATGAATTTTTTGAACGATTCCTGGATCAAATTCTAGCATAAAGCCAAATGAAAAGGGACTTGTCTATTTCTTGTGCCAAAATGAAAAGGGACTTGTCTATTTTCTGTGCCAATTTTTACAGAGTTGATCTTTTTGATACAGGTATTCCAACAAATGTTTTCAGAACCATTGATAAACGTCATTGTTGCTGAGACAAATCGCAAGGCCCGTGAGTACTGCAGTAGAGACAAAGCAAAATCCATAAGATAGTATGACACCAATGCTAGTCAGATATATTGTATGATTGGTGTTTTGATGTATGCTGGTGCTCATAAAAATTGGATGAGCTGTATAGTAAAGATAACCGTCCCTTTTACCGCGCCGCAATGTCGCAACATCGGTTGAAGCACCTGCTGCGTTTCTTGCGGTTCGACAACTACCGAACGAGACAGGAAAGATGGAAGAGAGATAAAATGGCATCGTTCCGTGACGTGTGGAACATGTTTATGGAAAACATTCGAATTCCAAATAAGCCGTCAAGCTATTTCACGATCGATGAGCAGCTGGTGCTAACTCATGGGCGATGTTCATTCCGCCAGTACATTCCGTCGAAACCCGGAAAATATGGAATTATAATTTTTTGGACATGCGACGCGAAAAATGCATATCCTCTTACTTCCAAAATATATGTAGGCAGACAGCCGACTGAGCCACGCTCTATTGATTATGCGCTAAACCTGGTACATCGTTTGGCACAGCCGTATATCAACACAGCACACGATAACTATGGATAATTTCTTCACCAGTGGTAAATTGGCAGAGCAATTGCTGTTGAAGAAAGCCACTTTATCTGGCACTATTAGGAGTAACAAACCGGGCATTCCAAAGGAGTTCGCTCATAAATCGTACATAAAGGAAAGACTAGAAACGTCCTCACAGTTTTGTTTCAACGAGCATTTGACGCTTGTAAGTTATACCCCAAAGAGAGGCAAGAACGTGCTGTTGCTGTCGACACTGCATAATGATGACGGCATTGATGTAACGTCCTATAAACCTAACATTATATTGGACTACAATTCAACTAAAGTTGGCGTTGACACGCAGGATAAATTAGGTAAATGAAATATTCTTTAATGATTCTATTATATATTCCTAACGATTTTATTTTATTTCAGTTCGAACATACACATGTAAACGAAAAATAAACAGATGGCCAATGGTATTGTTTTTCAACATGATTAACGTGGGTGTAATCGCGGCATTCAATCTATACAAACTGGCAAACCCCCAACTGTACATTCAGCGTGTATCGTCGGAGCGGAAAGTATTTCTTAAAGAATTGGCAATGCAGTTGGCAAACTCATATATTTTGGAACGGTTGGCGAAACCTCAAGTGATGAGAAAGAGCGTGAAAACAGCAATGTACCAGATTGGGTACAAGGTTATCGAACAAAGACCTTCGGTTAAGTACTGCGGCGGTGCAAAAAATACGTGCCAGTTCCAGACCTCGTTGCTATCTATGCCCTAGAAATGCTGACACCAAAACCAGAATTCGTTACCATTCCTGCGAGAACCCAGTACGTTCCAATCACACCAAAAGCATTTGCGACACATGCATTAACGCAGAGGCTCTAGATTCAGATGTAGAAGGGACGGATGATGCATCTTCTTAATTTTCTCTTTCCATACATTCATACGAGTCTCCAAAATGAAATTTATTATTTTGTAAGTTGTTATAAGTTGTTATTAAGTTGGTATAAATGAAAAACAAACAAAAAAAATATTTTTTCTATTTCCTATACAAAACACATGAAAAATGTATGGGGTCAATGTGACCCCTGTTCATCAACAACGTTTGGAGAAAAATTTCGCCTACAGAAACCCAGACGTCCGATGCATCTCCTTAATTTTTTCTTTGTATATATCCATACGAATCGCCAAAATGAAATTTATGATTTTATAAATTCTCATAACGAAAATAATACTGTGGGCAAAAAACAGTAAGACTTTGTTCATAATTTTAAAATTCTTTATTTATTTGTCCAAATCTATTTCGTCCCCCTCAAAGTAATCCCCCCTCCCGGCCTCAATACACTTGTGCCACCGTTTTTTCCAATCCTCGAAACTGTTGTTAAAGTCAATTTCCGGAATGGCCTTCAACGCGCGTTGCGATTCACGTTTAATGTCTTCAATTGACTCAAAACGGTTTCGGAAGGAATTATTACCTCGATAATCGAAGAAAACTGTCAACATCACCTTGATTTTTGACGTGGTTTTTTTCGGCTTCGGCTTACCTTTGGCACGATATTCGGTCGATTAATCGTCTGTTTCCGGGTCGTAAGCATAGATCCAAGACTCATCGCCAGTTATAATACGTGTCATGACATCCTGGTAGTCGGAAAGCATTGTTTCACAGACGTCAACGCGACGCTGTTTTTCCAAAAACATTTAGTGATTTTGGAAAATCGTGCTTTCACTTTTCTTAGGCCCAACTGATCTTTCAAAATGGTTTTCACTGGTCCTTCCAATATTTTAACGATGCCAGTAAGATCTCTGACTGTTAATCGTCGATTCTCAAGCACCAATTCCTTGATTTTATTAACATGTTGATCATCAGTTGATGTTGATGGAAGTCCTAGACGTGGTTCATCGTCAACACGTTCTCGACCCTCATTGAACAACTTGTACCAATCAAAAACACTTGCTCACGACATACAATTATCACCGAAGGCCTTTTGCAACATTCTGAACGTTTCGGCACCACAAAATTGATTCCGCACACGAAATTTACTGGAACTTCTTTGTTGAATATTTTCACTCATTGTAAAAATCGCCGAATGCACTTTTTGTACTTCAGAAAGACAAGCATATACTAAACACTAATGATTATTTTGATGTGACATTTGGCACAGATGTCACTGACAGTCATACCAACATAGAAAAAAAAATATTTCGACGAATGTTTTTCCGCGCGAAATTAAAATTAAAATGTCTTACTACTTTTTGCCCACCGTAGTATAAACGAAAATCAAACAAAAAAAAATTATTTTTTCTATTTCCCATACAAAAGACATGAATAAAATATGAAGTCAGTGGGACCCCTGTTCACCAATAACGTTTGCAGAAACAGTGCATCTACAGAAGGTTAATTAAATACTCGATCCATTTGGTCCTTTACTGATCTGGTTAAAAGCAATTTTATTGGAAAAACTTCATCTTTACCTTCTTTCGAAAATCAAATTTATTTTTCTGCAGCTTCTACACTTCCGACAACTAACCAAGGCACTCCAGTTCTCCCTAAAGTTAACTCAACTATGTTCAAAATATCGCCCGTTCCAGGGTGGTTTTCAAAATTTTAAGGGAACTTAACCCTATAACAAAGCAATTGAACCTGCAACTATCCTAAAACATTTCTACAATTCCCTCACTAGGCCGCTTAGCAAACTATTTCACCAGTCAATGAAGGCAGCGCTCTCATTCAATTTAGAAAACTGTGAATATTCAACCGGTTCCAAAAAAGGTGATAAATAATCTCCGAAAAACTACCAAAAGATTGTTTTATTATCTGTTTTGTCGGAAGAAATAGAATTTATCGTCAACTTGTATTATACAAATTATCTAGAAACGCGTGATCTTATTTCGCCGAAAACCCGCTCTGACGGTGAACTCATAACTTGTTTAGTAAGTATACTTTATTCATTGAATTTACATGGCTCCCATTATTGAATGGATAGCAAATTCAAGTTCGCATGAGGTAAATACTAATGTGCCACAATTGATCGACATGCCATTTTCCGACCATTATTTGGCCTTATTGGAAATAACACAGTAGATTTTGGCTTGCACTTCATTATTCGTATATTTAACGGCGTAGACTACCGAGTTCACATTTCCCCACATGATCTATAGGAGTTCAATATACAAATGATTCTGTCAATTAATCGATTGAGGTGTTCCACATTGTTCCATATGCTGTGTGGAACGGTACGCCATCTTATTGAAATCGTAGCTCTTCGACTGTAATGCTATTCTTTTAATAAAGTGACGAGATACGCTTCAACAAAAGTTTTGGTTACATTCCAACTTGTAACGAATACAATCATTGCGATTGTACCGCTGAAGTCTGAAAAAACGGTCCTCAAAATGGTGTTTATATGTGACGTCTCTGCGACACAGATGGTTTGATTAATCGAAGTGAAACTTCGAACTTTACATTTATATACATTTTCCATAATGTTGAAGATCAAAATTATGTTTGTATGAAATCAAAAGTGCAAATATTTTGAAAAGTAAACCATTTTTAAGAAAATAAAACAACTATGAATTGAACTTTTCCACAAATTAAATTAAATTATTTAAATAAATAAATAAATAAAGTTCAGTTCTGCTTAATATATCTCCGTGAGAAAATTACTTTCTACATAATCTTTCAAAAATTTATTCAAAATTATTAATTGTCGTTCATAATCGTAAATTTATACATAATAAATACTATAATTTTGTCATAAACACCTTGATATATTACAAATGTGTAGCGGTACCTTACCTCAGAATCTTGCAAATGTATCGCACTAAATCGTTCATCACTACTGTACGTTGTTGATCCAACTGTTATTAAATGATAATCCTTTCGTCGTATCCATGAAACCTTAAAAAAATAGAAAGCAAAATAAAAATGTAATGTTGTTATATAAAGTATAAACAAGACTAAAAGAAAGAGTTATAAGAATGTACGAGTACCAAGAAGAAAACATAGGAAAGGATATTAATTTAATTTTTCATCGTGTTTATATTCAGTCAGTTTGAAGATGGGATAAAAGAATGTTTCTCGTACATTTTTTTTGGATAAGAAAATTAAAAGGATATTAAAGGAATGGTATATGTATTTACACCAAGGGCGGAGTGGGGATAACATTCAGTAATTTAGTTGTTTAACACAAACTATAGAGAATATCTATCTATTTTATTTATGTACGGGTATATAAAAAGATCGGAACTGGTGGGTTATGGATGGTAGATCAGAGGTGAGTCGATGTCGAAAAGGGCATTCATATATACGTACACACACATATATATTGTTATATATATATATATATATATATATATATATATATATATATATATATATATATATATATATATATATATATATATATATTTATATATATATATATATATATATATATTTATATATATATATATATATATATATATATATATATATATATATATATATATATATATTTATATATATATTTATATATATATATATATATATATATATATATATATATATATATATATATAAAGTATGTACAAGGATATTTATTACATCTTTCATGTTGTTGTTATGTAATTTTTCTTCATTTTCATCGCTTAAAGATTTAATATGATTTTTTCATCTTTTATTGTTTGAATTTAGTATTTATTTTTGGTATTCTTTGTGTTGGCGGAGGTTAATTGTGGTAATTTGGAAATATTTATGTCCGTCACCAAAAAAAAGGTAAAATGTTAATATTTGAAAACATTAAATGTTGGTTTAATTGAGTTTAATGTTATATTATACACATCTATATCGGACTACGTAATAGGAGATGTAATGAAGTTTTATCACTGACGTGTACCTCGAGGCTTGTATATGAGTGTAACGTGGTGCGGTTTATATTAAGCTATAAATTCTATATACCCATTGTTTTACGACTTCTGCTCTATACCGTTCTCACCGTTCGCCTGCCCCTTGTAGTCTACATGATATCATATTTAATTCAATTAACTAGCTAATTTGTCATGAAATCAACATAAAAATAATCCGCAAACTTTTTCACGCTGCTTTTATTTTTTCGTTGTTTTTATAACTCATTAAAAATATTAATGCCACTTTGTTTTGATTTACAACACTTTGAACCATAAATCTGGATCTTGTGAAACACAGGTATACGTATAGAGTAGACATAAACTAAATACTTCTGTATGAAATGTGTTTTGTGCTTGAGCCAAATCATTTTTACACCGAGGACATACATGCGCGCACTAAATATTTTTGTCACAAGAAATATATGTATATAGGAGTAAATAGTTTGTCAATGGTAATGGCAATGGTGGCAATCTACAACACAGAAGATAATTAAATTATATATACATTTATTAATGCCACTCGTCGTGTATCTGAGGGGGTGTGTAGGTTGGTTTTGTCGAGTAGGTGTAGTTTAGGTTTGTTGTTTTTTTTACATAATGTATAATATTGTCTTATGGTTGCCTTAGGCTGTTTTAATTGAATTTTTATTACAAAAGCAAAAAAAACGTTATGCTGAGTTATTTAGACGAAAATTAAAAATAAAAGCTTTCGTATAATTGTTTTGGTTTTCCTTTTTTGGTGTCGAGTTTTTGCCTCTTCCTTTTGGGTTTGATGCTTCGGCTTCTTCATACATGTAATTCATGAATAATAATATAATTTTTATTTCTTATTTATTTGCGGGTTTGGTTTTCATTTTTTTGTTGTTGTTGGGAATACAACAATACTGTTGTATGTGTGGTGTACTTTTCAGGGAGAACGAGATTGGGAATAATAATTTATTATTAAAGCTTTTTATGCCTCATGATAGACTAAATTTTTACAAATATATATACATTCCATTTACTCTAAACATATGAGTACATAATTTCATTACATAGACGTAATATGGAAGGATTAGTGAAAATTAGTTCACGATAAAATCAGAAAAAATTAAAAGATTTTTTGGTGTATGTCTACATGAGTGGAAATGTTAAAACATATATAATAAATCAATATTATGTTTTATATTTTGGTTAGGTTAAAGATGATTAGAGAGATTAGAAATATTATAAGATTAAAGTTTTTAATAATCAATTTAATACGCTTTAAATATTTTGCGGCATAAATAATTATACGGATTAAGTGAAACGAACATTTTATTATGCGATGCGGTTGGATTTTCTGGTATGCGATGTTAGAAAATTAATGTGCCCTAAATTGAATAACGTAAATTTAGTATGTTTATAAATTAGCAATTATATTTTCATTCGAATTATTTTTTATCAAATAAACTTGGCATCAATAATGAGGATATTTTTAAATCCCTGCCTTTGGCGAAAATGAATTCGAGATCAAAATGTCGAACAATTAACGTGGCCATATTCACCAATCTATAGTATATTTGCAAATTTGTTGGTTTGTTTAGCTGGGAAGATTAATGAACGAAGGTTAAACAGTGAAGCATTAAAGAAGCGCTTGTTAAAATGATTATGTACGCTTGGAAGAAGATATGGCTAGATTTATTTATTTCATGGAGATCTGAGAACTCCATGCACAAAAAATTGTTTAATTGATTTATAAAAGTGAAGTAGCACACACTACTAAAAACAATATTACGAATTTTTGCACTAAAAAGGTTATTAAGATAGGTGAGCCCAATCAATTGAATTATAAATTCATTAATAGTATTAACTGCTTTTGTTCTTCATCCACAAATTTTGTTAGTTGTTTCATCACTAAGTATTATTTTGACTGCCATAAAGGGGCGATTAGTCAAGAAATTTGTGGAACGATTGATTTTTGCTGACAAACGAATTAAAATAATCAAGTACCGACCAAATGGCACAGTGGTTAAAGCTTTGTCGTTTGGATCGGGAGGTACCGGGTTCGAATCCCGATAGGGGCAGGATGCAAAAGGAAATTTTCATCAACAGACTACGATCTGTGATTAAAAGGAACACAACTACGACCCCCTATCGGCGTGCAAAACTCATGGGCTGACTCATCTTCCATGTCAAGTACTGTAGGCTGGCATGGAGCTATGCAATGCGCAGATGGTAACTTAAATCGGTCCTATAGCCGTACGTCTTCGATTTGGCAGGAGGTGCGTAAAGTAAGAAGGGAAAATCAACCGCGAAAGAGCAGGGAGTGCTTCGGCCCCAGAAAAGATTGCATGGATTAAAATAAAAAATAAAAATAAAAAAAAACATAATCAAGTGAAAAGGTACGGGATTTAACTTTTACTATGATGTGTTATGAAACCAAAGTTTTTAATTATCATTGACAAATTTTGTAACCTATTTATATTAGTTCTTGTTTACGTTTTGTACGTTGTGTACAATGCCCGAATTAATTTTATCACGAATGTAGACATATGTCTCGAATACATCATACTTGATTTTAAAAGCGAAAAATTAAACTTATCAGACTTTTGGTAAAACTGTGCTGCATAATCAAAAAACATGACCCCGCTTAAATTTCAGTTAACCAACAAGGTTAACTCTCGTTGGTTGAAAATTTAATCTTTAAATTAATTTAAATCTTTTAATTTGTTGTCGTACTTTGTAAATGTTAAACTTTTACAAATCATTTCAAAAATATAAAAAGTTCTCATTGAAGCTGTCACACAGATTTCCACCAAATTTCGTGAAGAACTCCCAATTTATGGTAAAAGTTCAAGTATGAAGTTTTGAATAATGATTTGAACTAATTTTGTTTGAAATTTAATTTCCAACCTTTTTGTTTTTAATTGTTTCTTCGAAAATGCTATATAATTTACAAAATATTTGCAAAAACGGTAAAGCTCTTAGAAGGCTGCCACTTCCGGTGAACCTATGTCGATCAAAAATCACTGGGACCTCCCAATTTATGACAAAAACTTAAGCATTAAGTTACATCCTGATCAATCAATCCGTTAGAGCTGTACAGGGACCGAATTATTGCTGAAAAGCAGTTTTTCTTTCAAAAATCGTCATTTCCGCATACATAAACGGACCGAAAAAGACCGATCTGCACCGGTATTGTTGCAAAATTAATTTATAATCGTTTAGCTCATAGTCGTTTTTTCCCATAAATGACATCAGTTTTCCAAACAAAATAAGTGGAAATGACGACTAGACAAACAACTATTTTTCAACAAAAATTCTGCCTCTACAGCCCAGAAAGATTGATTGATCGGGATGAAACTTTTTAATCAAGTTTTTCCACAAATTGGGAGATCCCAGTGATTTTTGACCGAAATCGGTCTACCAGAATATTTTGAAAAGTCTATAGCATTTACGAAATAGTATTAAAACCAAAAGAATTGGTAATTAAATTTCAAAAAAAAAAAATTCAGAAATTTTTTTTAAATTTCCCGGAAATATCGAGTGATAGTTTTTATAAAAATTCTTTATTTCACCAAAAATCGGCATCCCTACAGTCCTCTTCGGCTGTCCTATTCGGCATGCAACTACATACGTTTCAAGTTTTTCCATTAATTGGGAGATCATTACGATATTTGGTGGACATTTGTGTACCGGAAGTGGCAGGATTTTTGGTTATATCAAACTGTTTTTACCAAAATTTCTGAAAGTTTACATTTTCGCTTTGTAACGTTTTTATTCGGCATCGGTATTATAGCACCTATAATTTTATCGAATATCGATGAGCGAAGAAGAAATCTTTAATTAAATATTTGTTGGTTACTTTGTAACCAGTTTTCCCCTTCCCTACTCGATAAATCGGTGATAATATGTTTTTTGGTTTATCGACTGAAAAAAAAGAAGAAATTGAGTCAGTGGATAAGAGATTTTAAAACAAGAACGTATGATCGTGAAAACAAATTGGTCTGATCAAGTTTGTATATTTTTTTCATAGTAAAAAAACTAAAGAGAAATTTACAAGTTAAAGTTTGTGAAAATTTACAAGTTAAAGTTTGTGAATAATCAAGTTTTTATGTTAAACAAATTGTGAAATAAAAACAAGTATAAAATTGTATACAAATTAACAAAGAAATGTAACTCCATCGAATGATGAATGAACACAAACAAAATGCCGGATGTATAATCTTATTGTCTATGCAATCATGAACTGAATTTGTTATATAACTATGTTTTTATGAATGAACATTATAATTTACAGTTATTAATTAAAATTGTAAACATTTAAAACATTAAATTACCTCAAAAAAAATTTCTTTAAAATAAATGTTTTTAAACCGCAAAATTCCCGTCAACCAAAATTTTGCATAAACCCAAAAGTAATTCTTGCACCTAAACATATTTCGAGTATTCGTGTACATCGACCCCTTTGGAAGTATTTAAGAGGTATAAATACGGTGTTAGCGAGTGTGTGCAAGGACACACTAGAAATCTGGGGTCAGCACGAGAGTGGAGCGGACTTTTATCACGGGAGAAACCGCCACGGATATCGACCGATGTTACATACCTGATGCGGCTTCCATAAAGAATAAGTATCCACGATCATATGATGTTTGAATTAAGGTGATAAATTGGTTTGTGTAATTATATATTAATTTTTATATTTTTTTTTCTTCGTAAAGCAACGTAAATTATACTATTGTAATGATCAACCTGTAACGAAATTATTTTCGTTCATGTACATCTAGTTTTGTTGAAAATATTAGACGATAAATAAATTAACTCATAATAACGAGTCCTAAATTCTTTGTAACGGACTGTTACAATAATTTACAATTCCAGTTTTCCTATTGAGACCTCTGTATTAAAGCATTGATATTACATTTTTTTTTGTTTTTAAATATTACGGTTGATAATCATAAACCAATGAATAAAATAGAGGAGGATGAAAAAAAATAAAATAGACCGGGAGTTAGTGATAAATTTTTGAAGAGTAACCTTCTCTTCTAGTAAACAACCCAATAAAATAATAAAATGGGTTGACTAACAAGAATAAAAATAAAATGTAAAATTAGTAATAAATAATTTTAATGTTCGGTTTAATGATTGTATTAAGTTTAAATTATAAAAAGACAAACAAGAAAACAACTAATTTGCTTAAGTGTGATATTCAATTTTAAATTAATAATAAGTGAAATTGTAAATTTATAGAAAAATGTTTCATGCTTTACGAATGGCGGACTTATATTTTTGTTTCTAAATTTGCATGTTAAACGTGAGTGCTAGGAAATTATGTAGGATTGTAAAAATTACCTAGAATACATAAAGAAAATACACTAAACTTCGAGTGTGTATAACTGAATAATTTTAATAATGAAAATACTTAGAATATATATCTTTTCCGTCGTAATAACTAATCAAATAAATTAAAAATAAATTCTTATAATAACTTTAATCTTAAAATAATAAATAAATTAACTAAATCGAAATAAATTTATTAGTTTATATTTAAACCAGAGTGCTTGCTTGTAATAATAGTAATAGTGCAATAAAAACTAACAATTTAAGATGAGTGAGCGTTATAACATTTCATTTGGTCACTACCGTTAATCCTACCTTAACAGAAACAACAATAAACTTTCTACGGTTGTGTTTAGTGAGAATAATGAATGTGAACATTGATAACTAGCTCCTACAGGTAGCGATAAAATGCGAACGAATGTGAATGCATAGCTAATATAATATATATAATGAAATAATATTCCACATAATAATACAACATATATATACATATATCAGTACAACTAATATAATTAATATAATAATTTACATAAAAAAAATAATCGTTATTTATAAGTAATACTAAATAAATGCTATTAAAATCAAATTCACACCAAATGCAGTATGGATTACAAATGGCGCCCGACGTTTATTGAACTTAGTAAGCTAGTTTTAGTTTAATTGTATATTTAAGTTTAAACACAAATAGGTTGAAGCATTTCCTTTTGTTTTCTTTTGATTAATTAATTTTGCTTTGAATAAATTTTTGGTGAGTGCAAAATTTATATGTGATAAAGGAAATGGCTCAAATTATTTATATTTTTATTTATTTATTTTTTTTTTTTCTATTTCATCACCATGTAACTTTAAATTAGATTCTTTATTTGCCTTTTCTTTTACTTAGTTTTTTTTATTTATTATTTGAGTTCTAACTTCATTTTCTGGGTGATGGTGTTTCTTAGAGATAAATATATATACATATATATATATATATATATATATATATATATATATATATATATATATATATATATATATATATATATATATATATATATATATATATATATATATATATATATATATATATATATATATATATATATATATATATATATATATATATATATATATATATATATATATATATATATATATATATATATATATATATATATATATATATATATATATATATATATATTGTTATAATGTTCATTTAAAACGTATTAATTTTTCATTTTCCTTTTTATTCGGCCATATTTTTGTGCTTTACTTCTTTGCTATTTTTCTTGGTTATAATCATTTATTTTTTTCTTCTTTACTTATCATCATTATTGAGTTTATGATTATTTGTGGTGTAGTGATTTAATTAATGCATGGACATGGAGTGACAAATTAATTGGCTTGTTGAATGGAGTCTAGGTAAGTCAAATTGAAACAAGGTGAGTTGTCTGATGTCTTTCTTTCCTACCCTTCCTCCTCCTTATTTCATTTTCGTATGCGGTCCCATCCAGGATTATTCAGTTGTCCAGAACTACCCACCCCCAACCCTGAGCTTAGCCGACGAACGATGACCGCCTGGATAATTGAATAGTTAAAATTTCTGTTAACATGACCTCCGGGTCACGTTACAAACCATTTTATTATCTGCGGTGAAAGTGAATCGTGTCTCTAATTGAAATTATCTTGAAACAATTTTTGTGTCCAATTTAAATTTTTATTAGTTAACCTTCACTACCCATTTTACAATTAATTACCGTACAACACAATGTGTGTGAACTAAAACTTATTTAAAATAGTTATGTGAGAAATAGCATTCGATCCACGTGTCGCTCAATAAGGGGTCAAGTAAAGCTAGGATTAATCATTATTGCCAATCAATGGTTTATCGACCGACGAACACACCCTTATTACAGCTTAAGAAATCAATATGGTGTATTCGAGATCTATGATTGTATAAACTCATGGTAATAGAAAATCGAGTGTTGGCCACTACCCCTTCATTTGTTTAGTATATGGAAAAGAAAAAACAGTTTTTTGTCAATAATCTCAATTTCTGCTTAAATTTTCGAAAATTGGTTTGGGCCAATATTCTTGCAAAATTACTTTAGAATCATTTAATTTTTAATCGTTTTTCTTGTAGATGATATACTTTCCAAAATATTTACAAACAACGAAAAAGCTCCTACGAAGCATGCTACTTCCGGTGGACCGATTTCCGCCAAAAATCTTTTGGGTCTCCCGATTTACGAGAAAAGCTTAACTATAAAGTTTCTTTTTGATCAGTCAATCTGCCTGGGCATACAGAAGCTGCATGCACTTTTCTGCATTTAATTTCAAGTCAGTGATGACGGAGCGCGCAAATTTACACTAATGACAGTTCATTACATTGTTTAGAAGCGTACAAAATCATTTTAGTGCGAACTATTCAGGAAAAAAGTTATCCGCAATGGAATTCAAGCGTAATAGTGGGATTGCTTTATATTTGGCTGGAAAACCACAGCCGCAGATTGTTAACCAGTTAAAACATCTGCATGTGAATAAAATGTTTATGTATCGCATCATAAATCGTTATAACGATACTGGCAGCATAGCAGAATGTCATGGTGCTGGACTGAAACGCACTGCAACATTGCCGGATAGCATTCGGAAGTTGAAGGCCAAATTGGCTCGGAATCCGCGTCGTAGCGGCAGAAAAATGGCTCGTGAGGCGAACATTTCGCTCGAATGGATGTAGCACATATTGACAATCATCTTGGACTAAAGGCCTTGAAATTCCATAAAACGCATGGTCTCACCGATGCTCAAAATAAGTTAGAGTGGAAAGAGCAAAGGAGTTGTCATGCTTGCACGAAAGTGGCGATTTGCCGAATTTGGTTTTTGTCCGATGAGTTACAGTTCGATATTGAGCAATATATAAACAAGCAAAACGACCGGATTTACTTGCCTGGCCGTTCTACTGAAAATTTGGACCAACGGATTGCAACTCGAAACCAAGCGCCGCTGATAGTGATGGTTTGGGCCGCCGTAACGGCCAAAAGCCGTTCACCGCTCATTTTTTTGGACCGTGGCATCAAGATAAATGCTCAAATTTATCGGGATCATGTGTTGGAGGGAGCGTTGAAGCCTTGGGCACAAAAACATTTATGCCGCAGACCCTGGACATTTCAACAGGACTCGGCGCTGAGTCATAAAGCGCGCGTCAATCAAGATTCGCTGAGAAACAACGTTCCGCGGTTCATTTCCACTGCCCAATGGCCACCAAACTCACCGGATGAAAATTCGCTAGATTTCTCGGTTTGAGGTATTTTGAAGAGCAAGCTTGTACAAAAAATACCAAAGTGTCGATCATCTCAAGCAAGCGCTTCGCCGGGAATGGGCCAAAATACCGCAGAGCCACTTTCGTGTTGCATGCAATAGCTTTGTCGGCCGTTTGAAGGCCATAATCGCGGCTAAGGGTGGCCAAATCGAAAACTGCATCAAAAAATAAAAATTCATCAAAAAATAAAAATTCTGTGGCGTTTTGTTTTGGTAACACTTTGTGTCAGCCACCCCAAGTATAGATATGATTTCTAACTTTTTTTTACCCCAATTGCCTGGCATAAATCTTGCTGATATTGAGTTCCAACAGGACGGTGCCGCATTCCACACAGGGCGGGATACAATTAATTTACTCAAAGAAACATTTGATGAAAGACTAATTTCACGTAATGGTCGTGTTAATTGGCCACCGAGATTGTGTGATCTAACTTCATTAGATTATTTTCTTTATGGATATGTTAAGCTACTTGTCTACGCCGATATTTTTAATTCATCATAAAAATAGGGAAACACACATCAGATGAAATGATAAAATAGAGCACTGTAAACAAACTAAATGATAGATCGCGCTCAAGCTTCACGTGAAGATAGAGGATAGTTGTGCCAACTTAGCGACAAAAACATGTTTACAATCTCTTTAAGCGGGCTTTTTAAATGACCAATTCCCGTTACTTTCTTGACAGAGTGAATCACTTCACTATTCACTGGAAATAATTTTTTATTAAATTTGCAGATTCTGGTCTCTTACGAACGTGAAGTACCTCGGTTAGATGGTGTTGGATGGGAAGAAAGGGCAAAATAAGGTAAAAGCAGTATATGATGAGATGACCCGTACATGTTTAATTCACATCAACCTAGCCAGTCTAGATATTATGACTGATGCCGAATACATATGATGAATATTAGTATCCTTTATCTCAACCACAACTAACCCAAATTAATAAACTAACAAAATCTAATCTAGAGTGTGAATATAATTGAGACTAACATTTTAATATATTTAAGTAGTTAGAAAATGACTTTGCTGTGACTCGCCCTAGTTGCTTCTGTGACTAACATCTTTTCCTAATTAACCTTATCTGTTAAGGTTGCAGGCAGGGCCTGGGATCGCATGATGCTGAAATATTATTCGCATTCAGATATTATTTATTATTTGATTGTTGATATTTCAGGATTATGGTATCGTACCTAGGATCACCGCTATGGCTGGCCTGTACGCTTCTGTCATATCATAACTTAGCAGATTCTGGCCTCGATTCTCGTTAGCTCGACCAGTACTCTAGTAAATGGCGAACGGTACTCGATTTTGGTTTTATGTAATCTCCTTAATCGAATTTTAAATGGATCCTTCCAAATATACCACTAATCCATTTGTAACGGGACCAAGAAGATTATTGACCCGTTAACAGAATTTGTTTATTCAAACAGAGGTTTCGAGGCGGTCTTCAAAGGCCGGCTAGGCCTCAGGGATTGGCGTGGGGTTTCTCGAAACGTGAATGAATCGTGCTAGACCGCGGGAAAAGGAACAAAAAAAATACTTTAAAAGAAGGAACGAAATATGGCTGGGATAGGAAACAAGGCTTGAATCAACTTACCAAAACATGTAATCGAAAATTTATCACCTCATCCAAACATAACAGCTTTTAGCCTTTCATCTCTGTAAAGCAAATACTAAACATGGCGGAACAAAGTGAATTTGGTGAAACCCAATAAATAAATAATAATCATAAATTAATCAAAAGGCAAATTATTTACAGTTCAAAATAAATGTTAACATATTTATTTATATAAAAGAAATGACAAGAAAAAAAAATTAATTTAAGAAATTTTCCTATTCTAACGAAACGATACGAAATATGTGATAAATAAAAAAATTTTATTTCTTAACTAAATCTTAGTTTTAATGTTTGACGTCATTGTAATAGTTAATAGTACTGTCCTTCTCCGCGATAGAATAATAAGATAAACCATCAAAATTAACGAACTATAACAAAAATATTAACTATTACCAACCTAAATATTATAGAAGAACTAGATTAGTATGAATTTAGATGAAAACGATAATAATAAAAAAAATATTATATAATATTAAAATTAAGAAAATATAAAAAAAAACGCTTACAATAGCTAATGGCCGCGGCCGTTATCTTCGAAATGTGGCCTGAATGATTATATATTTTACCAGTAGAATTAATTTTTTTTTAGTTTATTTTTTTTTTCGTATATTTTTACACCGGTTTTATTTTCACTAATAGTTCGTTTATAGTTTTCTTTTCACTTAAATTATAACTTGCACACACTTACCGTCTATAAAGTCTATAATTTTGAAAATATAAAGTTTTTATTGAATTTTATGTTATTTTACTGTACTTAGTTGCACCGCACACAAAAAAAATTATTCCATACATGTGTTCACCTTATTTTTCATATTAATGTAGATTATTAATTTTTCCGATTTATTTATTGGTATTATATTTATATATTATATTTATTGGTTCTTCGTTTTTCGTGCATTTTTGTTTAATATTCAGAATAATTAACATCATGTTTATAAATGTTTATACAGCGACCGTACACACACACTGTCTTGCAATTTTCGGTAATTCCATACCTACAGTATTTTCTTTGCGCGTACCACAAAACAACGTTATTATGACGTATTTAGATTAATTATTATTATTTTTGGTAAACTATTAAAGTTCGTTATAAATATTTACTATTTACAAAATGTTTACTTAACAACTAAAACTAAAATTAATTTAGAATTTACACATTTTTAATTGTTGAATTAATTTCAGTAATTTAATTTTAATTTGATTTTTATTTTATTTTTTTTTGTATCACAATTATTCGGTTCACCAAATAAAAACTAACTTTATGTTTGCCAGGAATCTTATCTTTACAATTCGAATCGTGCACGATACATATTTATAATTTTTCTTGAAAAATTCAAATTTTATTGCTCCCGAACCGTATGACCAAATTGCCTTTTATCGAAAAAATGCTAGAGTGGATCACCCCACTCAATAATTATTAAAACGAGACAAATCATTGAACATTCTTTCTTTCATTTCCCATGATTTAAACAATGTGTTTGTAGATTTGAAAAAAAAACCGTACACTCAGGGTAGTAAAACCTTGCAACGATGAATTCAGGAGGGTTAACCTTTGCAACTAATTCATCGTTGCACATTACAATCGATTTATTGAAATATTTGCTATTATAACGGTGTTCGATGTATATTCGGACCACTCTTTTGAAATTTTAAAGAATTTTATGATCGTTCATAGAACTAAAAAAATGTCTGCCGGTTTGATGCCTTGCACACATTTGAGATGTCCCAAGGAGGCATATCGGCTTAAATTTTTGAGTATTACGAGAAAGCTTATATGTAAATAATGAATGAAATATTACTGAATAATAATAACCTTTACTAAGTACTTCTTAGCGATTTTATAATTTTACGGAAATATTATATCATCAATCTAGTATAGTACCACTTAGTTTAGAATTGTGTTGTTATTTTATTACTAACGACTTTACATAGGTGTCTGTAACGGGTCGAGTCAACCAATTTTGGTTCGGAAGCCGAAAAGTATTAATAGAATTAAATTTCAGGAAAATTCCAGATGCATGTGAAATAATAATATTTTTTCTTAGGTTGCCGTTTTAAAGAAGCAATTGTTGAAGACCAATACCATCGTTATCCATTAACCTATTAAGCCTTTATCCTTCATCTAGTAGATTAGAATTGTGTTGTCTTTGTGTTACTAACTATCGGCTATACGTAGGTGTCTGTAACCGGGCCGATTCTGTCCCACTTAACTAACCTATCCAATCCTTCGGTTTTGTTATGTGTAAAAAAGGGTGTACGGTGGACCCGGCGTCATCCGGGAACTCAAGCCTAAGAACTTGGTCGTACATTCAAAATCAATCAATCAATCAATCTAGTATAGTACCACTACAAAGTTAGAAGTCCGTGGCGTTTTCTTTTACACTCCGATCACATATCATCATTATCATCCGATATCGTTCTGTTAGGTAAGTATAATTGAAGTTATGCAATGCACCTGTTACTGTGAGCATTCTTGTTTCTGCTTGCTGGTCGAGGTATTATGGTCGTTAAGGTACCTCTTTTTATATATTGGCCCAGATTACGCAGTCTAACAGTATATTAAAGGTCAATAATAAATGTTGACTAAAATGAACAAATATAACGTCAGTAACGGTTGATCTTATAACTGTCTATAAAAAATTGTGGTCTTCCAAAAATCGTGGTATAGTTGGTTTAGTTTTTAAATGCTTCAATGGTAAACCGAATTCATAAAAAACGATAATTAGATATTGTATATTTCACTAGTATCAGAAATAACATAGTCCCTCATTTTAAATAGTGAATGGTTCTCACTAATTAATTCTGAACATGAAGTATTGACCGATACACCATGTTTTGGTGTCACTAAATTGCGTAGTATAGCGTGCTCGGTGGCCCGTGTCCTGTTTTTGATATATGGCGCGAGGACTAATGCCACGATGCATCTTGTTATCCCTGCCAATTTGAACGTTTAAACTCGTCTAAAGCAGTTTTAATATCATTTTGCCGTATTCTGGGCAACATGGTCTCGATATGTTCAAAAGAAACTTCAAATTTAGACGATTATGTCTCATGAGGAATCGGTCTCACTACTTGCATTTGTCATATTAATGCTTATTCAAAGAAAGTATTATTATCTCATAGAATGTTTGTCTTTTTAAGATCAATAGTCCTTTTTCAATTAAACATTAATCACCCATTTACAGTATACCATCTGCACCTGGCAAGCTCAAAGCCAATCTGTACATTGACATGGTAGATGGGGCGGCGCTAAGTTCTATACTCCAACAGGGAATTATAGTTGCGATTACCAACTTCAACGATCGTAATCGATGTGGGATTCGAATCCATTACCTCAAGCTCCACATATCGAAACTTGCCAATTGTCCGAGTTTGATCCGTAGAGGCAAGGTACATATATAGGTATACAGTTATACCTAGGTATACATATACGACCTTTACATGGTACATATAAAGAGCGTATATTTATTTTATAATTGTTGAAGCTTCATATTTATCCGAGGTGTTTTATTAGATTTAGTATCAGTTCCGTTTCAAAAATTTCATTAAACAACCTAAGATAATTACCGAAATCGGTAAATTCAAAAATTGTCCAGGCAGATCTTTAGAAATGATTAACATTAGTCCCATAATGGAAAGCTGGAGCACAAAACTGCTGAATTCCAAAAATGATGAACTCATGTAACAGAAAATATTCTAATTGGTCAAAAAACGTAAACGGGGTCCGTGTACTGAAAAGATAAATTAAAGTTGTATAAAAATTAAAGCTCAACGGTACACTATTTAACAATCCGCCCAATTTTGAAATTTACTGGGGTTTTTTTTTAAATAATTGATTTAGAAAACATTTTATTATCATATTAAAATTTATTTGAATTGGGAAAACATAGGAACGAACCTGAATTTGCATTTTAGATGGTGGTATTTACCCATATAAATTATATACTCTTCTTCAAAACTATTTACAAAAGGAGCGTTTCAGCTGAAATCTGCTCCATAGTTTCAAAAATCTTGAACAATTTTATTCGTTTGGTGAACAAATTAAAACGTGAATTCAAATATGTAGCAATTATCCTCTTTATGAATGAATAGAAATGGTTGCTTAGGCTGTTACCAGTTGCAGTTGTTTATTTGTAATTTCAAAAACCAAAGTGCCTATACTATAATCCTATGAGATTAACTACTTATATGACACACAGAGATGCGGAAACATAAAGATATTTTTCCAAAATTGTTAAATTTGACCTACCTCATAGTACATGCTCGATTAGCTAGCAATCAAGCAATTTTTCTAGCCGATTTTGCTAAGCAAATTTACATTTTAAATATTTTTCTAAGCAATTTTTGTTTGGAAATATACAGCAAATGTTTGTGTTATTTTTACTGTGCAATCACAAAAAGAAACAAACAATTTATAAAAAGTTTATTTCTAATTTAAATTTTCTTGATAAAATTGATTGATGAGCAGATTAAGCAAGTACCTCTTTGAGAGCAGTAAAATATTTGTTTTTAAGGGTGATATATTTTTGGTGATCTAATATACGTTTGTAGAATTAATGAAGTTTGAAATAAGCTTCAAGAACTTTTTGCAATCAAATGCAATTATTTTACATTCACAAATGAAATGTGTAATGTTCCAACCAGATCCTAAAATTTGAAAAGGTGGAAAAGCATAAAAATATGATTAAAAAAGTATATTCTAAGTTTTTGACACACGACGTCTTGTTGCAGTAATTTAATTGCGTTTTATCCTTTGTATCTAGTTACTATATACCTAATATGTATCCTTCCTAATTTCCTATATTCATTCATAACATATAGATCAAATAAATAAAATAAAAGCAAATTACAAAATTTCATCCAGAGACATCTTCATACTAAAAACTAACATGTAATTAATTTTGGTTAGATTAGGTGGAAATAAATTCGATTTGTAAAATACTGTTCGTATTTTAGAAAAAAACCATTATCTTTTTTAGGAAAGTTTTTTTTATCAAACGGTCCCACTTCTGGGAAATAAAATAAAATCATATACGAGCACATACTCGTTTGTATATGTATAAACTAAAACATTTAAATTTAAATTAAACAAGTTTAAGCTTACCATCATTCCTTCGTCTAAATTTCGAACCGCACATGGTATCATTGCAATTGAACCAACTTGATATGTAACTACCGTTGAATTTTCTGTACTAAAATTCATAATTTTTATTTCATTATCAACCATATTCGTTTCAATATCATCGGTTTTTACTGCTACTATTATTATTATTACTAGTCTTATTACTATTCATACTGTTATTACTAAAATTTGTTAAATTTGTTATTGCAACCCCGCTTTGTGTTGATTTAGCTAATTGTTTATTATTACTACTTGATGTAGTACTGCTTGATGCATTATGTTGTTGTAGTTGTTGTAATTGTTTTTGTTGCAGTAAAAAATTATTTAAATTTTTTATTTGAATTTGTTGCAATTGCTGCGGCGGTTGATATATTAAATCAATGTTACTATTTACATTTTTATTATCACTATCACTATTACTATTTTTTAATTCTATACTAGTTTAATGATGATACAACTAATTTATTATTATATTCTTTGGTCGGCACTATTGTATAATTTAATTGCGCCACCAGCACTGTCGTTGTCAAATTATTATTAACATTCCCGCGGGTGTGTGCCGTCGTATTTGTAAACATCGTTGTAATCCCCCTCATCCCAATCATCATCGTTGCTGTGCTTTGAATGATTGGTGTTGTTTCCGCTGTTGTTACTATCGATGTAAATGTTTTCGATGCTACTGCTACTGATTCTGTTGTTGTGGATGGCGTGATATTGGTTACTAGACCTGAAATGAAATAATGATAATAAATAATAAAAATTTATTTTAAATTAAAATATCGCGCGTTACATAAAAAAAGAATAAAAAATAATTCAAATGAAAAACCGCGTGTTAATCGATACAAATTATGCGTTACATGAATTTTAATTTAATGTTAAATGCTTAAATATAAATTTGTGGGTTAAAGGTACACTATATACCCTATGTTAGAGGTATTGGTTCGTTGTGTGTACACGTACTGTTAAATACATTGTTTAATGGATTAATTAATCTTTGATAAAATTAAACAATTTTTTTTGTTGGTATTTAATCGAATTAAAAAAGTATATTTGTACAAATCGGATTTTAAACGTTCGTGTTTTAATATTTATTTTTTATAACAGTGTTTTTGATTAAAAAGAGCTTTAACCAAAGCTTTAAATATGGTTTTACCAAAAAGTGTTGATAACATGCATTTTATGATCCGTTGACATTTTTACATGACAACACCTCACAGTTGGACGTAATATTAAATTGTGACTTTCAACTAAAAAAAAAAGATTTTCCGTCAAAAATTGTACTCTGTTTCCGTGGGATTTCTTTATTATTTATACTCAAAATAAACAATAACAAAATTCTTCCTTGCAGTGGTACTTGTTAAAACTCAAAATGATTTACTAATAGCCGCAATTGTGCTAAACATATACGTGTATATATATATATATATATATATATATATATATATATATATATATATATATATATATATATATATATATAATATATATATATATATATTACATATATATATATATATATATATATATATATATATATATATATATATATATATGTATATATTATATATATATATATATATATATTATATATATACATATAAATATGTATATATATATATATATATATATATATATATATATATATATATATATATATATATATATATATATATATATATATATATATTATATATATATATATATGTATATGTATATTGTATATATATATCTACATATATATATATATATTATATATATATATATATATATATATATATATATAATATATATATATATATATATATATATATATATATATATATATATGTATATATATATATATATATATATATATACATATAAATATGTATATATATATATATATATATATATATATATATATATATATATATATATATATTTATATATATTATATATGGTATATGTATATATATATGTATATGTATTTATATATATCTACATATATATATATATATATATATATATATATATATATATATATATATATATATATATATATATATACATATATATATATATATATATATATATATATATATATATATATATATATATGTATATATATATATATATATATATATACATATAAATATGTATATATATATATATATATATATATATATATATATATATATATATATATATATATATATATATATATATATTATATATATATATATATATATATATATATATATGTATATGTATATATATATGTATATATATATATCTACATATATATATATATATATATATATATATATATATATATAATATATATATATATATATAATATATATATATATTATATATATATATATATATATATATATATATATATATATATATATATATATATATATATATAATATATATATATATAGGGTGGCTG
>OY829915.1:108912068-108961673 GCA_963691935.1 Nephrotoma guestfalica
TTGAACCTTGCGATATGATAACAACATAACACAGATATCATACTTAAAGTTAGCAAAATGTAGTCAATAATTAAATTAAGTGAAATAATTAATTATTTATATAAATTAATCAATATAGAAATAAATTTGAGAAAGGAATATGTATATAAAAATATACAACGTCTCCCAGAATTGGGCAATCAAACTGAGTAGAGTGATAAGGGAGCTCATTTCCAACAAAAACAGCCAAGTAAAGTTTTTCGAATTGTTTGGTGAAAGTTATTTCACTTTAAGTGTGTTTTAGAGAAATCACATGTGCACCCACCAAAAAATAAATTAAAAGATAAACAAGAGTTCTTTTGTTTGACATACTTTTTTAATACGATTACTCTGCTAGTGTGCTGTTCCAATAAACATAATTTTTGGAAGCTATATTATATTCTGTCAAATAAAAACAATGGTTTTGTAGTCTCTTTGTTTCTCATTTTTTAATTTAATTTGAATATTAATTTTTCATCAGCTTAAGATCTCATCCCTTCTGCATGCGAATCATTTGAAAATGTACATTCATATTTCTGAAACTGTCTACTAGTAAGCGGTGGACATTCAGGAAAAACTATATCCGTTATGTACCTGCAAAACTAAATAAATTACCTATGCAGCCAGATATCCAGTTGTTTTAAAAAATCGTAAATAAATTGTGTACAACATTCTGATTTGGTTGAAGTTCATTTAAAATTCATTTCGTTCTAAAAAATTTGATACCAACATAATACTCTCAAACTAGTTGGTAGTACTGCAGCCGATAACAAAATTAGAATAGATTCTAAAAAAAATCGGCGATAATGTTTTGTGTGGTCGTGTTAGCATCCTACGGTTTATGTGTATTTTAATTTGACAGGCGTTATATCTTGTCGTTGTATCTCTGGTGCTGTTTCTACCTTAAATGTATGCAGATTTGCCATTCGCTATAGTGCCGAAATCAAAAAAAGTTTTAAAAAATGTTTGTATATCAGTGTGTCTGTGCGTTTGTATGTATGTATGAGTGTAAGTGCCTGTGTGTATATGATGCCGTGCAGACTAAGAATCTATGCGCGCTCTACAGCCCAGACGAATTGACTGATTGGGGTAAAACTTTATAATTCTTCCAAAAATTGGGAGCTTCTAGCTTCCATATTAGCTGCTTTTTGGAAAATATCGGTCCTTGTACCGCCTATATGGACTGATTGATCGGGATGGAACTTCATACTTAAGTTTTCCCATAAAATTGATGATACCACTGATTTTTGGCCGACATTGGCTCACCGGGAGTGGAAACTTCTATAAAAGCCTTCTCGTTAGTTGCAAATATTTTGAAAACTATATAGCATTTAGGAAAAAACTTTTCAAAAACAAAAAGATTTCAAACAAAATTAGTTCAGATAATTTTTTTAATATTTCCGGAAATGACGAGTTTTGATAAGAAAAAACTTTATTTCACCAAAAATTCACCATCTCTACGGTCCAGGCGAATTGACTATTCGAATAAAACTGCATACTTACATTTTTTTCATTATTTGGGAGATTCTTGCGAAATTTTATGGACTTCTGTGTACCTGAAGTGGTGCTTCAATGGGTGCTGTTTCAATTTTTGCAATGAGATTGAAAAATTTAGCATTTACAAATAAAGTCAAAGAATTAAAAGATTTAAATAAATTTAAAGATTCAATTTTTGACCAACAATGGTTGACTTTGTTGTTTTTCTGAATGTTTTTGTTTGTACAGGACAGTTTTACCAAAGTCCGGCAAGTTTAATTTTTCAATTGTGTAATCGAAATCTATGTATAAATCCGCGGTAAAACAAAGTCGGGTGTTGGCCACAACATATTCTCCCTCACCTTTTTTATTATGTATAAGAGAGACGGATAACTCATTTTCCTAACTCCATTAGATAAATCAACAAATCTACCGTGAAAATATTTTAAACGGTGCTTTGTTCCCTTGGGCACGTAAACAATTCGACAGAAACCATTGGACGTTTCAACAAGGCTCGACACCATCCCATAAAGCCCGTGAAACCCATCGTTTTTCATACGAAAAAGTTCCTAGCTTTACTAGCTTTATTTCTTCACAACAATGGCCACCATATTCCCTGGACTTAAACCCAATGGGTTTTTTCATATGGTCCATTCTGGAGGCCAAAGTATTAAATAAAAATATGAGACGGTCGACGCCTTAAAGTTTGCTTTTCGCCGCGAATGGGACAAAATACCATTCGATCACGTTCGTGCAGCGTGTGAAACCTTCTCGGACAAACTCGATGCTATTATCCGCGCTAAATTGGCTACAACGAATAATAACATATTTTTTGTTAAAGTTGAAATATTTTTACGATATACGTTTTGAAATAAAAATAAAAATAAAAAATTAAAATTGACAAATTTACAGCATTTTTAATTGGTAACACTTCGAATGCCGATCCCTGTATCTGCTGGCATAGTTCTTTTTGATTGTTCTTTCCGAAAAAATAATAATTTTGAAAAATAGAGCGGTGATTATGTTGTGGCCAACACCCGATTTTCTTTGGAGAACTTTTTAGAAACCACTTTTCTTAGCCTCTACGATATGGCAAAAGGTACTAAGAAGTAAACATAAAGTAAAATATTCGATATTAACTGAACTTACAAAATATGTTATTTTTGAAGCGATCAAAGAATTAACTGCCAAGTAAATATGCGCGTAAAAATATATACAGGGTGGCCAATCTAACTTTATTTGAACTAACGGTTATTTTGAGTATGGTAAGGGTAATGTCACTTCTGATTTGACAGAAAGTTAGTTTTATCCTTCTGCTGGACGTTTTCGGTTCGCTGAGTGGATTTGCGATCGACTTGAAGAAGATGCCGATTTGGGCAAAACAAATCATCTTTTCGGATGAGCCGCATTTCCATCTTGGCGGCTATCTAAACAAGCAGAAATGTCGCATTTGGGGCACGGAGAACCCGCACGTGATCGTGGAGAAGCCGATGCATCCTCAACGAGTGACTGTTTGGTGCGGATTTTGGTCCGATGACATCATTGGGCCATTTTTCTTTAAAATTGAGCAAGGAGCCGCCGTTACTGTCAATGGTGAGCGCTAGCGCGCCATTATACACGATTTTTGTTCCCGGCACTTGAAGAGCTCATAGACAACATTTGGTTTCAACAACACGTTTCAATTGATATTTTGCGCACTGTCTTCGAAGATCGAATTATCAGGCGAAATGCTGATGTGATTTGGCCGCCGCGGAGCTGTGATTTGACGTCGTTGGACTATTATCTTTGGGGTGCCATCAAAGATAAATGTTACGCCGATAAACCAGTAACGATTGACGCTCTCAAGAACAACATTCGCATTGCCATTGAAGACATAATGCCGCATACCATCGTAAATGTGCTCAAAAATTGGACCGATCGTATGGGGTACGTCAAGGCCAGCCGAGGCAGTCATATGAATGAAATAGTATTCCATAATTAATCGGAAGTATTGTTCTTTATAATTTGAAAAAATATTGAGAACTTTTTGTTTTATTGCATTTTAAAAAAAAATTATTTGGCCCACCCTATAATTTTGATGCTGATATGCAGATGAATGGAAAACAGTTGTTCGCCTTATGAAGTATTGATTCGGGAAAAACATGAAAATTAGTTTTACTTAATGTTGTGCATTTTTTTTATTTTTTATTTGCCATAGTTCTCACAGAATGAGAAACAGATTTAACCATTGAAATACTGTCAACTGAATTATTGAATAGACTGAAATTATGCATTTTATACAGTTTAACACGGTCAAAATAAATGAATAATTATGGTTTAAGTTTCGAACTGTTCAGAGTGTTCATTGTAAATTTTAATTTTTGAGTAATGGGCTAATACTAATTTTTAGTTATTACCACCGCCACTGGAGTTTTATTAGTTTAAAGAAATTTTAATTTATTATTACATTGATTTTCAGGTGTAACCGAAACTTATAATTTGTTTTCATTAATCTTCTACATAAAACGATTTTTCAGTAATAATTGAAAATTGTACTTGTAATGAAATTACTTTAGTAAGCACTAATTATTTTAAGAAATATTTCGTTAAATTCATTTAACTTTCAATTTTCCCATCAACACAATAGATGATTTGGAATTACAGATACGAGTATGTAGCTGTTTACTTATTAAATTAATTTTCAGATACTAACCTAGTTAATCTTTCTATCAAACTACCTATAATACTATTAGCTTTAATCGCATTTTTAGGGTGGGATTTGATTTTCTGATACCATTCTATTTGTTCTCATTACTTGTATTTAAATTTAATTATTTCTAAGATTGTCGTGCGTTTTAGCCTCAAATGTTAAATCTAGTTATCTTTTACATTGCTTAAATCCTTTAATGTAGGATATACGGAGACATTATTAAATTAATGTTTCAGTTGGGTGTCTCAATAACTGCAGATTTTGTTACATTAACAACATGATTTTAGAATTACAAATAGCTGTGAAATTACTAATTAAATTAAATTCCAGAAATTATCCTGCAGTTAATTCTTCTATAAAATTACTTATAGTAATATTATAAGTAAATAGGATGAAACCATTTAAGTGAAGTCACTAGTTTATATTAGTACCAATTTTAAGCCGTGATTTCGCAATTTCATATTGAATAGGATTTATAAATTTGATTGTTCTGTGCTTATCGACTTAATATATTTTTTACTAATAATCTTTCTAACTTATTGATAAGTCAAGCATCTGTTTCCGGGTCGATTTTTATGCTTTTAAATTGGCCTATCCCTCTTATATTATGTATAGAAAAGGTGTAACGAAAGGATCGCATCATTTGGAACACAAGTTTAGGCTTGGTTATACATTCAATCAATGGCTGGTCACAACCTTAAAGAAAAGTCGAGGCAAACAAATCGCTCTGATAATTAACCAAGACACTTGACAGAGAATTGGTCTACGGTAGTTTAGAAGATATTACCATACGAAAATAAGTTTAAAATGAGTTGAGAAAAAAACTCCTGTGTATCGATTTTGTCCCAAAATGTGTGAAACGAAATGAGGGTAACCGGAAAGATATAGTAGTAGTATTTATGTGTAATTGTTTTTTGTTTATTCTAATAACCCTTAATGAGATTTTTGATCCCTATATTGAGGAGCGCGATTGCACTCCTTGGCACTTAAAGGGTTAACTATTGTAAACGCCATATTTTTGTGTTGTTTGAAAAAATGAAGAAAAATTCGTCATTTTCGAACAAAATGATTGGTCGAAAAAATTCTTTAAACGAATGAAAAGACAAACTAACGCAACATTGAATTCGCCTTTACAAGATAGTGTTACTTTTGAAATATTTATGTATTTTCGATTTTTTTATAATTAATATTTTATTTTTAAAATTTATGAAATTTAAACATATAACATATAAAATTAATTTATTATAAAAAAAATATTAAATATAAAATACATTAGCATGTTAAATAACGACACTCCACAGCTCGTGAGCAGACGTAATGTGTTGAGAAAAGGAAATAAGCACCATACAATTAAACCGATTCACCCGGATCGCGTTATTTTGGTAATACATTAGCATGTTAAATAACGACACTCCACAGCTCGTGAGCAGACGTAATGTGTTGAGAAAAGGAAATAAGCACCATAACAATTAAACCGATTCACCCGGATCGCGTTATTTTGGTACTGTCCATCATAAAAATGACACAAATACGAACAAAAGAAAAATACAAATACAAAGACATAATTGTGTATTGTACAGTGTATACGTATTCGATATTTTTTGCTTCACTCATTTTAAATGAGTAACTCACGGGACAAAATCGATATTCTGATAATGTCAATTGCATGGTTAAATTTGTGACTACATTGCGTGTAGGCAACAAAATAAAGTATGTATAAGCAGAAAACAAATTTATAATCGCCGATGCGAGACGATGAGCAAAGTTTTTTTATTTAATTCGTATTTTTGTAGTTTTTGTGAAATGTCAAAATCTACTTAAATATAAGTCCTGCTCTAACTCTCATTGACAGATACCAATGTAAAAAAAACTAATAAAAATGAATTTGAATTTTTTTCATATTTGTTTGTTTCTGCACCAACACATCTATACTTGGTTTTTAAAATAAAAGTTACTATGGAAAAAAAATTACTAATACATCTTTGGTTAGTTATTGTTTATTTCATTTGTGTGGAGTTAGCAGGACTTACATTTAAGTAGATTTTGGAAATGTACATAAAATTTATTCGTGAAAGGATGAAATTAAATTCACAAATTTTTGAATTAAATAATAAAATTCAGTTAAATGCGTTACTCGTTTCTTCTTTCTCAAATTGATAATTTGTGTGGAGAGCATTCGATATATCCTAGTCTAGATAACAAAAGAATTCGGGTTGTGTAGTGTAAATCACTTCAACTGTCGTCTATTCTATTTTAAGTCAACACATTGTTCTATTTGTTAAATGTATTTTACACGCGAGATAATAAAATATGGCATATAAATATATATACATATCTATATATAAATATATATATATATAACTGTGGCTTTGCATATATGGAACTATCGATAGATGGAACTCCCATCTTAGCTATTTGGGTCATAGCCTGATAAAACTAAACATTGAATTAGGTTTGGTAACTTAATAAATCTAATTATTTGATACATAACTCATTCCCAACAAAAGTAAAGTTACCTAGAGGTTTGACAGTTTGGTTTTGAACTACCAGACTTATAAAGAAGCTTACCTCGAAGTAAACCAAATATCTGGCTATTTCGAGAATGACCCAGTATTTCTTCAATTTTTTTTCTCATTCATTCTGTTGATATTGTTGCTGTTGCTATAGATAATAAGACAATAATTACAGGAAGTGGTTGTAGCTTGATAGCTTTCATTGATTCAGATATAGAATTGCAAGATCTTATAAGTAGCGAAGAGCAGAAACAGTTGAGTTGACAAATATACATTTGACGCCATCAATAAATATTAGAAAAATTCACGGACGTACGTGTGGATCTTGCAATACTGATATTGTAGCCTATATTATATATAATCTTTGTCAACTGTATGCAAAGAAATGGGACGCAAAATCAGCTTTGTGCTTTTCAATGGCCGATGGAATAAAAGCCGGTGTGAAAGCCTGTGCAGGTTATATGAATCTCCTGGCGTTATCCAATTTCTTTTTTTAATTATTTAAATTATTACGTTATAGGTTATTTACTAAAGTAGTATTTGCACTGGTGTCCTTAATCCATTAAATCAATTGGTTTCGTTCTCTGCAATCGCCTTACTGCATGTGAAGTGTTCAACCAACCACGAAGCTCTACATTTACGTGTTGATAAATACGTTATCCATGAATTACTGCAAGTTTTTTTTATTTCTTCTATTTGTTTTGAAGAGTTTGTATTATTTTGGTGTTGGTTTCCTTTGTACAGCCGCAAGTTTGAATTCCGTAAGTCCATACAGGCTTTAGCACTTGTTGATATAATAACAATGTATTTTCGATTGACAATCCCCGAATTTTTCCCGAGCAGCCAATACATTTTTCGATATTTGATATTAAGTTCATCTTTTATCTTTTTAACGCGCTCTTTCCATCTGAGCCTGATATCTAAGGTCATCCCTAAATATTTAGTCTTTTTGCATGTGGAATCTGCTGACCGTTAATGATTATAAGTTTGTAGCTGACTTTTAGATTACTAAAATGCACATGCGTGATTTTCGATTCATTGAGCCCGATACGCCAATTTGTATCCATTTTATGATTTTGTCACATGCTTCTTGAAGTTTCGTCGTCGATTCCTCGATAGTGTCTACTACTGACAGTTCTCTCAGTATGCATCATCAGCAATTGTCGCAACGGTAACATCGTTTAATTGAGGTAAATCTCTGGTGTAGAGCAGGTAAATAATAGGGCTCAAAACACTACTCTGCGAGACTCCTGGAGCAATCTTTTTTAGCTCGGAGTATTCTTCATATTTCACTCGAAAGTGGCGATTCTCTATGTATGATTTTAAAATCATATAATATTGCTTTGGTAAATCTATGTAGTTTGAAAAGTATACCTCTGCGCCACAGCTTCTATATTATTTGCCCTGTTATCAGATCGTAACCAGAAGCTTTCTGTGCTTTTATGTTCTTAATTTCAGTTTTTAGTTCTTTCAATGTTACAGGCCTGATATCTTCGAAGTCAGATGTTCTGGGCGTATCGGCAGTGTTTTCGTAACTGGTCTGCCGACCTAGAGGTTGAAATGTTTCTTCAAGATGTTCAGCAAACAGGTCAGCTTTATCTTTCACATTTCTAACAGGTCAGTTTTATCTTTCGCATTTCCCATCGTTTGTTTTGATTGGGGTATCTGCGCTTTTGGTCGTTTTAACCCTTTTGTTGCTTTCCAGAGGGAGTAGTCGGTATCTTTAGTTGGTGCTAGAGAACAAAAGTATTTTCCAATTGTTTCATTTTTCACTCCTTTTATGAGTGCCTTATGTTTGATGCACAAGTTGTTTAAGGTGGTTTTATCTTGCGGCGCACGCGTAGCCTGTCATTTATTTTGGGATTTTCGTTTTTCCTGCACTAGTTCTCTTACTTCTATTTGGTAAATACCGGATTTTTCTTTCCTGGATGATCATTTGGAGTGCATTCCAAAACCGACTATTGTACGACATCAAGGAGCCTGTCTAGTTCCTCTTCTATTTCATTTTCACTTTTGATTGGGACTTGAAGTTCTATTTTTTCCTCTACTAGCTGCTTAAACAATTCCCAATTTGTGTTGTTGTTTGTGAGCTGTGGTGAATTTGTTTTTTCTATTATATTTTCACTAACCGTCATAATAACAGGGAATGATCAGATATTAGACTTCCATCATTTGCTAAGAAGATGTAGCGTTCCGAAAGCCTTCAGTGATGTAGAAATCTATAAGGTCTGGGATTTTGTTAGGATCAGATAGCCAGTACGTTGGTTAAAATTGAGTAAAATCCACAGTTTGAGTATTGGCCCGCTACAAGTAATTCGTTACCTTTTGGAGAGGTTAATCTTGAACCCCAGAAGGTATTTTGTGCATTAAAATCACCTCCGATAATGACGTTACTTCCTAATTTCTGGAACAAGTTAATGTAGTCTTCTTTCTTTAGGTTATACCGTGGGGGACAATATATTGCAGATACATATATTACAGGTGTTGTGATAACCAAATTTAACGGATTCTTTTTCTATTTTTAATTCTTCATGATGATTAATATTATCCCTAATAAATATTGCTGACCCTCCTCTTGCGCGTTTGCTGGAAGTGTGGTATGGTATATCTCCGGGTTGCTACATAGGAGCTGCATTATTATAGTGCATTATTATAGTTTATATCCATATTGGCAGCTGTAAAAATGACACGAGATGATAGATTTAAAAGTTTCGCATACAGGTATTTCGAGTAACTTTGATTATCGAGAACAAGCAATCGATCGGTTACAGATCAGAGTTTTTTTTGCTATGTATGAAACTCTAAGTAACACGAAGCATCATGTATCGAAGTACAAGAAGGATGTCTATTGAGAGGGTATTTATGGCTTGCTTTAGACTACTTCGATAGTAAAGCGTTCACGGCTAATATTTATAATGTAAAACCATAGAAATACAAAATAAGTCTAGAACGTATTATCGAGTCAAATCGGTTTTTATTTAATTTGATATTAGAGTACAAATTTCTGAAGAATGAACGATGATGACCTTTTGGACAATCTAAGCTATTCTAACTGCCCAAGATGGTTGAAGTAAAGGTTGACGGTAACCTTTATGCATTTTGAATCATTTTGCATTCTATAGCACATAAAATTTTAAACATATTCCACTTTTTAGATGATCTTCTTTTTTATGTATTCGCCCTTAATTCTCATAAAATACAAATGGTCTTTGTCACAAGTAGGAATACAGTAATCTGTTCGGTGCAACGCCGTATTCTAAAGACTGACACCTTATAAAGTGTAAAGAGTTTAGTATTCAGTTCTTTATATTTTATACTGCTCGAAGTTCGTAACATTCAAGTGCGTTAAGTAATTTACAATATTTTTCGTACATTTCCATTGCAAAAAAATCGAATATTCGCCTAAATAAAAATAGAAATAATTATATTATATTGTTAGTATTTTAATTGTAACGGATTAGATTGTAACGCAGTACTCATGTACATTGGCCATTTTTAGCGCCCTCCTACTAAAATTGGTTACCCTTCAAACATAAATAAAATTAAGGAAGAATTAAATTAAAAAATTGAAATCGTATATTCTTATTATAATTTAACTAATACAAGTTTATTAATAATGAGATTAAGATAATGTTACAGTATACTAAAATATATAATTAATTCAAAATATAAAATTATTGGCTACGAGCCTCAATTCTGCAGATATTCTACGCCTAAAATAAATTTGGTAGAGATAATAAATTAATTGCTACAATAAGCTCTAAAATATTAAATGCAGAGTTGGCAACAAACTTCACTTCATAATTATCATAGCTGCTTGCGTTCTGTTAATCAGTCGCTTAAACGATTATTAATATTCGCACATTTTAGTTTTGGCTCCTTGTCATTTAGTTTGTGCTTTTGTTAACACAAATTGATATTTTGTATTAGAGGTTTCGGCAGAGATAAGAATCGCAGCTTATTAATTGGACGGTGGATTACCCTACGTCGATTCGCAATAAATGGTCAATCAATATCTGGCCATTTTTCCTGAGAATCATTAACTAAAATTCAAAATTGCGTTTATTACAGTTTTGGATTTTAATTATTCAGTTCCTGTAACAACCAGTATTGCTACTTATCAGTAATTATGTAGAAATAGTGCTATAAATGTCCAACCATTTGCATTACTTTAAATTAAGTCTTCTTCAAAGACTGTTATAATAATCAAAGCTAGTTGAACAAGGTAAATTAAATTAAATTTCTTCTGAAGATTATACAAAATATTGAGTACAACATAAACGAAAACAGAGAAAGGACACAGCCTACAACTGATGTACATGGTAGGTCGTATATTCCGATCTATATTGGGGGTATACGACCGTCGATCGGCTCTCAATCGGCACACTCAATAGAAACTTACTTCAAATTCTGCTTGGGTCTTTTGTTCAGTTACATCCCAATTTGACTGTACCGTATTTTCATTGTAAGTATATTTGTGTAATTTTTTTCTTCAACATTTACGGAATCAAGGTACATCTAGTGGAAGTAGAATTTAGCCATATTTTAATATGGCGTGTACCGATCTTTATGACCGGCATGGGGTCACGAACAACATACCCATTATATTGTGGAACTAGGAGTTGCCCAGATCGAAAGCAGAAAAACAAAAAGTAATTAATCAGGCAGAGGTTTCGTTGGTGGGCTCATGAAGCGCGGCTATGGCACAGCAGTTTGGGCGTGGGATTTTGCTGATGATGCATGCCTAATTCCGGAATTGCCACCAGATGAATTTTTAGTTAGATAGCTAAGGTCGAGCTCAGTCAATCATACTTACTTACCCGCCAGAACTCATCCATCCTGTCACGGTTCCATCCTCACTTTCACTATATTTACATCATCGTGGAAAACCAACTCACTTGAACAACAACACGACTTCGCAACATAAACAGTGTATTTATATATATATATATATATATATATATATATATATATATATATATATATATATATATATATATATAAATCTAAGTCTTCGAAATAACAAAGAAAATACATAACACATTAGTTCCAACCATAGGAATATTATTAAAATAGCAAGAATATTCGTAAAATAACTGAAGAAAAATGTCGAAACAAAATATTATATTATTATTATATTTTATTAATGATTAGAATTAAAGGAAAAAAAATTGTATAACTTAACGGTTGGTATTTGTTTTTTATGCCTTTTATTAGCCCAATTTTCCGTCCATATTGGTTGCGTTGCGGTGTACCATCCGTTATGCCATACGGTGGATGGAAAACATGATGACGATACTTTTCCACGCTTTTAATGGAAGTTTATTTCGCAGTGGATATGCTTACAAAATCAATCGAAACCTTTAAGCATAGCATTATGTTTTTTGTTTTCTTAATGTTCGTGCACGTATTTTATTTCACTAACAGTTCGTGATCACTGATGTTATTATTCACTATATTTACGTATTGGTGTACTAATAATTTTGGGATTCACTGTGTTTACGTATTGGTGTACTAATAATTTTGGTATTCACTGTCAGGCCTTGATGGACGTATAGGCCAGCATGAATTTGACAGCACACTTGATCTTAACGTTTTTCTAGCTGCAATACGACACTTAGCCACGGGTTTTATTTTTTGTATGTGGATTTTAAACATACATATGAATGTTGCGCGTTTTAGAATGCAGTATTAATTAAGTACCACTGTCACCTTTTGGTTGGTGAATTTAGACATTTATCGGTGGGTTATAAATGATTTGGTTATAAAGTATTATTTGTTTTCAAAAATTAGACATTATTGTTATTAGTTAATATGATTATATTATTATTATTATATTATATAGATTACTATTATTCAGCCAATTAAATTTATGATATCGTTTATAAAAAGTAAACTTATTCAAGTATTAAGATCATTAACACAACATAATTAATAAATTTCACATTTATAACTTAGAAATTAAATTGTTTTTAATATATAAAAATGCACAGTAGTTAGCTTTTAAAGTAGCAAAAACAATTCTATTTTACACTTGACTTAACTTCGACAAAAAAATTTTTTTTTAATTTTAGTTTAGAAAAGAACGATGGTTCTAGCTAACTCTACGGAATTTCAAACTTGACTTTCTCCCCCGTGTTTCTTCTCTCCCCTTTTTATAGGTAAACCAAAAAAACCGTAATAATGATTGTGCGATTTTTTTTTTCGTTGTCAAGATCGAATCGCAAATCCGGTTATAAATATTTACGAAAAAAAACAAATTTGTATTTCGTTAGTATTATAAACATAATGGGTGACCACCGTGCCTGTTCTTGGAACGAACTGAATTCGTAACAGACGCTGAGGTTTTTATCACTATTATAACGGTTTTGATTTTAAAGGCTTGGTTTTAAAAACACTTTATTTATTTTATTTATTTTATTTTTATTTGCGTATAATTTTTAATTTTTAAAAACAACTTTAGGCTATTTTTTGACACGATTACAACAACAATTCCGTTTGGCTAAAGCAAAACTTGGTAAACTAATTGCATTAGCCAATTGAATTGTTGCTGTAATCGTGCCAAGAAAATACGCCTTTTATATACACATATAAAACACAAAAGATATAAATAAATACAAGTTGAATAAAAATTTCTTTGAGTGATAATTTTATTTTATTTTATGGAAGACCTGGTTTCGGATATTCATCCTTCTTCAGTTCTTTAATTATTACAGCTCATTTCCAAAAGTTTTCGTCATTTATATAGTCATATCAAAATGGTAGCTACACACATTCCGCTTCATCCATCGTATAAAATTAATCATACATTTTGTTCGTTTTCGTGTTTAGTTTATAATTTAGTAATAGACGATTTCTTCTGCGTTTGTATATTTCGAGTTCTTCGAGTCGGTCCATTGTTTTTCCTTTACTACATTTGTGTAAAATTTGTAAATTTTTATTGATGTCGGTGCATGTGTGATTTTCGTTGACTAAATGTTGAGCAAAATTAGATTTTATATTCGAACACTTCTTTTACGTGTCCATTCAAGCTTTTCCTAAATGTTCCCAATAAATAAGTTACCATAAACAAAAACCGATAATTAGAGAAGTTTTAGAGCGAACCAAGTGTAAGTGCCTATCAACTAAGATTTGATTCAAATATTATGGATAAATATCTAGAAGATTGTACTAGTTCGAAATTACATTAAGATACATTAAAATTTGGCAATATCGGAAGAAGTATGCGTATGGAACTAAAATCATAAATTTCGTTCCATACGCAACTGCTTTCACTGGTTTTAATAACTTTTTTATTTATAATTTAATTTCCCAAAGCATATTGAATGAATTAAAATATTCCATTTCATTCATTTAACACCATCAGTCATTGCATTTTTTCTTCCGCAAATCGATCTATTTCATCCAGCAGTTCGACGTAAACTAAATAAAAAATAAACTTCGGTGTTTATAAAAACATTTTAATTTTTTAGGTGTATTTGCAAATTGTAATTTGTGTAACTTTTTGCGTTATGTCACCCAATCCATACGAGGACACAACAGACGGGTCTTTCTCTATTTTTTTGCCGTTTTTCGGAAAATCAGTTTTATAGGTAAAGGGGAAAAATGAAGAAAAAGTTCCGTCGTATGCATCCTCGTGTAGACGTCGCCTATAACAGCAAAATATAAAATGACAAACAAATGAGAAGAAAGTTATTGTATGCGTGATCTTGTTATAATGATTTGAGTAGTTTCAAAATTTACTTTAGTAGCGTATTAGGACGGGGAATAAAATAAAAAATATGATAGTTAAGGAAAATAAATCTATGGTAAACGTATTCTGTATGGTATTACTGTCATCTAATTTAATATATTAAGAGTATACGAGCAATAGTTGCATATTTGTAAATTTCGTTTTGAGAGCGGCTCGTCTAGATTTCGGAAAAATGCTTTGTTTTTTCACTTGTTCGGCACAAACGACTTCAATTAAAATTGCTGAAATGGCTGTTGTTGTTTCAATACCAAGAATCGATTATCGGCCTCTAATTGCGGGAAAATCGTTTAGGAAATCCTTCATAACTTAAACAATTTTCAAAAAATTGCTAAAACGTGAATTTCGAGTGACAGAAAACTATTGTAATGGGCCTTAATTAATGGAAAATTCATTTAGAGAGACACAGAAAGCTTCTGGTAGACTCCAAGCGGTCGGGATTTTTTTTTATTATGGTGGAGTAGAATGCGACTACATAACCATGATTTTTTGAAAATTAATTTAGAAGGCTTGAGTTTGACTATCAGGTCAATATCACAGTCTATTCACAATCGATTGGGCCGTAACTAAGATTATATATGCTCATAAATATGTTCATATCTGGAAAATTGCCAAGGTAATTAAACTTGAAGCGTTCCTTAACCGATTGGCATAATTCTCTGTAATTAATTAAGCCATTATTGTTATTTAGCTATTAAGCTGTTTCTTAAACGATTTTAATCCGTCTCGATTGGTATACTATGGAAATATCCAATTTATGCATTTTTGTTCCAATCAAAATGACAAACCCTGCGTAAATTGACCATTTTGAATAGAAATAAATGGTTGTTTAATCAATTGCGGAGTAGTGGCATCTGTGCGTGACCCTTAAAGAACAAAGTTTCGGTCTGGCAAACTACCAGTTCACAAAGGAATGACGATGCTAGCGAGTGAAGCCAAGAAAACGATCGTCTGTGAAAATATAAGAAATGAATGTGTTAAATTGTTTGGCGATATGCTACTTTAATACAATGTTTTTTAATTGCTTTGTGTTCAGAAATACAAAATATAATGTTTGACTTTAGAAAAATTATAAAAAAAATTATACTATAAAAAAAATGTCCAATTCAATTAACATTCACTACAGTAATCATATATTTAGAACAGACAATTCCAAGATTAAGTCGAAAGTATTTGGAATTTTTAAATTTAAAAGTATAAATACATAAATGTCAAATACGGATAAATAAAAGTTTGAAACTAGAACGGCAAATGCAACCGAGTTGGAGAAATGCTAAACTGAAATGAACATTCCATAAACAAGTTGAATAATTAATAAATTGGTTTTAAATAATTTAAGAAGCCCAGACTTGAAAAAAATTGGTCTCTGGAGCACGGAATAATTTTTAACACGAGTGGTTCGAGAGATACCGAGCTGAGCCAATCAAATATAAGAGAAAAACGCTAATATGCTTGCTTAGTGATACAGTGATTTTGTATTAGTCAACTCTGATGTTAATTGTGAGAATACTTCAATGCGTCTAGTAGAAACCAATTTCAAAAATCAATTAACCAAAAATATGTTATAAATTGGTATGGATATAATTGGAATAGTTCATGCGGACATGCTTTTGAATATTTTTAAATAAGTATTTATATTTGAATTTTATATTCTCAACTCTTTTATTGTATAACTTATAACTTCTTAAGAGTTCAAATGAAGGTACATGAACGAGGGTTGTATAGAAAATTTTCTACTAGTATTCACCCAGTACGAACGTTAAAATTTTTACTACAAATTTCAATAATATTTTCCAAACCTTATTGTACGTATTTAATTTATTTTCTATTGTACGGCAGCCCAGTTCGATTGTATCAGTAAAACTTTCGAATCGCAATAAAAGGTTATATTTTCAATTATGTACACGTTAAGCGGATAGAATTTCAATATTTATACCGCTTCGAAAATTAAATATCCCTTTTTTCAACCTCTCGTTATGTTCAATACAAACATATAGGTTTCGATTCTGGGAAATATGGAAATTTTAAAATTTGTTCAAATTCTCTTATTTATGTTTTCATTATATAATTCATGTTTTAATAATCAATTTTATTCCATGTTGAATGCGGGTTATTATCATAATTTGGGCGGCGTGGTAAGATATCCAAAGTGAATTCAGAAAGACAAAACAACTTAAATAAATTAGGTTGTAATCTATGCATGTTTTCGATCATAATGATTTGATTTTCTTTTTTATTATAAATAATTTATGTTATTTATGTTGTTTTAACAACCCAAACATACCGAGATTGGTTGGGGACGAGGTTCATTAAATATTATTTTTACATCAGTCACTATTCATTATATGTACCTGCAATTTTACCCAAAAATTTATAATAATTTTTATAAAATAAATCACACTAGACATCTTGTTAGACAAACACACACACACACACACACACACACACACACACACACACACATAACACACACACACACACACACACATAACACAATCAGTTTTCCGGAAAATTTAATCCCTAGTGTGGCTCAATATATTCTATTAACTTTACGTATTTCGTCCTTACACAAAAAACACTTTAGAAATATGCGTGTATGTATAATGTGTAGTTTGCATATATAAAATCGAATTTTCCATAACCATACACATAATTCAATTAAAAAGGCACATATTAAATTAAATTAAAAATAATTTTATCCCTATTATCCTGATTAAATTATCATGAAGATCCTAAATTGTTTTCCATATCATTAAAAAACCTTGTACATATGAATATGTAACATGTATTCCCCAATTGCCAATTTATGTATCCGACACAATCAAAAACATCCTTGCTCGTGGGTTATGTACATAATCAAATTTTATTTTTTTATACAATGCTGTTTTCTCCTCAGCGTTTATATATTTAAGGAATGAATTAACATAAATACATATCGTGTTATCGGCAAATGATTTCTAGATATCAGCAAATATATGCCAATAAATACATGCAGATCCACGTTGACGATACAAAATGTTTTTGTTTTATTTATAACCAACCTCCTTATTTCTAGATGACATTTAATCCTTTCGTTTTGTGCAAATAAAAAGATTAATAAATATGTACATAACAATGTATTGAATTACCAAAAATAGAATACAGAAACTAAAAGTATTTGTAACATAATTTTATATTTTTAATGAATATGGTACAAAAGTACAAACACGTTGTTATGCATCAAGTGGATCGATTTCAAATACCTAGAGTTAGTAGAGACAAATAAAAATTCAAACATTATTTCAACTTTAATCTCGCTTTGTAATAATTGGCAGAACAATTTTGCACATTCGAGTTAGATTACATTTCATATGAGTAAACTCGTTTCTATATATGACTAACATGAAAAAAAAAACTTGCTTTGATTAGAATACTGTATGAAAATGAATTTTACAAGTAACTGTGTACTGTCCTTTACCTCCTTAGTCCTCCTTCTTCAAAGTATGGTATCGTGCTCGTTAGACAAACAACGAGTTCAAATAAAATTGTATTTGAAGCGAAACAGAAATTAATGAAAGGACAATGAATCCATTAATGGGGTTGGGTCAAAGTTATATGCTTTAAAATATATGTTATGACTGTAGAAGAAGTGTCTTTGTTCTTCATTCGCACTTATTTCTTCAAAATTTGTATTGTTTAATAAAAATAGGTGTTGTTTTGTTTCAATCTATCGAGTTTTGCAATTTGTTGGTTGGAATTTCCCAATTACTAATTTTCTAAATTACCTAGTACAAATGTGTTAAATAATTTTTCTTTTAGTTAAAAATGTTTGAATAAGGAAATTTATGGAAAAACAAAAATGCAGGTAAAAAATAGGTAAATGCAATAGGTAAAAAAAATACTTTTGTTTTTTTCAAAAACTGTTTTTTCAACTCTTTGCTTCGCGATATAATTTTTTATAATCGTAAATAAATTTATAAACTTATAGTGTTTGAATTTGTCGCCCTAGGTAGCAGACTAAATAGAGTACTTGCCCTGTATTTCGGGGGACCTGGTTTCTATTCATGGTGTTGGCAAAAATAAAGTTTCGACTAGGTAATTAAACTAGTCCTAAGTTATATGTTCGTTTTTATTGTGGTCTCATCAATCCGTACTCGCAGTTATCGGTTTTTTATCTCAATATTTTAAAAACAAAAAAAGTATTAAGTATTTAATCAAGAAAATATTATTAAATAAAATAATATAATAAGTGTCGTTATTAAACGAACTTACAAAATTGTTCAGGCTTGAGGCCACCAAAAATTACTTAGGTACTACTACTCTATGGTATTATAAAGAGTGTTCCAATTTGAGATTAATTTTTAAATTTGCCGCCATTTATATTTTTTGTGAACAATATGTTGTTTGACAGATTACAAGTAGAGACATTCTAATTATTCAAAATAAAGAGATGTACTGGTGAACATCGCGTAATTATTGTTAAACTTCATTTTAAATTTGGTGAAAGTTATGCAGAAGTTGTCAGAAAATTTCGTAAAGAATAAGAAAGAGAAATTTCGACAAATTGTTGCACAATTTGTGAAAACTGGTTCGGTAGAGAATGAAAAAAACAAGTGTACCACCGCAGTGGCCTTTCAGAATAAAATATTGTTACTGTATGTGCTAGTGTTATTGAGTTTTGTTTGGATCGGGAGGTACTGGGTTTGAATCCCGATAGGGGCAGGGGTGCAAAAGGGATTTTTTATCATCAGATTACGATCTGTACGATCTGTTGCCTGTTATATCTTATATATTCGCCTGTATCGAAGCAAAATTTTAGAATAAGCGAATTTTCTCTCTATTTACCTCCATCCTTGACACGCTATAACTCACAACTGTATCGATCAATTAAACAATCCCGCTTTCCAACGATCCCCCTTTACTATTCTGAAAATTGTTGAGCGAAGTTTCTTGAGCACACAATGAGAAAGGCATAATAATTATTTACAACTTAAATAATTACATATTAACATAAAATAAATGGCTTAGAATATCTTAGCTACCTGATAATATGTTTTATACTGGTTGAAAATTAAAAATCGAACTTTTATTAGAATTATACTGAGCGCGTTTTATGTTGCAGTTGAATTATTTAAATTTAAATTATTAAAATAAGTGTTAAATCGTGAATACTTCAACCAAATTAGCGATTTTGTTGGTGTTAATTATGTACCAAAAGCAATTAAGTATGTAGTAATTTATTCTGAAAATGTGCATACATTATTATTGTAGTGAGCCAAAGTATTTGTGGATGTCCGAGCACCTCTCAGGTATTGATAAAAATTTATTTATTTATTTTATTTATTTATCTATTTGTATACACATTAAAATTTTGGAAGTAACTTCACACTCTTATTTGAGCTTTCAAGCTCATTCTAAAGAATGCAAGGCACAAGCACATTCAAATTATAAATTCCTTTTCTGTTATTGCTTCATACGCCTATGCTGAAATAATCGCTCATCTAATCACGTAGTTTGGTTAGATTTAGATTCCAATAGTCCGTTTCTTTTAACAGCAACTACACGGCAAAATTATACACAACAGCAACAGGAAAATCAAAAAATGACGGCCATTGGGCAACCATTACTAAACCTTAACGAACACCAAAAATTCTTAACAATATTAAAGTTACTCGTATTAAGAATATTTTGTATTATTTTTTAAATGAAGAAGAATAGTTTGAAAAATTTATTTAGCAATACAATGTTTGTGTTTGACAGCAACATTTTACTGAGTAATACGATACCATCATTAGTAAGACTTTTATATAAAGTTGAATAAAGTTAATGCAAACCTTACACGTAGGCTATAACATATTACGTTTCAATAAAAGGATTATTTTAAATTATTAATAAACAGTTCAGTGGAAAGTTTTTACCAGAGACTATTAGACCTTATGTAACACAAGTTAAAGAATAAGCAAGATTGTATCACAAATACACGTTAGCAACTTTTATAATAAAAATACGATTATAAGACTTCCAAATTTCCATGAAATCTTAGAACAAACCTTCTCGCTAAAACGGGAGTTTACAAATATCTTTAAAACAGGATATTATTAATGGATTGGTTTTCATCTCTTACCGATCCAAATTGGTCCATTTAACCTCCCACGTCGGATCAACTGGGAAGTCTATCTAAGTTTTCCACAAAATGACTTGGATGAATTACTTACTGACGTTTCTCTACAAACACGTGGCAATATGTGGCTGCAGCATAATGGAGCTCCCTCTCACTACGCACAAGTAGTGAGACAACACCTGAACGTAAATTATCCAAGCCGCTGGATTGAAACGGGAAAGAGGGTCCATTGAATGGCCACCGCGGTCTGATGATCTAAATGCTTTACACTTTTTTCTGTGGGGTTATTATAAAGAGCTGATTTATGAAAGAGTAAACCAGACCGATAAGGAGATGCGGCAACGTACAATCGAAGTGTCGAATATTATTGAAGGTAACGAATGTGAGTTTCGATGGATTAAGCAAAATTGTATACGGCGATGCTGACCAATTATGTACACTTATTATAATATTTAAAATTAATAAAAAGAAATATATTATAATCATTTTATTTCTGATACAGAAGCATCGATTTTACAAATCGAAATTTTATTAAGTGCATTTTTCAATAAACACGACTTACTTTGCGAAAAAAATTGATAAAAAACATTCTACTGTGACTAGCTTGGTGTGTGATACCATTTTAAAATCTGCATTAGTATCCCATAGTTTTCTGATAGTGGAGCGACTCTCTGTAGTACTTTATTTTCCCGCTGGCGTCATTTAAATATCATCAAAAATATTGCTGTGTTTATGACATAAGTTTCAGTCATTTACAAGCTGTCGTTCCGTGCACATGAATTTTACGAGATGGATGTTGTTGTCAAAAAAAATTGTGGTCAATCTATGGAATTGATTAATTCGACTTTGAGTGAACATTCTGTGAGTCATTCAACAGTGAAAAAATTATTTACAAGATTTCATGATGACAATTTTAATCTTGTGAAGGATTCACGTATAGTGCACTAAAACAATTTGAAGACGAAGAACTTAAAGTTTGAATAGATTGAAATCCGTATCAAGCTCAAAAAGAGTTTGCAGAATAGTTAGGAGTTACTCACCAAACAATTATCACGTCAATTGTATGCAATGGGAAAAATACAGAAGGAGGGAAAATGGGTTCCTCATAAACTGATCGAAGAAAACAAAAACCGAAGAACACAAAAACCGAAGTGTTGGCATCTCCATGAATTTGCTTTCTCGGTACCAAAGAAAGAATTTTTTGCACAAAATCATTACGGGTGATGAAAAGTGGATTTTCTACGATAATACTAAATGCAGAAAACCATAGGTTTGGATCTGGAACCAGGCCAGCCATCAACATCAGTTGCAAAAATGAATATTCATGTCAAGAAAGTGTTACTGTGTGTCTAGTAGGATTGGAAAGGAGTAATTTACTACGAGCTTCTGCAACCTGGTCAAGCTGTTACAGCTGCACATTACCAGGCCTAATTGATCAAATTAAGTGATGTTTTGGAGGAAAAAGACCATTTACGGGCCAAGGAAGGCGGACGATGATATTGCTCTCATCTTCTCCTTAAGCTGAGAAATTTACAGCATATGGCGTATTCTCCCAACTTGGCTGCTTCTGATTACCATATCGATATCCACCAAGTTTCTATCGCAAAGGCATTCATTATCTACACGATAACTGGCAAAAGACCATTGGCGAATATTTCGCTAACTAATCTTTGTAACAATTATGTTTTCATAAAGGTAGTAATAAATCACTTTAATAGTAAAAAATATTTGAGTTCCGCGAACTAAAATTACCAACGGTGTGTGAGGAAGCGGAATGTCGAAATATTGGAGAATGGGTGGGGTGATCATGGTGGGGAACACTTGTTATTCACGGTATTGTATATCTAACTTATTGGGACCTGGATTACAACTTTCATAGATCAAGGCAGCAAGTCTAGTGATATGAATCACAAAAAAAGATAACAAAAAAACTTAAAACAAAAATAAATTTCTCATTAAATTTTATCAAAATTGATACTTGCTCAAAAAGTATGTCAACAATCACTTGGACGACTCTAGAAGATGTTCTAGTTGACAAATTTGTTGAGCAAATCCCTTTCTAGAAATCTTTTTGTCGAATCGGCTGAAAGAGTTTCTGAATGAGTTTTCCAAAAAAAAGCACGCACCTAAATCGACTGCCTTCGCTCAAAAACTACCCTTTATCATTATTTATAATATAAGATCTTTGGAACCAAGCAAAACGCAATCTGTTTCTGTTAGACCCTGGTCCAATAGAAACAGCTTAAAAACTAGTGTTACCCAAATTACACTTTCCATTCATCCTGGTAATCGAAAGCCTTTCCACGGCAAATTTAACAAAATCGTTCTAGCCGAAAAGCTTTAAAATGGAATATCCTAACCCTAAACTAAATATCCCGAAAGCAGAATTTATCGGCTTCCTAGTAGGACGATCCGAAATAGTTTTAAAATCATACAAGGGTCCCATCGGATTATCTCCAAAACGAATGTTCTAGGAAGCAGAACTCATTGATGTGAGAAAAACCCCATTCACTTATTTTCAACGAAATTATTCTAGCCGTAATATACACTTTATGTTGAACAATAAAACATCCAAATTTACCGTAGGGCCTAAAATTATTATTTTTTGCACGAGAATTTGCTAAATGAACGAACCGAGTTTTGCACACGAGATCTATATACGATATTTTCTACTATCTCGATCTATATCCCCATGTGATGAAAGAAAGGATCACGTTTGCTTTACATTTTCTGCCTAAAAAAATTTTACTTCGATTTTTTTTTTCGAATGAGTATACGGTTTACTTAAATCATAAAGCACTTTTAGACGTGCCGTCAACGACATCGAATAATATAAATATTTGTATTTACTTTTAGTTATTTACTTTACTTAACTATGCAGAATGAACAAAAAATCGCCTTTATTGGAAATTTAACCTTTTTGAGGTGAAATGATATTACGAACGAATATTAAAATGATAAGTTTCATAAATTGTAAAAGTATAATATTTAATTTGTAGTCGAGGAAACCGTAATTTCTCTAAACAATTGGAAGCTAATGCCTTATGCGATTCAATATTTAATTAAAGGTAAACCTCAGAACGCATTTACAAAACAAATGAGGACTAAATGGAGGAGATATTAAAAAAATCTGACTCTGAAAATGAAAATTAACAATATAAAATATGATTCATTCAAACATCGAACTGCAACTTACAAAATTCATTGTGTTTTATAAAAGGTTTTTTAAATTACGTCATCAAAATAAAATGCCTTTAAATTACCACTAAATGATAATAATCTGTTAATTTACAATAGACATGCACTTGGGCATTTTATATCTCATTTCTATAGAATAAAATTGGACACCGATTCACTTTTTAGAATATGTGCAGCCTACTTTAAAACGTATTTCATGAATTCTTTCCGGCACTTCAGGCAACAAGAAATATCCTCCAGAATCAGAACCTGCCATAAGAAAGAGTTCAAGAAATCACGAAATAAATTTTTTAAATAAATAAACTATTTAAATAATACATATTTGTAAAATTTTGTTTATTTGTTAAATAAATAAAGTTGTTTAACAAAATATTACAAAATTTTGTCAAGGTTTTGTAATCATAATATATTAATAAAAGTATTTTTTCTACTACAATTATTAAATCCTGCCTTTTTTCATTGAAATTTATTTATATTGGTTGCATTAACAGCATGCCTTATAGTATATTATGCATCAAGGGAGTAAAGTAAGAGATTATTACTCGAGTGAGGAAATTAAGAGGCCTAATAATCTCCGTTTACTCCCGAACCACATACTCGTACTATATTTCTTGTACGTCACAATTTGTATTGGAAATATTACTTGTTTAAGCAAGTAACTTATCGTACATACATAACTTTTTATCCACATAAAATATACCTACGAGAAAATCGTGTGTTGCAATTGAGTATTCAGTGAAAAGTCGTTTTGACATATAAACAATTTTGTCTCAATAAGTTTATTTGGGAAATTGGCATGGAAAGTGAGCGTAATATAAATTTTGGTATACCTCCGCATATTGCTGAGTCAGTAAAAAATTATATAAATTTGTTACCAACTAACTCTCGAGTAATATACGACACATAGTATCCTAATTTTATCGATTGACATACGCAAAATAAAATTAAGAAATTCAGTAAAAATGTACTTTTGGTGTATTTTAAAAACGATTTGCAAGATATCTCTAGTTCGACTTTGTGGGCTACTCATTCCACTGTCAATTATATTATTTAACAACAATGTTGATATCAGCAAATACTGAAAAATAACTGAAGAAATGCTTCAGGCATTCCACACTGGAAGAATACATTTGGTAAAATACCATATGATATTGCTAACTTCCTTAAGCTACCATATCCCAAAAGCTACACTGGGCATTACTTTCGAGGAGCTTCGATTGCATTATTAGCTAATGGTGCGGAAGATGTGTTTTCGCTGAAACTGGACTGTCTGGAAACTGGTCTTAACGCTGAACTTGAAAATGTTTGACAGTAGCAGGAGCCCCAGGAATCCCAAATAATCTGCTATGTGTTTACAATCCGCGAGCAAATTAAAATTTCCTCTCATGATTTTGTCAACAAGTGGTTTTCAAAAGTTTCCTGTGACGGACTAAAAGTTTATGGCCTTCATAACCTAGGTTCTTTTGGAAAATTTGGAGATCAGGGGGGCTTACTGTTGAAATCGATTCACCGGAAGTTGCAGCTTCCGTAAAAGGAAACCATATTTATAATAACGCCGATGAACAGAAAAATTCTAAACTAAATTTGTAACAACATTAGTTCGTATCATTCTTCTTAAATTTAAGCATCTTTTAAAATTCGGCCTCTACACCGCAGACGGTTTGATCAATCGGGATGAAAATTCACTTAATTTTTTTCATAAATTGGAAGGTTCCAGCGAAATTTGGCAAACTGGAAGTGGAAGTTTCCATAAGAGCTTTTATGTTTTTTGGAAATGTTTTGAAAAGTGTAACATTTATGAAAAATCTAGGATATAGAAAATTAAATTTGAAATTAAAGTAGTTCCTGTTGAGTTTTTGAGAGTTTAGCTGAAATGACGATTTTTGATAAAATCGTTTTTATATTAAATTTTTTGCAAATATTTTGATAATTTTTACTAAATAAGATTTACTAAATAAGATTTAAAAATTAAATTAAAAAATTTATTAAAATAAGTATTCTAAAATATTAGCGGAAACAGCAAATTTTGATACAAATCTGTTTTCATCGAAAGTTTGGACAACCGAGACGGATTGACTGATCGGAATGAAACTTCATACGTCAGTGTTTTCTATAAACTGGGAGATCTTAATAACTTATGGCAGTTTCAATAAAGTGTCAATAAAGAAAATGAGAATTTTTAAATAAGAAGATTGTTTACCCAGTCATATTGTAAATTTAACATTCAATAAAATGATATAAAAATCAATATTTTATTACGGGTCATTAAAACAACTGAACCTACCAGTAGCATCTTCTGATATTCCCTCTGAACTGGTAAAACTATAGGGTCTTTCAAATGGCTTTTAACAATTATATGTCAAAAATGACATCATTTAAATGTCCACTAGGCTTCTATACGAAAATTAAAATTTTTAAGAACTTGCTTACACATTACCGCATTAAGTTCACCAATTTTGGTCCAAATTGTGTTTTTCAGCCGTGCAATTGTTGTTAGTTTATTCACATAAACTTTACTCTTCAAGAAACCCCAAAAAGTAATCTAGTGGTGTTAAATCGCATAATCTAGGTGGCCAGTTTATGTCACCAGTTTATGTTCGGCGTTGATAATGATCTTCATGATGATCTTAATTGAATTTTGTAAGGATGCAAATTCAAATCCTTATGTAAAACAGTCGATAGATGAATGCCTAATTCCTGAGAACGTCGTGATATCGATGTTGAAGGTTGCTCCACGACGCTTTCACTAGAATATCTACTGTTTCAACAACAACCTTTGAATTGTTGACTCGTTTGGACGATTGATTATTTACACCAAAAATATCACGAATTTTACAAAACGTATTTTTTAAAGATCGATGATTTTCATAAAAAGGTTGAATAACTTTAATGTGTTCTTCCAGCGTGTAAGTATGTTAAAATTGTACATCTGTATACTTCCCAAATGTCAAAGATGACATAAAAAATGGTTGCGTTTAAAAATTATTTACTACTGACATCTAGGCATGATTTTTGAAAGACCCTTTATTGATTTAGCAGTTTTGTAAAATACATTTTTTTGGCCAACCGATTAGTATATTTTTATAAATTGGGAATTATTTATTCTCAAACAAAATTGGTTGGAAAATTTACTCCCTATTTAATTTTATTTAAATAAAAATTATCACTAATCCTCACGGAAAATCAAGATAGTGATGCAGATCGTGATTCGTGGTGAAGCAAAAACAATGGCCTTAAGACATTATTTTTCATAGTCTAAAATTTTGAAGTACACTTAATTCGTCTGAACTAATTTTTAAAGCCTTTTCTTGTTTCTATTTGGGCTCTGTTTCTATAAGGCAGCCGCTCAATTACAAATTCTATTAGACCGGGATACATTTCCTTAAAAATTTCCACTCTCGTGGCTGCTTTAAGAAAAATTATTTTAGTTTTAAAATAGGGCAATCAATACAGGACAGAAGCCGCGAAGTACGAATCTATTCGCATACGCTATTTAAACCGGATAAAATATTTATATTGCCTATAGGTCGCTTTTATCAGGTACCGCACTGTGGCTGTTATAAAGATTATAATTAAATATTTATTGAAGTTTTTTTTATTTATTGAAACGGTTTTAATGTCTAAAGTGCCAAAAACAAACTATCGTGAGAAAAATAAATGTGTGCTAAAACCGAACACTGGAAGCAAATCCTATAAAATATGTCTAGTTACTCGCTTTTAGGTTCATATAGTAAAACTTATAAATACTTTTCACCGAAAGTTTTATTAAGTAATTTAACAATAGGACGAAATAAAGAAGAGTGCAATAGAGGTTAGAAATGGTGAATTGGTATTTCATATTTTGGTTTTATATTCGAGTGGAAATTGGGAAAATATTTCCATAGCATTTTTACTTGATTTGTGCTTTTTTGATATAATGATAGAATCAGTTTGGTGTAAATATTTGCAAAAAATCACAAATTAGAAAAATCGGTACAAAAATCAGTTTCCTAATTGTATATTACCGCCGGGAAAGTCAGAATACTAATACAGGCTGCTGCTGACGAAACACAATATTATAGTTTATATTTATTAATGATTATTCGTATTTAGTTTCTAATACTATGTATGGAATATAATGTTGGTTAAGTTGCCACCTCTGGCAGCGGCTCATAAACTAGCCTTGCTAAGCATGTTTTTATTGCTTAACATTGCCGAAGACTTCTGGTGAGTTCAGTAATTTACTTTCGAATGTTGTACTTAAAAATCGACATTGTGGTTAGTTTGATGACCAAATCAGATGGCCCTGTGAGCCAGTCGGTATCACCACATTTTAAGGCACCATACTACGTCTACTTGAAAGAAACGTTATCAACCTAAAAACCAATAGAAATCTTTGCGGAGAATCATTTGTAATGATCATTTATAAAATAATTTCATTAATCACGGAAAGTTTCATTCATAAGAAATTCTGACTAAGTTGTTGAGATATATTTCTAAAGTTTTAGTAGAAAATTTCTAAAATAAATGTAAGTTGCAATAATTAAAATGAATTTACAAACAAAATTACTCAAACTTATTTTATTTAAGTTAACTGTTAAAACTAGAAAAGAATAAATTTTGTCGTTTGTGTTAGCCTTATTATTTCTGACGGGTTCCAAATATTAACAAAAAATACTATGAATAAACAAGCATATATAACAACCGATAAAGTTTAAAAGGTTGGAAACAGAATATACATTTTGGGACTTGATGTGCAATAATAATATGTTCTTATATATATTCGAACTATAGATATACAAAAGGCAACAAATATTTCAATCTAATTTTACACAATTTTGCCAATATTATATTAACACGATCGCATGCACGTACATATATGTATGTTGTCTCATAGAACACAAGCCAATTTTCTCTTATCTACAATAACAACGAACAGTAATTTTAATACTGTTGTCCCAATTTAATAATTTTCCTTAAATATAAATTCAAATCGAAACCTAAAATCTTTCTATTTTCTATACGTTGTCATTTTCCTCTCGAAATATATATTTTTCTAGATGTATATTTGCATGTATGTATTAGATACTTAATGTATGTATATATTTACATTGTAAAATAGTTCAGATTTGTCAAATAGATTAGGCAGAATATGACAACAACAATAAGTTCATACAAAAATTTGCCTTACAGGGATGAACGTGTATTACGAATTTCTTCATAACATAAAATTATTAGAGAATTAATTTAATTACATTTGCATTCCTTCAAACACTCATATACAGATACATGTACACCAAACCAAGTAAAAAAATAACAAATCCTTTTAAGATCTACTCGTATAAACAAATAAACTTAATAAATTTAAGTCGATACAAATCTTTTACCAGTATTTTATTTAATATAGGTATGTTATAAAGAAAAACATATATTTTAAAACGGAAAACTCAGTTTCCTCACATTAATTAAATCATCACATATAATATTTAGATATTTGCAAGAATATTCATGTCAAAATTTGTCGAAGGTGTTATATGTAAATTATGTGTGGTTTGGGGAAAGTTATTTATTATTGGGTACTTACGTTTTATTTTAAGGTTTTTATTGTTTTTGAATAATTCCAAACAACCAAGCAATGAAAGCTCAAATTACATATAAATTTTGAAGATACACACTAAGAACATTTTGCGGTAGAAAGCACAATTTTCACTTGTGAACACAATTTTATAATTTTTCGCACTTTCACCACTGTATAATTTATATTTCCTTCCGTTTGCTTATCTGTTATTACATATAGAACCTTCAACTAGCACTTACTGATTAAAATATTTCGCGAACACACTTTGATCTTTTTAAATCGCACGGAACCGGATAAACTTATGCAAATAAATTTTTCCGCTTAATACATTTATTTCTAATTATTTTTTACTTTATTTCACTGAGCGAGTACAACATAAAACCAACAAAAAATAATTAAACTTTTTTATAACACTTTTCCAATTTTCAGACATACATTATTGTAATCGTTTTAATCCGAACCGTTCAGAAAAATTGAAAAATTTCCTTTTTTTTTATTTTGGATAAACAAACGAACTCCAAAATATGTACATAGGAAATTTGATTTTCCTTTTCCTGCTTAATTCTAAAACCTTTTGTTTAATTTTTTGCCTCACACACAATACCCGAAAAGACGTAAACACCGAACGACAAAATCATTCCCCAAGCAAGGGAGACTACAAATTAAAAATAAATAAATACAAATTGACTGACTTTTCACAAAAAAAAATATTTCTTTATTAAAATATTGCTGAAAATCAAACTTATTAGGTACGCACGGCGTAACGATCCTATTTGAATGAAATTCCGTCAAATACTGAAAAAGAAAAACCAAATAATATACGAAAACACAAAAATGTTGAAAAATCTTCCAAACGCAAAAAATACATACTGGTAGTTTCATTTTGATACGAACATAAAAATTAGGGGAAATTTCAATTTTCTGTTATTCACTTTGTTCGGTTGTTTATCAATGAGTTGCGTACGGGTGACGCACGTCTCCAATCTAATATTTTATATATTTGACTCGTTTCGTTCTATACTGTTTTGGTTGATAACACCGAAAGACATGAATTCCCGGGGTACAAAAAGACCGGGACAGAAAGAGTTTCCCCGTTTACTTATCATATCGTTTTCCCCATTATTAAAAGGATATAAACCAAAAATAATCCATGGTAGTTTATCAGTTATAAAACATATATAGAACATAAGGATAAGACATTTCAGGTTTTGGTATCGAAACTTTCAATTGGGTTGCATCAACATCTTTTTATGGAATATCATAAGATTTATGTTACATTACTTAGTAAAACGAGATAGACATACAGAACATGTCAGTTTCGCACATAATTTTGTTATTAACAAAATATTAAATAAAATAAGTAAGTTAAATAATTACTTTTAAACGTATATAAATCATCATTGCAACGCCTCCAATTACTATATTGTAGTTTATTGCATTCGGTAATCAAACTAAGTGTTGTGGTTGCGGGTTGGAATTTTTCAACATGATATATGGGTTCAGTTTCAGTTCGATGTGTTTAAATTTATGAATTGTTTAAGTGTTGATCGTGAATTTCGAAAGTTTTTGATAATATGCTACATAGTGGAGTTTAGAGTATTATATTTATATAACAGATTGATAAGTGAATGAAGTACTTGTTCGTCGATAAAGCCCTTTACAATTTTTAATACTTAATATTTGAAAATTATTCAATATTGTTAATTAATTGAAACCATATCGCAGTTTCTGGGTCAAATATACATATGTATTTATAAAATATAATAAATAAAAAGATTAATTATAAAGAATGTCGACTCGTTTGCCAAATTTTGTGGCTTCACTTTTGTATTCAGATAATTTCTTATAAGCTCATCCAGTAACCCCCTAGCAAAGGCCCAAAACATAACATCCTCCTATTGGATAACATCCATATATTAGTAAATAAAATATAATAGGTAGGGGAAAAAGATCGTGGCCTTTTTCCCGGTAGATGGCTTTATCTCAGTAACCATTGATCGTACCAAGCAATTCTTATGTGGCTTTGAAAGGTGACATTTTAATTTGTACTTTGATATATAAAACATTAAAATCGGTGAAGTGACAACATTTTAAACATGCAGATAAATAATGAAAAATTTCGATATATTTTACAATTTTGTTACGACAAAGGTAAAAACGCGGCTCAGGCTTGCGAAACAACTTGTGCTATTTATGGAGAAAGTGCTTTATCAAAATCAACAGCAAAGAAATGGTTCAAGCGCTTTCGTTCTGGAAATATGGATGTCAAAAATGCACCTCGCTCTGGTCAACGAACCACTGGAAAACTCGATGAAATCATGCAGAAAATTGAAGAAGACCGGCATATAAGCAGCCAGGCAACTGGTAAAGAACTAAATATTGTTCAAAAACAGTTTTAAACCATTTGAAAATGGCTGGATACAAAAAAAGCTTGACGTTTGGGTCCCACATGAATTCACAGTTTAAAATTTAATGGACCGGATTTATGTCTGCGAAACGCTGCTGAAACGGAACGTAATCGAGTCATTTTTAAAGCGAATGATTACTGTTGATGAAAAGTGAATAAGATACGACAACGTTGTGCGAAAAATATCATGGACGAAACGAGGTGAAGCTTCCCAAACGGTATCAAAGCCAGGATTGACGCCAAGAAAAGTAATGCTGTGTGTTTGATGGGATTGGAAAAGGAATCGTGCATTATGAGGTGCTGCCACCGGACCAAATGATTGATTCTAATCTTTACTGTCTAGTTGTTACTAACGCGTTTAAGGCAAGCAATTCAGTTAAAACGTCCAGAATTGATTAGCGCAAAGGGCATTGTGATCCATCATGATAACGCTAGACCACACACATCATTGATGACCTGGCACAAACTGAGAGAGCTTGGCTGGGAAGTTTTGATGCATTCACCGTACAGTCCAGACCTTGCACCATTGGACTACCATTACTTCCGGTCCATGCAGAACCATACTAATGATTTTACATTAAATTCAAAAGAGGCCTGCGGAAATGAGTTGTCTTGATTTTTCGCCTCTAAACTACAGAAGTTCTACAGTGATGGGATCATGGCTCTACCACAAAAATGGCAAAATGTCATCGATCAAAATGGCACATATTTGGTTTAATAAAGTTCATTTGAGATTAAAAAATTCTTTGTTTCAATATCGCCTAAAAAGACCGCGACCTTTCTCCATAACCCAATATATCAAAAAAAATAAAACAAAATTAATGTGATGCTATGCACAGATAAAAAGAAGTAGACACACAAAACAATAACTTTACTCAAAAGGCTGGTTATACGCATAATATCCATCATAACTGAAAAGAAACCATGGTTTGAATTACATACATTGTATCGTTTGTGCAATCAAACCAGAAACAAGCCATTTTTTTCGAAAAGGCAAAGTATAACGAATGTAGAACTGTTTAACAATAATAAGTGGTGTTTAAGTTTAATTTTTAATGTTTAGTAAATTCAAAAGGAATTTCTGTTTATGTAAAACACATTAAAAATTACCGTACATCAAGTGACCCGTCATCGTACGGTGCAAAACCCTTTTTGTTTATTTTTTTAATGAGATCGTGAGTTGCATACAAAAAGTAAAGTCAGGCGAGGGCAAATAGAGAGCATCGGTCCTAAAATAGGGACCAATATGTCTAATAGCCAAGCCGGTGAGAGATGTTGTGCAATAATACCCAACCTCTACCCCCCCATCACACCTCAACGCAGCATTTATGGAGTGATTAGTAGAGTAAGAGGAAAATATTCTGAAAGTCAGAATTTAGCGAATGGTATACGCGAAACAGTGTATGAGTTTTTAAGTATAATTTTTGATATTGAATTGTAAAACCTAATCTTCTGGAAAGGCTGATCTGGCAGGCTGGGAGAAGGTAGTCATGGAATGATTTGGAGGTTCGAGTTTCGGAATACATCAGTTGTTAAGTTGCCAAGCAAAACACAGTTCACTGAATATGGTCCACAAAATATGGATAGATGCTGAAACACCAGTTGAATTTCCCCGCAATAAGTGTCGATTGTTTCCTATTCGTAAAGGGATAAAATTCGAACATGGCAAAACATTATTGTGGAATATGAATGTTAAATGTTTATTATTTTGTGTGTTATAAATTATGCACGATCTTTTCGTTTTGATTTAACACAATAATATTTCTTATATATTTTATATATACATGTATACCTATATACACCCGTGCGTATATATTTATGGATATATTTTCACCCGTAGTTTATTAATTAATTATTAAAATGTTTATTTGTCGCGGCGCGTTTGTTAACCTTTTCGGACTGACAGCTTGTACGAGAGAGAGACTTAATTTTCTTAGTAATCATTTTCTTGACATTTTCGTTTTTTTATGTTGTTACATTTTTAGTGCAACACTCAACCAACTGGAACTCACTTCAGTGGATTGTGTCAACACGTGTGTACGTGGCCAGTTGAGTCAGTTAATTAATTATCGAATTTATTTAATATCGCAAGGTTGAATGTCGCCTATTTTATGTCGTATTCGTCAATGCTTGTAGAATCAATTATTTTGCGAATAATTGAATTGCTACATGTTTCTGTTACGTTCTTGATTGGAATGTTGATAGAAAACTCGAAAGGTTTCTAAATGAGCATCATTTGTTATCTACAACAACCTACATTCCAGTAAGGACCACTCGGCAAAGTTTGTATGAAAACTGCGAAAAGAGAATAAAAAGTTGTTGTAGCATTTTTGAAAGCCGGTTCAAATTTTGATTAATTTGAGATCTCCACAAAAAGTATTCGAGTGCGTAAAAGATTTTATGTGTGAGAGGAAGATTAGTTTAAACGGTCCAGAGTATAGGTTGAACGGCTTCAACAAGGGAATAAAATATCTCCTACATTTTTCAATCTGTATACTTCAACTGTTCACCGCTGATCGCATAGTCCAGGTAACTAGATCATGCGTACAAGTATGAATTGCACCCGCTTGAAATAAGTGGTGAGATCGACGATACGATTTTTATATTACCTGCCTCAATGAACCCATCGATTACACAAATATAATTTCATTTCAAACTGGATTATACCATACACTCATTTAAAAATTAATTCAAAACCTACTTTAAAAATGTTAGTAGATAGCGCCTGTATCTCAAATTCTTCAAATCCACGTTACCTACATCCTTCGCGGATAAATAAAACAAACCCCACAAAAATAAAAACCGTTTTCCAATCTCATGAAGTAGAGGACCAAATGATTATACCGGATTTAATAATTAGTTTCAAGGACTCACCGGTCTAGAAACAATACAAAAACTCAACATTCGCCTTTTTTGAAATTATGCCATCTATTCTGGGGCCGAAGCACTCCCTGCTCTTTTGCGGTTTATTTTCTCGTCTTACTTTACGCAATTACTGCCAAATCGAAGACATACGGCTATAGGACCGATTTAAGTTACCAGCTATGCGCATTGCATAGCTCCATGGCAGCCTATATTACTGGACATGAAAGATGGGTCGGCCCATGAGTTTTGCACCGATAGGTGGTCATAGTTGTGTTCCTTTTAATCACAGATCGTAATCTGTTGATGAACATTACTATTTGCATCCTGCTCCTATCGGGATTCGAACCCGGTACCTCCCGATCCAAACGCCAAAGCTTTGGCCACTGTAACTATTTAGTCGGTTTTCGCCTTGACATTGACAAGTTAAAATCCGCTTGCTATTCAAGCCAATTTGAGCCATTTCTCAAAGAAAACTAGACACTTTCGTTTACTAATAAAGGGAAACATGAAATAAACTTCATCAATGAGAAGGCTATTTTTACAAAAAGTTATAGGTAGACACAAGGAGGAAGTAATTTCTCAAAACAATAAAATGTTAAGTTTTTTAACAAAAGTGTTAGAAAAAACCCCTGTAACTAATCTAGGTTTATGTTTTTATGGTAGCTAGGATCATAATATATATACATGAGCAACATAAGAATCGTAACTGGCGTCAGTAACACTCCATAAATTTTTTAAATAATTTTCATACAACATTTTGATATTGACGCCAGTTATGATCCTTATGTTGCTCGCCTGTTATCCGTTTGACAAGAAGTCGAACAAAAAGATTTGGTTTTAGGTGTGCTTATTTCCGCCACCCCGGTATAACTCCGGATCGGTGTTGGATGCAGCTTCTTCCGTCCTCCTGTTTAATCTCGGGCTTTCGCCACCGAGACAAGTTTCCCGAGTACCCCTCCTCTCGGCCCTCCAGTTTCCCGGTGGATTACACGCTGAACAATTTTGCCAATTTTTTACTGAACTTCTAGCCTCCACATCCAAAACAGAAATTAGTATTGACGGGTTTCATACAGTCCTTAAAGTAGTGGGTTGTATTGTCACAATTCCAACAACTTCGGTGTCCAGGCCGTGAAGGCCCTGTGATGTTTAGACTGGGTTTAAGAACAACTAGTCCAGCTGAATTCTTGTACGACCTTTCTGGGGAGTCTTCTTTTCTAGGCTTAGCCTCCATCACCTCTATCTGTGGCTGGTTGCATTGTGTACCGTCATCCTGGTCATAATATAGCCATTCCTCTTCCTCCGGAGCTTACACTGTCGTGCCTGAATGAGTCAGCTCGTGGACTCTTGGAGCTCTCGGAGCAACAAAAGCTACCTGTCGCCGAGGCGGTGGCCTGTAAGAATCTGTTGCATTTGAATTTTGCAGCCACAGACTTGCCTCCGGACTATGTCTGAATCTACGCCACATAGCTTCTAAAGCACTGCAGCGGTTCGGGAAATCGTTTTCATCATGGAGTGCAAACTGTAGACCTGGTCTTATGTTCCTTCGTAAGATTGTATATATTGTACTGTCAGTTATCGTTTTGCTAGATTGCAACGCGATCCTCTGTATCGCTTGGTAGAACTCTTGTAATGTTTCTCGCGAGTACCTCTGCTTTCGATTACTAAGCATCCGACGTATGTCGTCATCCGTGGTGCTCGGCGTGAACCGGACAATCATTGCTTGTCTCACCTGTTCCCAGGAAGCTCCACTGTTACGATTGACCGTACTCCAAAATCACTCGAAAGCTTTGTCTTCTAGGCAGAGATCTAGTACTCGCACCAGCTGGTCATAGGGGATATCTGACCTGTCTGCGTGCCACTCTATTCGTTTGAGAAAGCGTTGAATCATTAATTAGCTTTGGAATCCCAGGAATCTGATTTTCCAGGTTTTAGCTTCCTGTCGTAATTTTGTATTACTCCAAGCTGGTACTTCGAGGAACTTGGTAGAATTATGAGGCATACTATGTGGCATATCACTCACAGTTTCGTCTTCCTGTGTTCTATCCGAACTGCTACACTTCATTTGATCTTTTAAATCACCAATATCCAACATCACTGTAGCCTGTTTGCCTGGTATTTCAATCACTAACCCCTCTATCTGCTCTCGAGCTTGCTCTGGGGCCAGCTTTTCGCGCTTCAGCATTGCTACTATCTTGCCAAAAACGTGGGTTCCTGCTCTTAAGCACGTTGACATTTTAGAGAAATTTGGTGACTTGCTTACCCGATCGGCTCGACCTTGAATGTGAGCTAATTTTGCACTTGTCTCCGGCAGCCAATCTTTGGTTGGTACACCATTTCTTAGGTTTTGCATTACCCCTTCCTATATCAACTTTAGCTTCTTTGTACAAACCTCAATTTCACGTCTAAGTTGTTTCTGTGCGGCCTGGTGCAGTTTACTAGGCACGAAGAACGAGTCCTCGCGCTCTTCCTCTATTTTACGCACTAGCGCTTCTCCCATCGTTTGAGTTATTTCTTGGTTGGCTTTGTCAATCAGATTGCGCACCTCAAACTCTATACGCAACTCCTCGTCACTGAATTTTTCTATATAAAAGTCCATCTTAACTTATTCCAACAAAAAAAGACAGAAAATTGCTACTAAAACTATCTAAAAAAATTTACGAACCACACGATATTAAAGTATATACAACCACAGTTCATCCCACAGTCGCCATGAGGTGACAGTCGACTACTTGGGTCAAACAAGGAAAGGGAAAAGGAACAGATTATTAATTTTGACCAGCTTGCTACTCCACCTTCAATTATTCAGCGGGCGTCCCAACTACTTACGAGTGATCCTCACTGCCATGTTGGTTAGACTAACAAAGCTGACTAGATTACCTTCTTGATCATGTCATCAGTCTTACCCTCGTTCCACAATCCAGATTCCTACCTGGAGACAATGGATTGTATGAGTGATAAGCCTAAAACTGACATGCAATAATCTGATATCTACGAGGCCAAATGCTGAGCTCTCGAGACCGGATTACTGTTTTATCAATAAGGACCGATAACTCGCCGGTTGTCGCTAAGATTTCCACAACGTGTTTCATAACATAATTGTAACTTATGTCCAAAACTTGGAGTCGTGTAATCGTCCACAATTAGAACACAAGATTGAACAGCTACAAGTGTTATGCCCTGGACGTATTTAATCTAAAGAGGAGGACTGGCGAACCCATCCCTAAGGATTCAAATATAAATTAATGAAGTGAAAGATGCGAAAAACCTAACTAACGTTGTGGGTGGAAATCTACTTTTAACCGAATTAAACAAATTTATCCTCACTTGGAGTAACTTCTTACTACAAGCTGGATCATTAAACTGAAGAAAAAAATTGACAGGGCAATCTTTACAATCTGACCGGGATATGAAATGATGTTTCAAACTTAGCTGGGAATGTGCAGCCCTTTATACCCCCAGTATTTTCCCGGCCGAGAAAGGGATATGCACATTGCTCCAGGGATCACATCATTCACCCTTGCCTGTACAGAATTGAAAGATTGTTAGCTGTTCATGGTACCAAAAACCGTGCAACTTGATAACAAATGTTCTGAGGCTAGGTATGTCAAAGGAACTCATTGAGTTCCGAATGCTACCACGTATACTAGTCCATTCCCCGGTGTACGGGTTGGGACATGCCACAGATAAACTATGTACACGGTAGATCCCCGTATCGAAACTGAACAACTACTAAGCCTTTTCAGTATGTGTGTACCAAGCATTAGGTCAGGTATATTTGCCCGAAAGCAAGACCGTGGAGCACACTCATACCACAAAAACTCTGCTAATTGTTCCATAGTCAGCCGCAGCATATTTAAATAACTATACAAATGAATTATTTATTTAATTAATGTTGGAAACGAAGGTGAAATAATTGTGAGGAAATCCTCAATCAAAAATTAAAATTTTTAAATTTCATTGGTGAATAATACCAAGATGTTTGGCCAAATTATGGCTCCTTTTGGGCGCCACTTGAAAAAGTGGTGCCTACATAAATACGTTAATTAATTATGAAACAGTTGTTGTGCTCCCTTTGGGCGCCACTTGAAACGGGTTAGCCTTTACCTAAAGCTAGGACTAACCCAGTTTCCTAGAAAAATTTGCCTTTACTTATATTACATCCCTCGCGGAATTAACCCGTAGCTCAGTCGGAAGAGGTTAGTACTTGGTCGTGGGGATGGGGATGCACAAGTAACAAGGACATAACGGCATCGAAAAACAAAAAAAAAATGGGAAAGGAAAAAAGGGGTATCGGACCCCGAAGTAGTGATGCAGTTGTCAACCCATTATGCGGGTTGAATCAACCGTGGTTGAATAATGATAGTTTTAAACTATCATCTTAACTACAAAAAAAAAATATAGCTCTCAGGCACATACATGTGTTAGTAGAGTATTTTGGGCCCCAGAGCGGTTTTGGCAGAATGAAAGGAGTGCTTAAGCAACAGTTCCGTCCCGTGGGACAACCAGGAGTACACCCTGTTACCTGGGCCGGTTTATGTTAGTATGATGAATCACGATACTTACCAAAAAAAATGTTTGTATCGCCCCGCCTCGCCTTACTCAGAAAAAAATAAAAAAACTTCAATTTACTTTACACAAAAACCAAACTTAATTTATTTAAAAAAAACAATTTGCTAACTTTGTCAGCTATCCAGCGAGCCGAGCTACTGCACGGATAGTACACCCAAAATTAACTGCCTCCCCCACTTGTAACGTGTGTGTTGGCCATGAGTGGGTCGCGAAAAAAAAAACACGCTTCCTACAATTGAATGCCACTCGTTACTGAAATTGTAAATTGCGGGTACTGAGAGCTTCGGCGTGGTCGTAATATGCCGGCTTAGCTTCAGGAGGGGCGTGGGGTTTGCCAAAGATTAGTACCGCCTTGCTAGACCACCAAAAGGAGAGAAACAGGAAAGGTATTTAAAAGTGAACCGGATGCTAGGAACAGGATCCAGGGTATGGAACAACGTACCTACCATTCTGTATTCAAGTACTTACCTCTACATCTTAACTTAACTGTTTAACGTGTCATAATAAAATTTACCACCAAGCGAAAATAACAATCGAACAACATTAGCGGAAAAAAAAATAGATACCCAAACGTTTAAAGAAAAGATTTTTGATTATGGAATTAACCAACATTACAATTTATTTAAAAAAAACAAAAATCAAGCCATGTGAAAAGTTGTTTGTGAATTCATAAAAAAAAATCAAAAATTAATTTTTTTTAATGTTTATACTAAACCTAAGACCTATTGTGACGTCATATCTAACTCTAAATATAAAATTTGAACTAAATGTTCGAGCTACCCTAACTACCTTAATTACTATTAGGTATATACTCCCAACACCAAAAAATATAATTTTAATAATCAAAGAAAAAAAATTTTAAACCAGAAATTTATATAGAGTTTAAACTTAATATTACGTATTATTAAAAAAAATATGACTTTTAATTAATGCATGGTTGCGGCCGTTATCACAGGTTGATAATTTTTTTTTTTGTTTTATAATTATAAACGATCCGTTGAGTCCAATCCTCGATACGTGATATTATTTGATTTATTTGATTTATAATTATTATTAGATTATTATTAGATTACAATATCGGAACAATTTATTATTTTTGCAACACTTTTAATATAACTTATTACACTATTTAGTATACTATATATATATATATATATATATATATATATATATATATATATATATATATATATATATATATAAGTTTGTATATCGTTATATCATCACTGCGCACACGTGTTAGTCCATACAACTGGTCACCTCATAACTACTTGTCCATGTATTTACTTGTAGTTTTACGGTATGCGTAGGCAAACAAGCGACCAGATACACATTAATTTTCCTCACTTGCACGAATATCTATTATGATTTAGGTTACATCCGATTTTATTAAAATAATTATTAATTTTCCCAATGAGGGATTTTACTTTAAGTTTTTAAGTTTAATTTCATAAGTTTTAAGAGTAATAGCACTATAGTAACAGTTTTAATTAATCTAGCACATTATGTTATTTTATAATTAATTTTTGATTTTTCTTTACATAATCAAGCACAATAGTTTTATTAATTGGCACATATATACACTTTAAATAAATTCCAATTGTTCAAAGAAATTCCTATTTTTTTTCTAGAAACTATTTCTTTATTTGGGTTGGCTATCAACTGCCAAAACATTTATTTTTCACACTAATGTTTGTACATCCAACCGTACCAGAAAATTCTTTTTTTTTTTCACAGTATTTTAATATTTTATTTTACTTGATTTGATGTGCAAAAGAAAAAGTGTTTAACAACGCGATGCTATCCATCAACTAACTAACCATTCCGCAATTGTTTCTTTTTATCTATCCTCTGATAACAGAAAAAAAATTTGTTATGGACCAACCGTGTGTTTTTTTTTTCAACGCGTGGTTTCGCAATCCAAAACAAGATTTTCCCGCGAAAATGATTTTTAAATATACATACAAGTATTTGTTTGACTAAACGTTAGGTCAGGGTAGTTAAACCAACCAGTCTTGGAACGTTCGACGTTACACACTGCTTTTTTTCAGTCTTTATACCAAATTAATTGACTGGGTGAGAGGGAATAGGGGGAGGGGGGGGGGGGGGACAAGAAAACATTAAATTTAAATATTATCACAGTCAACTAACCATATTATTTCGGCGTCAGCAAAAAGTACTACTGAATTGGTATAAACTTTCACATAGAATTTGATGCAACCACAATTGCAACTCTTCACTTTTCCGTTTATTATGTAGCAGGTTACCCATGCTACATACGAGGGATTTACTTGCACTTAATATGCATACGGAAAAGAGAATTGGGTTACGCAAAGCACGTAAAACAACAAGAAAAATTAAATATTTATGTCTGTTCACATGTTGCATATATAGTATGTTTCTATCGACACTACTGAGTGACACAGACGATGAGTAATTCAGTTTGGGGCAAATATGGAAATTAATGAAGATGATATCTTCAAGGTTTATGGAATTACTACAGTAGATTTATGCTTATACAAATGTAGGTTACTATTAATAATTCTAACATGAATTAAATAATTGAAACTTAATCTGTACAACACAAAAAGAAATGTGGGAAATAGATATGACGTTTACTTTATTTTGATATAGGTGATGACTTATCATCACGGTCATGCTGATAAGATTCTGTAAGGAACTTATCTATTTATTGGGATAAGTTAGTAACGGAATTAAATAGAATTCCGTTACAGTATATAGATTATGATTCCAGGAACCATAAAAACATAGACCCGGAGTTTTCCAATACTTTTGTTAAAAAACTGAAAACATTTCACATTAAAATGACTTTAAAAATTTATGGATGTTACTGACCCCTGTTGTGATTCTTATATTTCTCATATACCGGATGACTGACACGAAGTGTTACCAACTTCAAACTGTCATTGCTGTCAAACCAGTGATGACAGAGCGCTCAAATTTACACTAATGACAGTTCATTACATTGTTTACAAGCGTACAAAGCATTTTATTGCAAAATATTCAGAAAAAAAGTTATCCGCAATGGAATTCAAGCGTAATAGTGTGATTGCTCTATATTTGGCTGGAAAACCACAGCCGCAGATTGTTAACCAGTTAAAACATCTGCATGTGAATAAAATGTTTGTGTATCGCACCATAAATCGTTATAACGATACTGGCAGCATTACAAAACGCCATGGCGGTGGACCGATGGACCACACTGCAACATCGCCGGATATCATTCGGAAGGTGAAGGCCAAATTGGCTCGGAATCCGTGTCGTAGCGGCAGAAAAATGGCTCGTGAGCCGAACATTTCGCTCGAACGGATGCAGCACATATTGAAGGATCATCTTGGACTAAAGGTCTTGAAATTCCATAAAAGGCATGGTCTCACCGATGCTCAAAAAAAGTTAGAGTGGAAAGAGCAAAGGAGTTGTTACGCTTGCACGAAATTGGCGATTTGCCGAATTTACTTTTCTCCGATGAGTCACCGTTCGTTAATGAGCAATATATGAACAAGCAAAACGACCGAAATTACTTTTACTGAAAATTTGGCCACTCGAAACCAAGCCCCGCCGATGGTGATGGTTTGGGCCGCCGTAACGGCTGAAAGCCGTGGTATCAGGCTTAGAGCCGTGGTATAAATGCTCAAATTTATCAGCCGTGGTATAAATGCTCAATGCGGTGGAGGGAACGTTGAAGCCTTGGGCACAAAAACATTTCGGCCGCAGAGCCTGGACATTCCAACAGGACTCGGCGCCGAGTCATAAAGCGCGCATCAATCAAGATTGGCTGAGAAACAACGTTCCGCGGTTCATTTCTCGGTTTGGGGTATTTTGAAGAGCAAGGTTGGGACAAAAAAACACCAAAGTGTCGATCATCTCAAGCAAGCGCTTCGCCGGGAATGGGCCAAAATACCGCAGCGTAAGTACCGCTGTTTGAAGGCAATAATCGCGGCTAAGGGTGGCCAAATCGAAAACTACTAATGCAATTCGAAAATTTAAATATTTGTGAACATTTTTTACTTTGATTCAATAAAATTCGTCAAAAAATAAAAATTCTGTGGCGTTTTGTTTTGGTAACACTTCGTGTAAGCCATACAGTTTGTTTTTGCTATCCCAGCTACTATAAAAACATAACCTAGGATAGTTACAGGAGGGATTTTCTAGCACTTTTGTTAAAAAACTGAAAACATTTCACTTTAAAATGACTTTAACAATTTATGGAGTGCTACCAACGCAGGCGATTTTTTTTGGTGTTTTGCAATGTGTTTGCATTATGATAATTATTTTGAGAGTCCTTGTATATAGAGCAAATCGTTTTTTTTTAAAGAAAAATTAACTTTTTCGTTTCAAAACGTTTTAACATAAATTTTCCCTTCTGTTTCATAAATTCTCTGATTTTTCATAAAACTTTCTGCTGAGAAATATTGATATGCTTAAAAATTTCATAAATTTTCTGCTGGTTTCATAAAATACCATACGACTTTTTGTGATAGTTATGCCGCTAGCGGTGAATAGCAAAACACATTTTTTCTACTTTCTTACACAGCGTCATTCATTTCTACATAATGCAGCCTCACAGGGAGTACGACGAAATACAGAAAATAATTTACATGCGTAACAAACATTAGAAAGCCGTATAGAAAACTTCAACAAAACTAAGAAAGTTCCACCTTCATTCGGTGTTGATCAAACAGTATTTGAGAAAAATAATAGAAGGAACAAAATACACCCAAAGTTTCAGAAACATATAGTCCTTTTAGCACAGGTCACGATACAAAATAATAAGCGAATTGTACAAAAAGTTAAAATCAGAAAATAATTTCAGATACCTTCAGGCTAACAGCAAGCAAAGAGATGACCTTAATGCACTACAACGAAAACCGAAAGCAGTTTAGATAATTTTCAGTATTTCAACCAAATTTTGTACTATTATTGGTTAATGTTTGGCCTGCAGCTTGTAATGGAACACCCCGTTCGGCGCCAATCTAACGGAAGAGTTCCGAATTGACCACCTCATTGTTGGAGTTTTCTTTGGAGTCTTTTCGTGCCGAAAGAAGGAGAGTTCCATTAATCGAACAATGCATTAGAAGTCTACGCGGTTCTATGTAACTCCGGCTAAGGCACAGGGACTTAGGTTCGGGGTTTGTAGACATGAAGCAATGCTCGAATAAATCGCAGAAAAATTAAAATGAGAAACGAAGAAAATTAAAAAGGAGACCGAAATTAATTGACCGAAATTTGTTGAGTAAACTTAAGGAAAAATAAAACATTAATAAAACATAACACCGAACACCGACATGACGTGAAATTCAACTCCCAACATACTAAACCGAAAAAATAATTTTACCAATTCATTCTAATTACCAGAAATCGAAAAGGGTCCGATCACACGATCATAAAGCATAAATCCTAATACAAAAAAATCGCGGTTCTGTTTTTATTTTGCTTCATAACTAACAAGAGATATTTTTATCGCTTAAGAAAAAAAGAAATACGACCACCAAACAATAAGAAGCACCTCCCCCAAGTGAAATACAATACGTTGCACAACCCGTCGTTAAGACCATTTCTCGAAAATAATATAAACAGAAACAGGTGAAAAAAATGAAAAACAGAACCCAACAAAAATAATAAATCTGAGATAGATTGAGATCAATATGCACCAAACATGCGCCACTCGACCGTTATTTGGGCGCTCAATTACAATAATTTTAAAAATAAAAGAAAAGTTACCATTTAAATTTAATTTAAACAGGAAAAATAAAAAATTTAATACCTGCCGTGTCTGACCACGTTTTGGTCACCCTTGATGCGTTGCGGTGTCCTGTATACCACTCGTTGCGGTGATCTCGCCGTTAGTTGCATGGCCTCTTGTTGACTATCCCGTTGCCGAATACTATTGCTTAGGAATTTGAGGTGACGCCACATCAGGTCACCCTTAAATGTTGCGGTGTCGCCGCGAATTAAAATTTTGGTATACTCTTTTAGCTTGTGCTTGCTAATGTTGTAGTTGTTCGAACCATCCACCTTGCCGAAGATATTATCGGCGACTATTAATGTGGTGTTCGCTCCAACCGATCAACCATTGATAAGTCTTTCTTTTTTAGTGACGATCCGGCAAAAATTTTATGAGTGTAACAAAACCATTCACCAACTTTATACAGACATTCAACAAGGCCATGCTCATATGTCTCGAAAATCCTGAGAAGCTTGTTTCGCTCTGTAAATTAACAACATCTAGCTCGCTGTGTAGAATTGAAGTTGAAGGAACTGGGTCTGATTCGTTCGAGACAACGAGGTCAGATGCGCGACAGTGAGATGCGCTCGTACCTGTACTGTTTAATCGGGCGCTCGAGCACATGGTAATAAAAGTTGTATTTAATCGTCGCGTTACATATAATGTCGGGTCAGTTATAACATCAAGAAATGAGGTTCTACCGTATTTGAGAAATACGGTTTAATAAATGCGGGATTTAATAAATGCGCGTAGGTCCTACCGGTCTACGCGCATTTATTAAATCCCGCATTTATTAAACAATAGGATATTGTAGCGGGTAGTTTCTTCAACTATATGAAACTCCGCACAATTGTTCTCAACGGACAATCCTCCGTTCACATAATTCTTTATAAATGGACAATTCTCCATATAAAGAATTATTCCAAAGTATACAACAAACTTGTATACACAAATTATGTACATAACAACTTGTACATAGATAATCGTACAACAGCACTTGTACATAGCGAATTTGGTGTAAGCAAAATAGAATTGAAAAATTATATTTTGGTTACATAACAAACTAATTACAATACGTACCTCTACAATCATATTATTTAGAGATGCATACAAATCGTATTGATTTTGCAAAACCAAAAGCATGTAAAACGCACCTATACACCACCATGCCATCGCACAAGAGATGGCATGGCAATCATCTATGTTTATGAAAACATATTTTATAAAGGGTGCACCAAAAACATTTTGGTGCATGTAATATTAAAAACCAGAAAATCAGGTTTTGATTTTTGGTTTATTTAATTTATGCAAGAAGACGAAGAAAAAAATTATCTTCGTCCTATTCAATTTTTGGACATCGCCGGAGCAACACGCAGACACATCATCACTCACCAACATAAAAAAATTAATTAATTAAATAAAAAATTTATTTAAATTAAAAAAGAAATTTTTCGTGTTTTTATTTTAATATTATTATTAAAATTTATAAAGTGCCCCGCATCCGAACACGATAATATCGAAACTCGAGGGAGCCAACCATCATGGGATGTGAATGCGATGTGAAATTTTACTATGAGAAATATCACAGACATTTGCTTTGTGTAAATTCCGGTGAAAATTGTTAAATAATGATTTGTTTAAAATAGAGGACATTTTAGATTGTATTGTAACATTCAATTTTTGTGCGGGTCGTATCTGCGTTTAAAATAAACACTGTGTGTTGTGCATTAAACTTTTAAAATGTTACTTAAGAACTATGAAAATTATACTTCCTATTCAAACTACTTGAACAGTGAATTTGAAAATATTGATAGGTGCAAATTAATTCAGTTAGTACAACGATAATTTTAACTAGAACAGATGGAGATATAAGTTGTTCCTGGTAGCATACCCTTTACGTAGCTCGTTATTCCTCCAACTACAACGGGCTAGATTGATAGCCCTTCTTCCCTCTAAAGATTTACTATTGCATTTAATATTAGTATAGTTAGGAAGCAAATTCAATTTTTTACAACTACTATTAAACCATATTTGATTATTATTATAAATTAATATATTAATTAGCGTACTAGCAATAAGCGTAATAAACATCCCTTTGACAAATTCAAATTACGACATAGAGCTTAATATAATTCTACAAATAGCAACGAATAACGGATTTGCAACTAAGACTATATTAAAGTTATTAAATAAAAAGCTAAAGCGCAAAGCTCTAACGGGTATTTATCCACCGGATAATCCAACGCAGGAAAATTGTCGTCGCTTAGAGTATATAGGAAAAACTAGCCAACGGATTAGCAACATCGTGTCCGATTATACCAATATTAGTTTTGCTTTTTACAATAATAACACAATAAAGAAAATGGTTTTTAACAATAAACCTAGAGTTGATCGCCTTTCCAAGTCTGGTGTTTATAGGATTAATTGCAATGATTGTAGTTGCTCATATATTGGACAGACTGGGCGCAATTTTTGAGTTAGAGCTAAAGAACATTTATCTGGTTGCAATCAATCAACGTTCCATAATCATTTAAATTTAGAAAATCATACAGCTAGCTTAAACAATTTAGACATATTACATACACAACCTAAAAGCAGACGTTTAGATACCTTAGAATCTTACGAAATTCGAAAATCCATATTCCTTAACCAAAATATCCTTAACGAACAGACAGAAATCCGTTTCTCACCAATTACAGATCCCGGCCTGGTTTATTCTCACGCTCTTAATAATATGACTAATACGTCGGGTAATTAAATGCACTTCAATATACCTTGAATTTTGTTACTCAACCGATAACTAATCGCTTACTTGCTATTCCACCCTCCCCCCCCCCTTTTTTTATTTGTAATTTTTCCGTGTAAACATCAGATGGTTGGAACGATCAATAGATTAATTTTTATTGCCTATTTTTTGTCCCTCCTTCTTTTATTTTATTTTGCTTATTTCTACTATATATAACTAAATTTTTATTTTTACCAATCAGTAGATACTCCTGATGATGACCTAACAAGTCGAAATTAATCGAGTAATTTTTTAAACATTTTGAAAAAAAAAAAAAAAGTTTTTTGCGAAATAATAAACAAGTGTTTTAATGTGTTTATTAAGTGTTAATGTGTTTCGCCAAGTACCACCGGCGCATAGTGTTAAAAGATTACGATCTTGTGATTAAAAGGAACAGAACTTCCATGTCCAGTACTATAGGCTGGCATGGAGATAAGCAATGCGCAGATGGTAACTTAAATCAGTCCTATAGCCGTTCGTCTTTGATTTGGCAGGAATTGCGTAAAGTAAAACGGGAAAATAAACCGCGAAAGAGCAGAGAGTTCTCGTTCGGCCGCAGAAAAGATTGTATGGATTAAAAAAGAAAAAAAAGTTTTTGTACGTGAAATTTCCACTACTGAACCGTTTAAAAATAAAATATATTGGTTGGTTTGCAACTCAAATTTAAAAGCTTTTTTATAATAAGTTGGGGAAAAAGAAATCCATATATTTGCGAGATGGCTTTAGTCTCATATATCTCGTGATGTATTTGTCGCAGTAGACCATACTTATTATACTCGTTTCAAAGGGAAATTCACACACTAAAAAATTATTTTGCCATTATTTTGATTGATCGATTCAGTTGCGAGTTATGCGTGTCAGGGATAAGTAAGCAAAAAGAAAATTCGCTATATTTTACAATTGTGCTTCGATAAAGGCTGAAACACAAGTCAGGCGGCTGAAATTATGAATGGTATCTATATGATCCCGATAAAGACACAGCCAATCACGATCAATTTAGGTTTCGTTGATTCCGTGGTGGTTATTTCGATATCGATCTTGGGAATTAACGAAGTCGACAGGCATGCGCCCTATCATAGCATCGCCCATGCGCCCTATCGTAGCTGAAGATCGACCACAATACAGTTTTCAACCATTTGCATAAGCTGGCTTCAAAAATAATCTTGATATTTGAGTACCGCACTTATTGACGCAAAAAAACTTGATGGACCGTGTTTCTATCTGCAGTCCTTGGCCAAACGGAACGAAATCGAGCGATTTCTGAAGCGAATGGCGACTGGCGATGAGACCTGAGCCACATACGATAATGTCAAGTGAAAACGATCATGGTCGTAGGCCAGCGAAGCTATCCAAACGGTGGGCAAACCAGGATTGACAGCCGGGAAGGTTTTGCTGCTGGTCTACTTTGGTCTGCTGCCCAATGTACAAACGCTCAATTCGTACCACTAATGCCGCAATTTTTTGCCGAACAAGTGGTGCAGTGGTTAAAGCTTCGACAGTTGGACCGAGATGTACTGGGTTCGAATCCCACAAGAGGCTGGTACGCAAACCGAATTTTTGCCATCGATTACGATCGGTGATGTTAATAAACTATGACCCTCAGTTCGAGTGCAGAATTCAGCGCTGCCCACCGTTCATGTCAGTGTACAGGTTGACATGGAGCTTGCAATGCACAGGTGGTGTACTGTAATTGTGTGAATTGGTGGTGTGTGCGTGAAAAGAGGGGTATCAATTGACCTTCAAATGACATTAAATCCACTGGACAATTAATACTTTCTTTATAAAAAAAATTGGATCAACTGAACGCAGCAATCGAAAAGGAGTGACCAGAATTAGCCAATAGAAGAGGCATCGTGTTCCACCAGGATAACGCCGGGCCTCACACGTACATGATGATTCGCCAGAAGCTCCGAGATCTTAATTGAGAGGTTA